>CM076574.1:411783710-412211690 GCA_034641835.2 Pinus albicaulis | reverse complement strand
TCCCTCATTACACTTCTCCTTTTCATTCTCCATATTCATCCATAAAGACCTTCATTTGACTTCTAAACCATTCCAAAACCCTTTTTAAACCTTCTGTTCCCCTTTCATTTGGTTTAAAAACCCTTATCTCACTTATCGGGACCCTCTTTTGGCCTTAAAATCTCTATTTTTGGCCTAAAAACAGCCCTTTGCACTTCTGAAATCTTTAAGCCCCCGAGGGCTTATTTCCTTTAGCTCCTTCCTCCATGTGTCCTAAAGCCCCACAATTGGGCACTAAAAGACTTGGAAACCCTTCCCGAACCCTTACTTTCCTTCTATTTCCCCTCTTTCCTGACATTATGGTCTAAACAAATCTAGACCGTTGATCTCTGCAGATCAACGGCCATCAGGCTCCATTCTTCTACCCATCCATCCTTCCTTACCTTTTCCTCCATCCATGTATCTGCTCCTTCTTTCAATCCTAACCTTCCATCAAAGAGATCTGATGATCGGGACTTAACCCAATAGCCTATTACACCTATCCACTACGCGACAAAAACGTTACGTCACCATGGACCCTGCATACACTTTTACCCCGCAGCTCTTCATCCATCGCGCTCAACCCGCACTGTTGGATTTGTAGCCTCCAATCCAATGGTCGACAATCAATATCTTGTGATTTTCACCCCTCCTCCACAGTGCGCTACTTCCACGCGATAAAAGCGATTTTCATTTGCCACGTGTCGAGCGATGAGTCGTATCGCATTCCCAAAGTTAATACCGCCTACCCCCACAAATGTTGCGCGAAAACCACTGATGGTTTTTCCGAAACCGCTTCTTCCCAATTCGCGCCATATTTTAAATTTAAACCCTGGGTCGTTGTTTTGGCATAGAAATCCATTCTCCGCTGCAAATATCTCCATCCTCACTGCTCCGAAACACTTCCATGAAACTTCTGAAGCAATTTAAACCATTAAATCACAGGATTTAAATAACGTTGTATGTTTTTATGCAGTTTCAACGAAGATTAAAGTTTAAACCCTCCCATGGATGATTACAGTGTTATGGTCTGAGGATGAAGATCCTCATGGCCCTTGATACAATTTCAAAGGGTTTGTGAGTTCTAATTACACGATTTTAGGGAATCGATTGTTATAGCATCATTTCTCACCTTGATATGATTTATGATTGCTTCATGGCTTTTGGGCACCCATTCCTACAGACTTGGACAAATTCACTTAAAAACAGTGTAAAATCCCCCATACGCGACTATGCCCGTATTTTTCCGCGTGTATACGCGAGTATAGCTAGACTTTTCCGCGTATTCCATTAAAATGATTAAAAATATATATAAAAATTCCTTATTTTCGGGTTGGGTTGATGGTTACTCAGGTAGTTCAACCACCCCAGCACGTGGCCAACTGTTTCCAACTGTTGAAAATACTTGGAGGGACTATAAAAAGCCCTCATATGTATGGCCTAAGGGAGAGAGAGAATTATTGATATTATACTCTGTTGGTATTCCCTATCCAAGTCTGATTCCCCGTGCCTCCTGCACTTTCCCAGTTCATTATAGGAAACCCTTGTTTCCTTGAGATATACATCCTTTATATGTTATCTCGTATGCACCAGTTTGGAAGGAGTCTTAGCGAGGCAAGGGCTGGACGGATCCGGACGACGGTCTGCGAAGGCCTTGGAAGGATCAGGTGATCTCTCCACTCGTACTTTTGTACATGCTATTTATAATACAGAAGTACCATGCTATTCCCGAAATAAACGTGTTAGTGTATGCTTATATGTATGAGAATATTTGTTATACAAGCATTCATTATGATTTATTTAATGTTTTATATGAATCTCACTAACATTTAGAGTATATATATGCTGTACAACCAGTCCTTTGTGCTTGTTTCTTCTTGTTTTGCAGGTTAAGAAGGAAGGACGGTTGCTGGGGGTTTGAACCCTGCGGGATCTTCTTCAACCGTAGGACCTACGGGTAACTCTCTCATTCTGCTCTATTTATTTTTTCTGAACGTGCATGGTTGTGTGAGTCTCTGTTAAGTAGCATGCCCCTGCTCTGTGGAGGTTGTATCCCAACCAACCTCTAGGGTGATATTTCCCCGAAACAGAACTGGCGACTCCGCTGGGGATCACATTCTTGTGATTCTCTTGTTGGGTTGTTCCAGCTGTTTGGTAGGTTGCCGACAGTTTTATCTTTCATTTGCAGTCCAGTTTACTTTCTTGCAGTCAGTCTGAAGTCCTGGTGTCTTTTCCAGGCTTGTTCTTTTTGTTTTTTCATTATTTTCCTTTGTATACGCGCTTTTTTCTGCACACAGTCACGTATACACGCAAGTTTGTCTAAAGGAACCCGCGTATACGCGAGTTTCCCTTAGCACAGATGCGTATGCACGCTGGTTTCATAACTGTGAAGTACCGTATACCTAGGCAGATTTTGAATTTTTGGGATTATTGACTTTCTGGTCCTTTCTGGCTGTGGAGGCCTATTTTTACAGTGTCTCTGTACTTACTGGAGTGTGAAGGAAGTGGTTTCATGTCTTTTCTCTCTTTCGTTTGAGTGAAAAATAGTCTTTTTGGCAAAGTGTTGTTACTGGTGTTGGCACTTCTAGATTGAGTTCCAAGATCGCTTTCTGAGCATTCTTGGTTGTTCTGCTTTATCAGAACGGAGAGCTTCTGCTCACTGACTCGCTCCTATCTTTGTGTTGTGCTTCACATTGCGATTTTTGCTTCGTTTTCGATTGGTTTTCTTGAGTTCTATAGGCTAGGGTTTTGTTGCAACTTTTGAAGGGCTTTTCTTGCTTCTTTGGAGTTTTTTGTTTGCAACAAGTTTGCACTATTTGTCTAGGCTGATTGGCTGAGTTTTCTGGTCTTCTTTTGCTCTTATTGATCTTGCTACGAGTTAGACTTATAAGGTTTGGGAGCATTATTGAAGTTTGTGCTTGGAATTCGGTCTTATTTGGTTTGGATTTTGATAGTTGTGCTTGGTCTTTTCGAGCTCTCTCTTTATAAAACTAAAAAGCTCAAAAAACATTTGTTTTGCTTTTTGTTTTTGCATTTCAAAAACTCAAAAAAAAAACATTTTGTCTTGTTTTTGTTTTTGTTGTTGCATTTTCATTTTCGTTTTGCCATATCTTTTGAAGCTTTTGTGAAGTTTCTTGCTTTAGTTTTAGGCTTGATTTTGAGGAGGAGTTGTCATTTGATTTCTTCTTCTTGTTTTTAAGTGTTTTTTGTGTCCTTATTTTAAGAGTTCTTGATTTCAAGAATTAGCTTTCTGGACAACAAAAGATGAGTTAAAACTGAAGGATATTTTTGGGAAATTTCACTCTGTTTTAAGAGATTTTTGCATCTTAGAATTTACATGCTTGTAGTGATTTGCATTAGGTGCATTTCGGCATTTAGTTAGCTTCTTAGTTTTTGAGAGTGTGAGTTTGCTATTCGAAAAGAAAAATACAAATTTTAGTCTCGTAGAACCTGTATAGAGATTACTCTTCATCGAAAGACAAAGAACTGCATGTGCATGTAGTTAAGTTTTTATTAATTTCTTTTGCGTCAAAACACCATTGGTTTCATCTCCATATCCTTGTGACTTAATATAACAGCCCATAAAATAAGCGATTTAATCTAAAATCAAACTAGCAAGTTTTTCTAAGTGTCAATCACCAACTAGCTAGGTTGTAGGGCCTTGGAATAGGTGAGTGGAGAGTTAACTCTCCAAGGCCGCTCAAACAAACATAGAAGTTGATTAATTGGCGAAATCCAACTCCGTGAGGTGGACTGGGAAAGCTCTCATCCGAGAGTCAAGCGCGAGGGGAAGTGAAGGCTGAGAAGAGGGATACCCCCTCTCCGATTGGCTGAATCTGACCTCAAGACCGTTCCGCCCAGCTTCTGATACGGATTGGTGTCCATAGTTGCCTCTCCTAGGTTCCACACAGGTGACTGCGGGGGGGAATACCCATGGTACCTGAGGCAGATGTCGCATCACTTTCAGCAGTACTTCTGGGGGGTGCCCTTGCAAAGCTTGGGTGCTTGAGCCAGCAAAGGCTGTCGTTAGGAGGTCGGCATAACTGTTTTTGATACCTTTGCTAGTTGTTCTAGGCCCTAATCATCCCAGACTGCTTTCGGAAGGCCCTATACTTCGCTTTTCTGTATTTTGGTGTCTGGTCCTCATCACCCAGAGCGGAAATACTTGGAGGTTGTTTGCTTGCTGTATCTCAGGGATTTTTATTTTTAGTGAGTGCTCTTTGCTCCTAGCTTGCCTAGCTTTTCACTTTTTTGAGTCTAATTTAATAAATCTATAAAAGTGGCTGATCAAGCGCCTCAACGTTCGAGGAGAATCCGGGGGTTATCTCCCGAGAGTGCAGAGCCTTCTTTGAGAAGGCGTAGGAGCGATTTAGCAGGTGGTTACCACCCTGTGGAGTCTGACGCTGTGGAGAGAGATCCTCCACCAAGGTCTGAAGGTTTCATAGCTGATTCTGGTGTCGGTCCCGAGAGGAGCGTTTCGCTCACCTCGCGAGTTTTGTTTCCTCAGGAAGAAGATTTTCAAATCGAAGACGTACCTGAGCCTCCTGCAACAGGTCCATCTCCTCTTCCTCCTGACTATCCGTTCGTTGTTCAATACATCGGACTAAATTCGGGAGAAGACAGCCCAGGATCTTCGTATCATTCTTATCTTCGTGTGTGAGGCTTGCGGCTTCTACCATGGTAGATGCGGGCATTGGACTCACCTTGTCGAGAGCGGGGGCTCTCTCTTCATCTTGATTGCTTCTAGTCTTGCTGTGTTTGCTCTGGAGTTCACCAAACACATGCTTCTACTCCACAGTCCCTTTGGGGATCAGGGATGTCCATTGGTGGAAATCCCTCCTTTACTTTGTTGCTTCGAGGCTGGATCTCGCCCATGTCTAACATGGCTAGTGGATCGACTTCGTTTCGAGTTTTGCGGAATTTGGACACATTCCCAGTTCCAATCCTTCTTTAGGGTCGTTTCCATTTACGTCCCAGACCCAGAGTTTCAACCCTTGGTCTGGGGGGCAAAGTTCGACTACTTTTACGGGATGGAATCCTGTCTTTACTACAGCGGGGGCAGGGAATCAGTTTTACGCAGGTCATCAAGGGAATGCTTCTTTCCCTTCATCGAGTGCTTATTAGTCCTTTTCTCCTCTGTCTAATGCTTGGAACCCCTATCAGGGGCTCTCCTCTTCATTTAACACTTCAGCGGGGGGAACTGGTCTGGGCTTTGGTAACTCGGCGTGGGGAGGAGGTTCTTCTCCGTTTTCTACGAGTCCTTTCTGGTAGCCTGGTGCCTTATCAAATCCAGGCTATTCTTTTCAGAATGTTGAGAATCCATCCCATCAAGGATGGAATCCTCAGGCTCCGCCTCGCTTACCGTTTCTGGCAACGTTAAACTTGCTAGATTTGTCGAAGTTGACTAATGACCGGATTCGTTTATGGTCCGGGGGTGGCCTCCGGTCAGGCCAAACTTTTAGACATTCCTGGTTGAAGTAGATGGAAGATCAACAAACCCATCTGCCTCCATAAATGGTGCTCCTTCGAACTCCAAAAATGATATTTTCAGTCTGAGTTGATCTTCAACCGCATGACAGTGGAAATGCTTCCAAACTATTTTTCTCGAAAAGAAAATTTGGCGGGCGTTTCCCATTAGAACTGGTGTCCACCATTTCTTAGCCATTTCGATTTCATACCTTGGATCTGAGGTACAGGGTGAACTCCTGGCTAATTTTAAGCAAGATGAGGCAACACACATTTCTGATCACATTCAGGAATGGAGGAGAAGGAAGAGGCTTATCAAAGCTCATATTCCAGGTGAATTCCTTCTCGAGTGGTTTTTGAAATCTCTGCAGTCAGATATTTCAAAGGATGTATCCCTATCTGGGGTATTTTCTGAGGAGCAGGCCATCTTTAGGGCCCAGCAGTTAGAATTGATCTATTCTCAGTCTGGGATGCTTTATAAGTATTTTCCCAATGCTCCTCGCTCCAAATTGGATTTATCGAAACCCAAACCTGGTCCGCATAGTGACGGGCTTGTCGGATCGGTCAATAGTAGTGCAGCCAGCCTACTTTCTCAACTGCAGCAGTTGTCTTTACAATCTGCTCCTTCAGGTCAGGCTGTGCCTGCTGATTCATCACCTTCCCAGTCTTTGTCCATAAATGCTGTCCAAGCTTCTGATCCCAAAGGAAATCAACAATCCGATGGGAAGAAGAAGGGACGTAATAACAAGAAGAAGGGCAAGAACGGGAAGGGCAATGAAAATAAAACCAACGAGCGTGTTGGTGAGGGTCAAAAGGAGAAAAAGAAAGTGAAGTTTCCATGCAAGCTTTGTACTGGAGACCATCTCACGCACCTTTGCCCTAAAATTCAGGATGCTCAGCGCCTGTTATCCCAGCAGGGTTCTTCTAGTTCCCAGGCTGTGTTAACAAACCCTTTTCCCCAAGGGCAACAATTAGTTGTTGGCGTGAACCAAAATCCTGGGGCTTCCTCTGGAGGTACCCAGGAAGGGGAAATTCCATCGAACATGTTTATGATGAGTGCTCACGTGGATGTCGCTACGAGATCCCGTGATTATGGCGGAGAGGAATCTTCGAAAGCTAAGGAAGTTCCTGATGCTACTGAGCCGCTTCACATAACGAAGCCTACTGTTGAGTCTATGCCTCGGATGCCCAAAGCATCTTCTAAGCGGTCAACGATTAATCCGAACGTGAGGGCTGCCCAGAACTACTCGATTGTAGAAGATCTGGCGCAAAGTCCTTGTGCTATGTCAGCTTTAGAGGTACTCCAGTCTTGTCCGGCTCAGTGCAGTGCTTTGCTCACTGCCATTGGGGCTGTTGATCCGAAAAATTCTCTTCTGATTACTTTCGATATGACTAATTTTAAGAAGAGACTTCCTCATCACATGGAATTTCATATTAAATCAACGTATCGGAAGTGCAATATCTTTCGAATGGTCGTTGATGAGGGTGCTTCTACTTGCGTGATGTCTCTCGCATGCTGGAAGACACTTGGATCTCCCAAAGCTGTTCCATCTAGCACTGTTCTTACTGTGTTCGATGGTCATTCTCACAGGCCCCATGGTATTGTCCCGGCTTTGACCATCTGTGTTGGGGGAAAAACTGTTAACATAGAGGTTGAGGTAGTGGATGCAGCCTTGGACTACAACCTTCTGTTGGGGAGGAACTGGATTTATGAGATGGATGCTATTGCATCCTCATTATTCTGAATTGTATGTTTCCCCCACGAAGGGAGGATTGTCACAGTGGATCAACTGGACTGTCCTCCTGTAGACCTGGATGCGCCTTCTGACTCATCTGTTCCTAAGTTGGATAATACTAAGGCGCCTGTTGAGAATCTAGGAGTTGGAATGTATTCTTCCCTGATGGGTTCTTTCGATCTTCCTCCTCCTAAGGTTCATATTAATGCTATTTCATCCTCCAAGGCTCCTCTTCGAAGAGAGTTCTTTCGAACTCATTATTTTTCGGACCCTTGGACCTTACCTTCCCCTACTGCCACATTAGCGGAAGGTTAAGTGGGTGGAATGGCATTTCCAATTTCTGCAGCTGAGATTGCATATCAGTCTATTGTTGACACTGCAGAATCTAATCCAGCTCCTCTTTCACCGGAAGAGTTGGACGGTGATGTGGCTCCGGCTTGGACGCTTACTTCTTCTTCTGCTCAGGATTGTCTAGATACTACTCTTCCATCTGAAGAGGCCATCCTGGAAGCGATGATAGGTATAGATAGACCGTGGGATGATTTGCATCATCGGTCTTACTTCCTACCTGACTTGAGCGAAGTCGAAACAAGTTTTCCAAGTCCTCAGTCTCCTGGTCCTGTTCACCCAGTCTTGGGCCCTTTGGCACCAACACAGGTATATGCTGAAGGGAACACGGCTGTGATCTCTCCTACTATCCCGGTGAACATCTCCAGGGATCCCAATATTATCGAGAATGTCTTCATTGGAGCTGAATGTTCCCGTGAGGAGATTCAAATCTATACTAAGCTCTTCAAAGAGTATAGGGATGTTTTTGCTTGGTCTTATGAGGAAATGCCTGGCATATACCCATCTATCATTCAACATGAGATCAAGACGTATGAAAACGCTAAGCCGGTCAGGAAAAAGCTTCGTCCGGTCAATCCTAGGAAGGCAGCAGCTATTAAAGCTGAAGTTGAAAAGCTGCTTAAGGCGGGATTCATTTTCCCAGTTCCTCTGACTAAATGGGTTTCAAACCCCGTTCCTGTTGATAAAAAGCAAGGAACGATTCGAGTGTGCAACGATTTCAGAGACCTGAATAAGGCGTGTCCTAAAGATAATTACCCCACACCTTTCATCGATCAGATTATTGACGAGTGTGCCGGTAACGAGATTTTCTCCTTCATGGACGGTTTCTCTGGATATAAACAAATCACTATCCGTCCAGAAGATCAACATAAGACCACATTTATTTGTCCCTGGGGTACGTTTGCATATAAGAAAATGCCTTTTGGTCTTAAAAATGCTGGAGCTACCTTTCAGCGAACCATGTCTTATACCTTCCACGGCATCAAGAAGATTATTGAGGCATACTTAGATGATTTAGCCGCTCATTCTCGAAAGAGGATGGATCATCCTGGTCACCTCTGGCAAATATTTGAAAGATGTCATTTTTATAAAATTCGATTGAATCCGAACAAGTGTGTTTTCGCAGTTACATCCGGTCGGCTATTGGGATTCATTGTGTCTAGGGAAGGGATAAGGGTAGATCCCTTCAAGGTTGAGGAAATACTTCGGTTGCCTCCCCCGTCTTCAATCCGTCAACTTCAAAGTTTCCAAGGGAAGTCTAATTTTCTTCAGAGGTTTATCGTCAACTATGCTGAGATTACAAAGGGATATATGAGATTGTTGAAGAAAGGAGTTCCTTTTCTTTGGGACGACTATGCTCAACGCTCGTTCGATGCTTTGAAAAATGCATTGACCTCTGCTCCTTTACTGAGTCCACCCGATTATAGCAGAGATTTTCTTTTGTATCTGGCTACAGCAGAATCTACCATTGGTATGGTTCTGGTTCAGGAGGATGATGCTCTGGCTGAGCATGTTATTTACTACCTTAGTCGAGGACTGGTAGGAACTGAACTGCGATACACCCCGATAGAAAAATTAGCCTTAGCAGCAGTTCATGCTGTGCAGCGACTCCGACATTATATTATTCTTCGCAAAACTTATGTCTTGGCAGCTGCCAATCCATTTCAGTTTGTCCTCAGCAGGCGAGTGATTGGGGGCAAATATAATAGATGGATTGTGATTTTACAAGAATTTGATCTCGAGTTCATGTCTGCCAAATCCAAGAAGTCATTAGTCTTTGCGGAATTGATCTCCGAGTTGCCTTGTGGTGAGGAGATGATCTATGATGAGTCCTTTCCGGACGAACACTTGTTTCTAATCTCTCCACAAGATCCTTGGTATGGGGATATCATTGTGTATCTCCAGACTGCGAATTTTCCCTCTTCTTTTTCGAAAGATGAGCGTCGTAAGCTGCGTCACTTAGCCAAGAATTATCTGATTATTGGTGATGCTTTGTACCGTTGAGGGGTTGATTCAATCCTAAGACGCTGCTTAACTTTCGAAGAAGCTGAGGCTGTGCTCAATGATTCTCACTGTGGAGCTTGTGGGGTTCATTTATCTGGGCTTGCTACAACCCAAAAGATTTTGCGTGCTGGATACTTTTGGCCCTCGATCTTCAAAGATTGTATTGAATCGGTCAAAAGGTGTCATCCTTGTCAGGTGTATACTCGAAAAATGCGCGCTCATCCAGCTCCGCTTTTTCCAGTCATTACTGTCGGACCCTTTACAAAGTGGGGTATGGATTATACTACTTGTAACCCGCCTTCGGCAAAAGGTCACAAGTACATTATCGTAGCAGTAGACTACTTTACGAAGTGGGTCGAGGCTATGCCTACTTTTGGGAACAATGGTGAGACTGCAGCTCTGTTCTTTTTCAACCAAGTTATTGCTCGTTTTGGTATACCTAGAGAGATTGTCACTGACCATGGCAGTCACTTTCAGAATAGTATGATGGCTGAGTTGGCTCTCAAATTGGGTTTCCGGCAAGAGCATTCATCTCCATATTATCCTCAAGCCAATGGGCAAGTGGAAGCCGTGAATAAATCCTTGAAGACAATTCTTCAACGGACAATTGATAAACATAGATCCAACTGGCATATTATGCTATATCCTGCACTTTGGGCATATAGGACGTCAGTGAAAACTGCAACTGGCTTTACTCCGTTTCAGTTAGTCCATGGGGTGGAATCCGTATTTCCCATTGAATGCGAGATTCCTTCTCTTAAATTAGCTGTTGAGCTTCTTCCTAACACTTCCAGTCTAGCAAAACGGATTCTTCATCTAGAACATCTCGATGAGCAGCGTCGGGATGCCGCCACGATGAATGAAGAGCATAAAAACCGAGTAAAGGTTCAGTACGACAAGGCGGTTAAGCCTAGGATCTTTTCGGAAGGTGACCTTGTTTTGGTCTATGCCCAAGAAAAAGATGCCTTGGGGGCAGGAAAGTTTAAATCGATGTGGTATGGCCCCTATATTGTTAAGAAAGTCCTTAAGAAAGGAGCGTATACCTTGGTTTACTTCGAAGGGAACGAGTTGCCGGAGCCCCGAAATGGGCTCTATTTGAAAAAGTATTATGCCTAGGCTTCAGCCTGGCATGTTGTTTTTGTATATATTTGTAGTTTTTGTTTTGTACATTTCTGATTGATTTTCGATTTTTGATGAGGTGGTGATGTTTTTGATCTGCTTTGGCAGGTTGTGTTGGATGTCATGAGTCATTTTGGTTTCGCCGATGGTGCTAGTAGACACACCCGGAATTTAGCTTCCGCGGCTTGGGTGCTTCATTATCCTTCCGGTCAGCTGTTGGTATCAAGAGGAGTCTGCATTGGTCCTGCTTCCAATAATGTAGCAGAATACACTGCAATCATTCATCTACTCTCGGAGGCAATATCTTTGGGTGTTGATTCGTTGGTAGTGTTCTTGGACTCTCAGCTGGTGGTGTCGCAGTTGAAAAACACTTATTGGGTACGAGATCCATTTTTATTACGATTGTTCTTGAGGGTACGTTTGTTACAAAGGTCATTTCAATTTTTAACATTCATTCATATTCCTCGAGCTGACAATTGGTTTGCTGACTCATTAGCTAATCAAGCATTAGATTGGCATATTAATCATTCAATACAATAAATTTTTAATCATCAAAAACTTCATACATTTGATACATTTATCACATCACATCAAATATCGTTGTATATATATCATCGGAGTGTCAAAAACTTTACAAAATTTGGATCCATAATCTCGTACAAAACTTGGGCTTATGCCCCATCATGTTTAGTCTCAAAAAAGAATATATAGTCATCTAATATATAAATCTGTCTACTCCTGAGGTCCCTGCCCAGAAGTTGTGTTCCTATAGAACGTAACTGCAGTGGCCACACGGCGGAATAATCTAACCCAGTCTCGTGGTACTCCTACCACCCGTCTCTGGATGGCTTCCGGCAAGTCCTCCACGACAGCCATAGGGATTTGGCGGGTTAATCCCTCCAAGTTTCTCTGCACAGCCTGGAGATTCCTGTCGGAATCCACTGTCTCTGCCTCACCCCTGCGACGCTTATGGCATGGGAGACCCTCAGGTCATACTGGTCCAACATCTGAAACATGATCATTTTTAATTTTCAGTCATTATGAATCCAATCAAAAACATGTTTGTTTTTCATTTTTTCATTCATATTTGAAAAAATCCAAAAAAATCATATAAGTCAAAAATTTTTGCAAAGCTTATCGACTGTTCCCCATGCTGTGCCAGGTGGAAGTACTAGATCTGGATCTCCTCGGAAATCCATCCCGGCATAGGGATAGTCGTCCACTACGATGATCTGTTCTCCCCACCACAGGAAGAACTCATCATCCCATGTGGTTCGGGGTACTTCGCTGCCCCCCAGTCTCTTCATCATGTCTGCCCAACGGGCGATTCTTGGGTCCCGCGGGCTGCTAATAGTCGAGATCACTCTGGGTCTCAAAGCTGGAATCCTCTCAAAGAAGAATGTTGTCAAAATGGTCCCATAGCCAAAGTGTTTAGTCTTTCCTTGGCAAATGGAGGTCAGCTGTTGTTTCATGTTCAGTAGCAGGGCTGTGCACCAATCGTACACATGAGTCAAACACTCTACAGCTATACTCATTTGCATCCTGGACGCCTGATGTAGTGAGGCAGATCCTGCCACTCTGCTGATGGTGAAAAGGAGGATCTTCATGTGCAAATCCCTGATATCTTTAATTGCAATCTGTGTTCCAACCTTTTTGGAATTCTCTACGCAATATACGTGGACATAATCTTCCACGGTCAACCCTCCCAGGGGCTTTCCGTGCAAGTCCACTGGTTCTCCCCTCCTGGAGAGTCCAGTGATGAAATATATATCCTCCACTTCAATGCGTAGTGGCATATGATCAATTATGAAGCAATCCTGATCTGGTTCCCAGTAATTTATGAGCATTTCTAGCAACCGCACATTGCTTTTCATGTTTGGCATTTTAAAGAATTTGAACAATCTGTAGTTCTCGAAGGATATTTTGTGCTGCGCGATCCTGCATGACCTCTTGGTCTATTGCGCTATGCTCACGTTCCCTCCATGAAATGGTCATCCTGAGAAATTTCATCAAATTATGCATTAGCCACGCTTTTTAAGTTTCGGCCCTGCGCATATGCGGTTTTTCCTGTACACAGTCGCGTGTATACGCGGGTTTCCTTCAATAAACCCGCGTATGTGCAGGTACGCATATTTTAGCAAGGGTTTTAAAGCTAAAAATCACTTAATTTTAATTTCCAAACACACAAAATGAATAAACAGGATGATTAAGGAGCCTACCTGAAGTTTCGCTGAGTTCTGACGATCGGTTGTTCCTGATTTGCTGAAAGAAGTTTTTGCTCCAGAGCACTTTTTCCAAATCAGCTATGCAATAATGAACCAAATGAGAGGTAATTTGTCTATTTATGGCTAAAAAATTGAAAATTTTCACAAAATTTCCTTATGCCTATTTTTTCGATCTATCTTAAGCTGTTTAACTTGATTGCTTGGAAGTGCCCAGTTTGGTATGTTTTCAGGTACATTTTGACGATTTTGAGATTTTTCCCGGTTTTTGATCTATCATTTCCAACTCTTCACGGCAGGTATATGATCTTCACTGGCATATAGGTTAGGGATATCACTTTCCGTTGCATCTTGCATTCTAGCCTCCATACTGATCACTTGCCTTAGGGTCGATCCCATCAGTTCATGAGTATTACACCCATTTCATTCACCGATTATTTAATCATGACTTGATGGTAGAGCCTTCCTTTACATGGGCTTCCTAGTTAGTTCCTCACTATCACTTGTTGCCCATGCTTCTTTTTATGTAGGCTCGGGAGTCCTCTTTAGTCCCGCCACGTCTTATGTGTTGAAGCGTCATTCTTCTTCTTCATCACTTATCATTTTTCTGGCTTTTACCCTAGAGGCTCCCTGGTGTCGTTAAGTTGTATTACTGCATTGCATATTGGCTACTTGTTTATCCTGGCCTTTAGCCAGCTTCATTTGGACTCGATGTTTAAGCCAACTTTTGACCTTGACTTTCTGCACAAGTTAACCATTGCATGCACTTAGCTATCACGACTTGACACCTTTGTACCCATGGATGGAACGTTCCTCTGAGTATCACTGACCAGTTTTCTCCACCTTGCATTGAGCATAGGATTGTTCCAATCCCAGGAACTAGTGCATCTGATTTCTTGATACTCGTTCTATCCATTGTACCATAGCATTCTTTTATTCTTTTTCAGGCTTATTATATGAAAAAGACAAAAAAATCAAATATAACAAAAAAGAGCGGGAACGGGATGTATCTTCGTTATTTTGATGGCAGTACAGAGTCAGTTTGTCGCCCTTGAACAAAGCACATATACTTATATATATTTCCTTCATTTGGGATGGTTCTAGTTTGACCTAGGTTCAGCCTTTACCATGTTTCACTTGTTAGTTCTCCCCCGGTTGGTTATCTCTTCCAATCATATGGAGAGTTTGTTTTGCCTCCTGCAAGACAGACTTATACAGTGTCACTTTTTTACTGCCTTGGTCATCACAGAGTCGTGCTTTTGTTCAAGGGAAGTCTAGCCTGAGTCGGCCATTCTGCGATGTCTCTTGACTCATTATTCGGTCGGCCTTCCCGGTCTTGTCAGCATCATGTTCTATCACATCAGATGTTTTGATCTTCTGCTCGTGCTGGTTTGAGAAGGTCTCCATTGACTTCTTGCCGGCGGGTTTGTCTCTTATCGACTACGACACATTGCTCTGAGAGCAAACCTAGAGCCTCACCTTGGGCCTATTTCCATCATTGATAGGTGACCTCGTGCTCAGCATTTGATCATCATCATGGGTCTTTGACTGAGTGGTTTCCCCTGTGTTCGACGTCAGCACACATTATCACACTTGGGATTCGTGCAGTACCTTGATGTCCATTTGACCCTATCGGTGGATTTCTCGCCTCTGTGACAACTTTCATTATTTGTTGGTTCAGAGGGTTTCTTTCGTGCGCTAGCTTGATCTTGTGCATGTCGGAAACGTACTTCGGTTTTGGTTCCATCACTCTACTTCGTCCGATTCCTTCCAAATCTTGGCCTGCGGGTTACACTAGCGCTGGACTGATGTGGGATGCCTTAATGCCTTCCTTCCAGCAGATCTTTTCCCATCGACTCCGACTCATTGCTTTACGGGAATAAGATGCTAGAGTCTTTTTTTCGGTACCTTAGGGTTTGGAGGTCATGGGTTGACGACTCTTCGGTGCTCAGCAGTCAAGGACTACCTCTCTTTGCCTCCTGATTGGTAGATTCTTTCAAGTGTTCGACTTCAACTCATTCATTCGCACTTGCTAGATTGTACTGGGGCACCTTGACACTCATTATCATTATCGGTGGGTTGTCTCGCATTGGTTAACGGGATACATTATTGCCCGGTAATCCAATGATTTCTCACATGGTCGACTTCAGCTCATTTATTCCCATTGTGTAGAATTGTGCCATAGTGATCGGTGAAGACCTCGGGTTGCATCAGCATTTCTCGGTTCACTTTTGACAGTCCATTCAGTTTCTGCCAGTGATGTCGTCCACCCTTATATGTTGCAGTTCAGTACAGCAGCATCTTATATGTTGACTCCCGAGTTGCGTGATTGTACCGTTTGTTCCACCTCTTATGATTCGGTACTTGGAGATTCAGTTACTTATATGATCAGACATCCAGTTGCACCATCCTTGATCAGCTTTCTATATGTGATACTTGGACATTGATTCAGACTTATATTTCTGGGCCATGCTTAGATGATTCATTGTGTACTTTCAGTTCAGCTATACTTGTATACATGTTGGATCTATTCAGTACTTTCTATATGATGTATTTTTGACTGAGCATGGGTATGCCCGCCTCAGCATGAGTTGACTCTCTGTTTTCTTTCATTGGTTTTTGGCAGGCTGAAATCTGGTGAAGTCATCTCTTGTCCTTGCGAAGTTCTTTCTATGTGCATAATACATTTCGGCCATCATGTACCCCTTCTGACCTCATATATTAGGGGGCATCTGTTATAGCATCATTTCTCACCTTGATATGATTCATGATTGCTTCATGGCTTTTGGGCACCCATTCCTACAGACTTGGACAAATTCACTTAAAAACAGTGTAAAATCCCCCATACGCGACTATGCCCGTGTTTTTCCGCGTGTATATGCGAGTCCAGCTAGACTTTTCCGCGTATGCCATTAAAATGATTAAAAATATATATAAAAATTCCCTAATTTCGCGCTGGGTTGATGGTTACTCAGGTAGTTCAACCACCCCAGCACGTGGCCAACTGTTTCCAACTATTGAAACTACTTGGAGGGACTATAAAAATCCCTCATGTGTATGGCCTAAGGGAGAGAGAGAATTATTGATATTATACTCTGTTGGTATTCCCTATCCAAGTCTGATTCCCCGTGCCTCCTGCACTTTCCCAATTCATTATAGGAAACCCTTGTTTCCTTGAGATACACATCCCTTTATATGTTATCTCGTATGCACCAGTTTGGAAGGAGTCTTAGCGAGGCAAGGGCTGGACGGATCCGGACGACGGTCTGCGAAGGCCTTGGAAGGATCAGGTGATCTCTCCACGATTACTTTTGTACGTACTATTTATAATACAGAAGTATCATGCTGTTCCCAAAATAAACGTGTTAGTGTATGCTTTTATGTATGAGAATATTTGTTATACAAGCATTCATTATGATTTATTTAATGTTTTATATGAATCTCACTAACATTTAGAGTAGATATATGCTGTACAACCTGTCCTTTGTGCTCATTTCTTCTTTTATTTCAGGTTAAGAAGGAAGGACGATTGTTGGGGGTTTGAACCCTGCAGGATCTTCTTCAACCGTAGGACCTACGGGTAACCTTTTCATTCTGCTCTATTTAGTTTTTCTGAACGTGCATGGTTGTGTGAGTCTTTGTGAAGTAGCATGCCCCTGCTCTGTGGAGGTTGTATCTCAACCAACCTCTAGGGTGATATTTCCCCGAAACAGAACTGGCGACTCCACTGGGGATCACATTCTTGTGATTCTCCTGTTGGGTTTTTTCAGCTGTTTGGTAGGTTGCCAACAGTTTTATCTTTCATTTGCAGTCCAGTTTATTTTCTTGCAGTCAGTCTGAAGTCTTGGTGTCTTTTCCAGGCTTGTTCTTTTTGTTTTTTTTCATTATTTACCTTTGCATACGCGCCTTCTTTTGCACACAGTCGCATATACATGCTAGTTTGTCTGAAGGAAACCGCGTATACGTGAGTTTCCCTTATCACAGACGCGTATGCACGCTGGTTGCATAGCTGTGAAGTAGCGTATACCTAGGCAGATTTTGAATTTTTGGGTTTATTGACTTTTGGTCCTTTCTGGCTGTGGAGGCCTGTTTCTATAGAGTCTCTATACTTATTGGAGTTTGAAGGAAGTGGTTTCATGTCTTTTCTCTCTTTCGTTTGAGTGAAAACTAGTCTTTTGGGCAAAGTGTTGTTTCTGGTGCTGGCACTTCTGGATTGAGTTCCAAGATCGCTTTCTGAGAATTCTTGGCTGTTCTGCTTTATCAGAACATAGAGCCTCTGCTCACTTACTCGCTCCTATCTTTGTGTTGTGCTTCGCATTGTGATTTTTGCTTCATTTTTTATTAGTTTTCTTTAGTTCCATAGGCTAGGGTTTTGTTGCAACTTTTGGAGAGATTTTCTTGCTTCTTTGGAGTTTTTGGTTGCGACAAGTTTGCACTATTTGTCTAGGCTGGGTGGCTGAGTTTTTGGTCTTCTTTTGCTCTTATTGATCTTGCTACAAGTTAGCCTTATAAGGTTTGGGAGAATTATTGAAGTTTGTGCTTGAAATTCGGTCCCGTTTTGGTTTGGATTTTGATAGTTGTGCTTGGTCTTTTCGAGCTCTTTCCCTATAAAACAAAAAAGCTCAAAAAACATTTGCTTTGCTTTTTGTTTTTGCATTTCAAAGGCTTAAAAAACATTTTGACTTGTTATTTGCTTTTGTTGTTGCATTTTCATTTTCGTTTGCTACAACTTTTGAAGCTTTTGTGAAGTTTCTTGCTTTAGTTTTAGGCTTGATTTTGAGGAGAGTTGTCATTTAATTTCTTCTTCTTGTTTTTAAGTGTTTTTGGTGTCCTTATTTTAAGAGTTCTTGATTTCGAGAATTAGCTTTCTGGACAACAAAAGATAAGTTAAAACTGAAGGACTTTTTGGGAAATTTCACTCTGTTTTAAGATATTTTTGCATCTTAGGATTTACATGCTTGTAGTGATTTGCATTAGGTGTATTTCAGCATTTAGTTAGCTTCTTAGTTTTTGAGAGTGTGAGTTTGCTTTTTGAAAAGAAAAATACAATTGTTAGTCTTGTAGAACCTGTATAGAGATTACTCTTCATCAAAAGACAAAGAACTGCATTTGCACGTAGTTAAGTTTTTATTAATTTCTTTTGCGTCAAAACACCATTGGTTTCATCTCCATATCCTTGTGACTTAATATAACAGCCCATAAAATAAGCAATTTAATCTAAAATCAACTAGCAAGTTTTTCTAAGTGTCAATCACCAACTAGCTAGGTTGTAGGGCCTTGGAATAGGTGAGTGGAGAGTTAACTCTCCAAGGCCACTCAAACAAACATAGAAGTTGATTAATTGAGAGAAATCCAACTCCGTGAGGTGGACTAGGAAAGCTCTCATCCGAGAGTCAAGCGCGAGGGGAAGTGAAGGCTAAGAAGAGGGATACCCCCTCTCCGATTGGCTGAATCTGACCTCAAGACCGTTCCGCCCAGCTTCTGATATGGATTGGTGTCCATAGTTGCCACTCCTAGGTTCCACACAGGTGACTGCGGGGGGGAATACCCGTGGTACCTAAGGCAGACGTCGTATCACTTTCAGCAGTACTTCTGGGGGGTGCCCTTACGAAGCTTGGGTGCTTGAGCCAGCAAAGGCTGTCGTTTGGAGGTCGGCGTAACTGTTTCTGATACCTTCGCTAGTTGTTCTGGGCCCTAATCATCCCAGACTGCTTTCAGGAGGTCCTATACTTCGCTTTCCTGTATTTTGGTGTTCGGTCCTCATCACCCGGAGCGGAAATACTTGGAGGCTATTTGCTTGCTGTTTCTCAGGGATTTTTATTTTAGTGAGTGCTCTTTGCTCCTAGCTTGCCTAGCTTTTCACTTTTTTGAGTCTAATTTATAAAATCTATAAAAGTGGCTGATCAAGCGCCTCGACGTTCGAGGAGAATCCGGGGGTTATCTCCCGAGAGTGCAGAGCCTTCTTCGAGAAGGCGTAGGAGCGATTTAGTAGGTGGTTACCACCCTGTGGAGTCTGACGCTGTGGAGAGAGATCCTCCACCAAGGTCTGAAGGTTTCGTAGCTGATTCCGGTGTCGGTTCCGAAAGGAGCATTCCACTCACCTCGCGAGTGTTGTTTCCTCAGGAAGAAGATTTTCAGATAGAAGATATACCTGAGCCTCCTGCTACAGGTCCATCTCCTCTTCCTCCTGATTATCTGTTTGTTGTTCAGTACATCGGACCGGACTCTGAGAGACCGCCGGATCTTCCGTATCATTCTTATCTTTCGATGGCCACGACTGTGAATGCGGCTTCTACCGTGAGTGCTGCAGGCATTCAGACTCCTGCTTCTGCTGAAGCAGGGGGCACTATTGCTTCATCTTCGATTGCTTCTAGTGCTGCTGTGTTTGGCTCTGGGTTCACCCAAGCACATGCTTCTCATTCTGGTCCCTTTTGTTCAGGGATGTCCATTAGTGGAAATCCCTCTTTTTCCTTTTCTGCTGCTTCAGCTGGATCTACGCCCATGTCTAACATGGCTAGTGGATCAGCCTCGTTTCAGGGTTTCCCCTTTGGGACTGGACACATTCCCAGTTCCAATCCTTCTTTAGGGTCGTTTCCGTTTACGTCCCAGACCCAGAGTTTCAACCCTTGGTCTGGGGAGCAAAGTTTGACTACTTTTACGGGATGGAATCCTGTCTTTACTACAGCGGGGGCAGGGAATCAGTTCTTCGCAGGTCATCAAGGGAATGCTTCTTTCCCTTCATCGAGTGCTTATCAGACCTTTTCTCCTCTGTCTAATACTTGGAACCCCTATCAGGGGCTCTCCTCTTCATTTAGCACTTCAGCGGGGGGAACTGGTCTGGGATTTGGTAACTCGGCGTGGGGAGGAGGTTCTTCTCCATTTTCTACGAGTCCTTTCTGGCAGCCTGGTGCCTCATCAAATCCAGGCTATTCTTTTCAGAATGTTGGGAATCCATCCCCTCAAGGATGGAATTCTCAGGCTCCACCTCTCTTACCTTTTCTGGCAACGTTAAACTTGCCAGATTTGTCGAAGTTGACTAATGACCCGATTCGTTATAGTCCGGGGTGGCCTCCGATCCCGACCAAACTTCCTTCAGACATTCCTAAGTTTGAAGGTAAGAATGGAGAGGATCCGCCAGACCACATCACCACTTTCCACTTATGGTGCTCTTCGAACTCCCTGATCGATGACTCGATTAGGTTGAGATTATTTCAATGCACCCTGACTGGAAATGCTTCCAAATGGTATATCGAGCTCACTGGGGGCAGTTTTGCCACATTTGGGGACCTGGCTGTCACATTTCTTGACCATTTTCAGTTGCCCGTCAGATATGAGGCTGGGACCGAACTCCTGGCTAATTTTAAGCAGGATGAGGCAACGCACATTTCTGATCACATTCAGGAATGAAGGAGAAGGAAGAGGCTTATCAAAGCTCATATTCCAGGTGAGTTCCTTCTCGAGTGGTTTCTGAAATCACTGCAGTCAGATATTTCGAAAGATGTATCCCTATCTGGGGTATTTTCTGAGGAGCAGGCCATTTTTAGGGCCCAGTAGTTAGAATTGATATATTCTCAGTCTGGAGTAATTTATAAGTATTTGCCCAATGCTCCTCGCTCCAAATTGGATCTATCGAAAACTAAAGCTGGTCCGCATGGTGACGGGCTTGTCGGATCGGTCAGTAGTAGTGCAGCCAGCCTGCTTTCTCAACTGCAGCAGTTGTCTTTACAATCTGCTCCTTCTGGTCAGGCTGTGCCTGCTGATTCATCACCTTCCCAGTCTTTGTCCATAAATGCTGTCCAAGCTTCTGATCCCAAAGGAAATCAACAATCCGATGGGAAGAAGAAAGGATGAAATAACAAGAAGAAGGGCAAGAACGGGAAGGGCAATGCAAATAAAACCAACGAGCATGTTGGTGAGGGTCAAAAGGAGAAAAAGAAAGTGAAGTTTCCATGCAAGCTTTGTACTGGAGACCATCTCATGCACCTTTGCCCTAAAATTCAGGATGCTCAGCGCCTGTTATCCCAGCAGGGTTCTTCTAGTTCCCAGGCTGTGTTAACAAACCCTTTTCCCCAAGGGCAGCAATTAGTTGTTGGCACGAACCAAAATCCTGGGGCTTCCTCTGGAGGTACCCAGGAAGGGGAAATTCCATCGAACATCTTTATGATGAGTGCTCACATGGATGTCACTATGAGATCCCGTGATTATGGCGGAGAGGAATCTTCGAAAGCTAAGGAAGTTCCTGATGCTACTTAGCCGCTTCACATAACGAAGCCTACTGTTGAGTCTATGCCTCAGATGCCCAAAGCATCTTCTAAGCGGTCAATGATTAATCCGAACGCGAGGGCTGCCCAGAACTACTCGATTGTAGAAGATCTGGCGCAAAGTCCTTGTGCTATGTCAGCTTTAGAGGTACTCCAGTCTTGTCCGGCTCAGCGCAGTGCTTTGCTCACTGCCATTGGGGCTGTTGATCCAAAAAATTCTCTTCTGATTACTTTCGATATGACTAATTTTAAGAAGAGACTTCCTCATCACATGGCATTTCATATTAAATCGTCGTATCGGAAGTGTAATATCTTTCGAACGGTCGTTGATGAGGGTGCTTCTACTTGCGTGATGTCTCTCACATGCTGGAAGACACTTGGATCTCCCAAAGCTGTTCCATCTAGCACTGTTCTTACTGCGTTCGATGGTCATTCTCACAGGCCCCATGGTATTGTCCCGACTTTGCCCATCTGTGTTGGGGGAAAAACTGTTAACATAGAAGTTGAGGTAGTGGATGCAGCCTTGGACTACAACCTTATGTTGGGGAGGAAATGGATTTATGAGATGGATGCTATTGCATCCTCATTATTCCGAATTATATGTTTCCCCCACGAAGGGAGGATTGTCACATTGGATCAACTGGACTGTCCTGCTGTAGACCTGGATGCGCCTTCTGACTCATCTGTTCCTAAGTTGGATAATACTAAGGCGCCTGTTGAGAATCTAGGAGTTGGAATGTATTCTTCCTTGATGGGAACTTTTGATCTTCCTCCTCCTAAGGTTCAAAATATCTGAATAGAGGCTCACGAACTGGTCGTCGTCAAGGCTCCTGCCATCTTCCACACACAAGTGGAGCAGCGAGTCCACGTAAGCACCACCAGCCTGCGGCTGCCCATTAGTACGACGATTGTTTATGAGAAGGAGTAATGTTTCCCTGTGCCTTTGACGTAGAGATGGAATTTTGTGGGCTTTTTGTCCATCATAACCCATTTTGACCGTATTTAATGTTTTCAAATTTTCAATTCCCATTTTTCTTCACGGGCTTGTAATAATGGAAAACGTATTAACAATGGTTAATTTTTTTACCAAGATGTCATTAATACCATTGATATGTTGTAAATAATTTGCCTACCGATGAAGTTACAGCGTCCAGGAGTTGTTGGAAACTTGGCGTTATAGTCCTTCATATAAATAAGGAACGCGGTTACTACGTTGCCATCTACGACTAAGTCAAATATTATTCTAAGTTCCATTGCCACGTGGCATGAATGGTGTTGCAAAAAATTTAACTTTTATATTCTCTTCTGGAAAGATTCAGAACATCCCAAGTGGAGAGTTTACCCTCAAATAACTGAAGATGGAAAGGTTGGTAGAATATTATGTAACGTTTCAAGATAAAATATGGCATTTTAGGTATTTTTAGATGGCTATTTCAATTTTATGGTTGTACAATATCGTTTTTTAGTTTGTTTGCACTCATAATTTTGAGTATATTTTTAATTTTTTTTATTCTTGCATGCTTTTGTAGACAGGTCATAACATATAGTATTATTTTCAAATATAAATAGTTGTTAACATATAGTATTATTTTCAAATCTAAATAGTTATTAAAAAGGCTTGATGATAGATGAGGTTTTGTAATTTAAGTTTGGTAATATTTCATTTGGTTTTAATATTTTATTGATGATAAGCATAAGGACCCAAAACGTAAAAAAAAAAGGGTATGACGGGTAAAGAAAAATCTAAATTCCAACCCTGCTTCAATGGAAGTCAGCGATCTGCGACGTCCACTTCCGGAGCAAGAACCTCAAAAGCGGAAAATATTCTTCAAAGGAAATGCTTGCCAGGAATACCTCCCGCAGTATCCTAACGACGTTCGTCAGGATCTCTTCATTCGGCTTGATCCAGAAGCAGATATAAAACACGATTGGAAAACCTGCGGTGTGGAGCTTTTCCTCAATGCCCACCCTTCCACTATTCAGAGCAGCTTCGTCCTTGAGATTTTCCACCAAGTTTTCTACCGCCCCTTCTCTGCCCTTCCTGAGCCTTTCATTGCCAAAGGGCTTAGGAATTCAAATTTTTCCTCCGAGTGGTCAGTATATTCTCTGGGATACTCATTCAACGCTCGCGTGGACAAAATTAAATGGCCCGTGATTCAAGCATACAAGGTGTCGCTCGCTTCCGTAACTAATAAGAAAACCAACCTCCTTTCTTTTTCATCATATAGAGTCCCTATCTTGCCTTTTATGGCTGCTTCCATATCCTTGCACGCATCAACTTTAAACGATTGTCCCTATTCCTCTTACCAGCGTTCCTTTGCACCTCTCGGTGTAATTGCTAGTTATATAGTATTTATTTCCTTGAGGGTATATTTACACCTTGGCAAATTCTAGTATTTATGTTTTCCCTCGTCATTCACACTCATAGTAGAATACATTGAGAAACGGAACGTTAATGTGAAATGAAATCTATATCCGCGTGCAGCAACATTGGAACGGCCCATAAGGTCTTCGAGAACTAGTTCCAAATGAATGATTTTTTGAGTCACGTAGGATTTACTGGCCATGAATGATGTTTTGAGTCACTATCCAAATGCCAATTAGGCAGCCCAATCAAGTATACAGAGAAGCCCTCAAATCTCAGCAGACAAACCCTAACCAGAGATCAGGAGAAGCTAAAGTGGTGGTAGAATAATGTGCACAAGGAACTTGGTCCTTGATCATATGATGCAACCTTCTATGCTGAATGGAATGAGCTTAGGACAGTCAAAATTATTATGAACAATGTCTGCAACCTAGGGTTTGAGACTACAGTCCAGCAGCAGTGATACAAGGGTTGCACCCACTGAATTTACTGCTGCCTACCCTCCATAACTGAAGCTGAGATGATGGATGCTAGCAAGCCCATTAAACCTTTTCATAAGTGTCTGCAACATGTTGTAGTAGAAACCCTTACTGCGGCCCAAACTGAAGTAAGAAACACATAAATGCTTCTCTGAATTGCGGCCTGATGTAGAAGGGCATCTGAAGTCCTAAGGTGCCTCCAAACAGTCCTCCTTAAACATGTCCCAATCTCATTTGTTTTAGCATCCTTACACAGTGCATTAACCTTATCCACCTAGCAGGCTTCAACATAAGCCCTAAGAAGAATGTTGTAGGTTACAATGATGGGAAATTTACCAGAACCTTTACTGACCTGCTCAGGAACAATATAAATCCTATTTCTTTGTCATAATGGTGATAGTTTAGGACAGTCCAGAGACATCAGAAGTTGATGAAGCCATGTCGTAAGTACTAAGAAATTCCTTTATGTTAAATTCCTCCAGAGACTCTATGAGATGGTAAATTTTCCTTGCTAATAGACCAGTTACTTTTGTACTTCATCAAAAGGCCTTGGTGCAAGATGCCAAAAACATAGTGCTGGAATATATCTGCCTTTAAATACATTATACTGACTTAGAACTTACACATCTTGTTCACAACTTCGATTGTGAACAAGAACCAATTTTAATGCTTCTATCATTGAAGACCTTCCATGCTTGATGTGTTGATGGAAAGTACAGATCGCTCAACTGAAATGTCAACCATACTATTGTTGTGCTAATGATGAAACAATACAAGATACAAGAATAAATCTTCCTGCTTAGAGTCAGAGCTTCTCTAATGATGCTGCCATGCCACATCAACACTGATATCTATGATGTTCTGCTATTACTGTGCTTAAGATATCATAGAACCTTATCAATACATATACAATCCCATTACTGCAATGTTTTCTAATACTATTTTTTACTTTCTGCCAACCACTGCAATATATATATATTCAGGTTACATAAACATGGTTGCTTATCAAATTCTAGGTTACAGCATACATCACATAGATGCCACTCCTGCACATTCAGAGGATGATAGATGAATCATACTGTTCTAGCATAGATGGCACTGTTGAAATTACATAAGATCACATCTGAGTCATAATGTTCTAGAGTAGATACCATTTCTGCACTTATAGTATCGGGAATCATAAATCATTTTGCTAAGGATCCCGCATCAAGAAATAAGACCATAGTACCCATAAATCACATATATAAGTCATAGTGTCAAATGACTATGCCGAGAAGTAGGATGATAACTATAGATTCCAACAAGATGTGCAAGAGCATGTCTCTGAGGGATAGACAAACCATCATCGAGCCATCATGAGAGGATACAACTGTGCCAAGGTTGAATTTGTCATCATTCAATGCTCAGTACTGCCATCTGTCCTCAACAAGAGGCTTATTCCCAGAGTATAGATGATAGAAGTATAACTGAGCCATCCCTTAAGCAGCTGCAAAAACGATATGATATACTATGATTGTGTCATATCAAATATTGAATAACTTGACAAGAATAAAGTGTCATAAAGCTGAGAATCGAATCAATCTTGGTGTGCCGAGATCATTTCATATAGACTTGAATGTCGAGAGTATAGAGCTGAGATGACGCTGAGATCAATGAATGCAACAATACTGGAATCACATTATTGAGACGATACAGATACCAAATTCCACTATGATGAGGTTATTCAAAAGAGTGATAACATTGTCATTATGGTTAGATCATTCCATAATCCTCCATGATGTAGAAGTCCACGTAGGAGCAGTTCTAAAACACCTGCTTCAGCAATGTTTCAACAAGTCTCAATGTTGCTACATGATATTTCAAGTCGTTAATAACGATGACTTTAAACTAAAGCTCCAAGGGTGCTTAATGTTTGAAGTAATGCAGACTTGTATAAGGGAAGCAAAGTAAAGATCAATATGAGCTTCCAAGGTCAGTAAACTGATGCTACTAATGAGCTTCCAAGGTTTCTTCAGGAGATAAGGTCGACTGTATTTGCATAGGGACAATGAACCGAGGACTGACAATTTGTAATAGGTTTGCAATGTTGCTTCCATTATCCACCTAATGAGACTTGATTTTAAGAGAATATGAATGATTCAGAAACCAGGGAGGATAGTTACAATAAGTTTATTCTCCAGAGAGGTCAAAAATCTGAAGACCAGGTCTGAATCTAGTATTCTCCCACATATCTGTTCTTGCTACAAGAATACATAAGAATCAAAACTGAAATGCACAGGTCCTGTAATAATTCCACATATCCTTGTTCCTTCATTATTATCTTTAAGACGTTACATCTTTGGGAGAGTGAATGAGGAACACCAAAAATAATGCAAATAGAAGATTTGATGGAAAATCCATTCGAATTCTGTTGTTGACAAGTTTCCCATCCCACATCATCCCGGATTTCCATTGTTTGATAAGGTGCATAAATATGGATATTTCTATGAGTTTGCTAAGGAAGACAGGAAAGAACTATAGAGGAAATTCCTTTCTCATCAACAAATAAACAAGAACGACAGTGAATTTAATGTGTCAAAGCAGAATTATAGAACCTGGAGGAAATTAATTCGAGGTGGCCTTTATGGTGTTGCCCTCGTGGCAGTAAATCTATCAACTAATCACATCTCTGGGTTGATGAAAACATGCTGAAGGTATTAAAGGAGGCTGGTGAAAGTGTTTCAGATTTGCAGATAGATCTTGGCAGGCTTTAGTTATAGGTCTTTCCCCATATTTAGTATGTTGGAGATCACATGCATATTAGGAAGAATCTAATGAAGAGATATTGGAAGTGACATGATGGATTTATTTTGGATATCACATGGATTTAGAAGTCAAAGAAAACTTTATCTGATGTTGGGCTAGAGATGCTGACCAATGTGCCTATTATGCATGGCCACAAGCATTTGGTCTCGTCCTGCAAACTGCTAGTAGAAAGAGTTTGGAATGCGAGTTTGTATAAAGGCTGAAGTCATAGGTATATAGTGTGGTGAATAAGGTATGAAATCAATTCCTCCAACAACAACATTGGATGTATATCAGCACATACAGGCTTTAAAGATTCATTTTTTAAAGTCATTTTGTCCCCAACAATTAAAGTACTACCATCTACGGAAATACAACACCATTTTGCAAGAAGGATGAGAATAGTCTTTGCAGGATTTGAGGATGAATATATGTCATTTATTATATATGGATTAAGCATAGATCATTTGATATTCCTTCTAGTGCCGCAATTTCTATCCACCACTAATATTTAAATGGGATGTCACCTATCTCTTGTACAGTTACAGTGAGTGCAAGCTATTGCAAGGGCCTTTTATCTCTAGACGTGGTGTTTAATTATAAAAGACAGGATGCATGACATGTGCACTATGCAATGGATGACAATTTCTCAACATATTTGTTTATTAATAAACAGATATAGGGTAATTTGGGGAAAAAGCTTGAGGGTTTGATTCTTTTTAAATAGACAAAAAATGAAGAGACCACTCAGGCAGAATTCAAAGGTTGACAAATTTGGTGGTCTACTGAGACATGAAGAAGGGCATCATGTGGTAGGAAACCATCGGAAAGGACATCATGCCAGATGTTGTGTATACGTATCAATTGTGGAGAAGAATAATAAAGGGAACAATAATTAAAATCCTCAAGTTCGTGATGATGAGAAGATTTAACGTAATTTGTTAGAGACAAATGGTAGGAAGAACAGTCAATCTGTTTCAAAGCATGCATCATGTATTGATGAGGTGACAAAAGTCTTATAAAAGTCTTGACAGAGGTAGGAGAACTCAAGGACAACAATGAAGTTTAGGTTGATGAGTTGTGCAAAATTTACTGTATTGGTCATTCTCTAGAGAGGGCATTAAGGCATTCCAAAAAAAAAAAATCCCTCGCTCTCTTGTTTTACTTATGAGTAATGAGAAGCACCACTAGCATTAGAAGATGGAAACCTGGAAGAGAATATCCAATAAAATGTTACCCTTTGATATTCATGGGTAATCTATCAATTCATCAGCTGGTCCTCCTATATACTTTATAATGCTGGCTTATGCATGTACAAATGAGAGTTGCCTCACAAGTTGCTGCGTGCTATTCAACGATGTGCATCCTTTGGAAGAATTGCAAACTAAAAATGTTTTCCGGGTGTTGAGTAATGATGGACAAGTTTCCTATCACACATCATCCCAGATTTCCATTGTTTGATAAGGTGCATAAATATGGATATTGCTGTGAGTATGCTAAGGAAGATAGGAAAGAACTATAGAACTATTATGCATGGCCACAAGAATTTGGTCTTGTCCTGCAAACTGCTAGTAGAAAGAGTTTGGAATGTGAGTTTGTAAAAAGGTTGAAGTCATAGGTATATAGCATGGTGAATAAGGTATGAAATCAATTCTTCCAACAGCAACGTTGGATGTATATCAGCACATACAGGCTTTGAATATTCATTTTTATAAATCATTTTGTCCCCAGCAATTAAAGCACTACCATCTAAGGCAATACAACACCATTTTCAAGAAGAATGAGTATAGTCCTTGCAGGATTTGAGGATGAATACATGCAATTTATTGAACCTATGGATTAAGCATCGCTTGCCTCCCATACCACAAACAAATCCAAATAGTTTTCAAAAATGTAATTGCAATAGCATTTGAAACAATATTATGTCCTCTAAGTAAGAGGATAATTTCTAGAGCTGGTTGGAGAAGACATTTATGGTGTCACGGAGTTTACAAAAGTTCCTTTGGGGATGGATAAACATATCACGTTGTAAAGCACGTCTAAGGTTGTAACCTCTTGCTGAGATACTTAAATTGCAATGGATTAAAACCTGTGGATTTGAATTTTATAGATGGATGGATAGTAGAGTTACTTTCTGGAAGAGGGGCTGCTTCTAATGGATTTATGTAAGAGTGGATTAAAATTTTCATGGTTATTTATGTGTTCAGAAGATAAAAGGTTTTGGAAAATTTTATTGGATGAATTGGTGATTTGAAGCATGTAATTTATTATTATTATTATTATCCAATTTTAAGGTCATGACTAAACCAGATACCAAATTGGTGTATGAGACTTCCTTGTTTGTGGGACAAGGGACCCACCTCCACCATAATAAAACAAACAGACAAGCTGGCATTGACCCACACTCTAGTTTCCTCCATTCTCAAGCACTGAGGAATCTAATTTATTGTATAATTTCACCAAATTGGCACTTGTCCAAAGCCTCCCAAATATCATCATCCGAGCAGTCTTCCTAAGGATCCAAATTATTTCTTTATTGCCCCAAACATTGTTGGTTCTTGGGGAATAATGCTTAATTTTGGATCTTAGCTCATGGAGGCCTATTGTTGAGATGTTGACTCCATCAATCCCTTTGTTGGTTCCACAATGCCAAAAATGGATTGAATGAGAGTAGATTTGTCACTTTCTGTCTGCCCCACAATTGCCTCCTTTGTACCTCCAGGGAAAGTGCATGTAACACCTTTCAAGAGAAATAGAAGATGTGGCCCATAATGCACCTGCAAATCAAATATATCTATTGTTCCTCTAGATCGACAGTTGGATTTGGTCTACAATTCTCCATGATCACTGGTGGCTCGGTGGGAATACGTGAATATTGAATTATTCTCTCCATTCAGATAATCTTTGTCTCCACAAAACAAAGGCATCATGTTACCCAGGTTTGTATCATGTTCATATTTAGACCATATGTTATTGTCAACCTTGCAATGCTTGGTCTAATTACATCTCCAGGCAAGCGAATGAGGAACACCAAAGAGAATGTAATATCACCAATTTTGATTTTTCATTTAACAAGATTAATGAAGTTTATTAGGGGAGTGCCAAGCATAGCACAATTTTGTAATCTGGGCATTTGAGACATATTTGGTACATGGGACTTAGTAGAAATAGAAAATATCAACCTTTGTGGAATGTGGGGGCACCCCTCAAGGAATAATTGATTTTGTGGAAAGGAGATCAAAATATTTTGATGAGGGACCCCCAAGGAAAGGCGAAGCAACAATTATAAATAGAGGGTTGAAGGCAACATTGAGTACCTTTTGATAATTTGTCATTTTACATATTGTTGCTCAACCTGTTCAATTGAGTCACAGGTGTTGTTTAGCACCAGAGGTTTCCAAAGGGAAATCTCACCATATTCTTTAGCGAACCACAAGTGCCACTCTAGGGAGGCAAATTCTACTAATATTTGGTAGTTTGGAGGATACCACACATTTCAGGTTTAGTTGGGATGCAGGAAAGGACCCACACAGTTCTTGTTGGAGAGTGGTGTCGGAGATAGGGGCTACACTATCGTTGAAGCATTCCTTGACCAAATTCCAAGAAAAAAGAGAAGGATTTACAAGAGCAGGAGATATTTCCACAACAATACGAATTTTTGGAGCAGGGGCCTGCATAATCTTGCCCAGGAACTACGCAGTCTTTCGTGGGGGCCAAGTCATCCTCTTCTTCAGTTGACCATGAGTGCCACCCCAGGGAGGAAAATTCTACTCATATTTGGTAGTTGGGAGGATACCACACATTTATGGTTCAGCTGGGACGCAAGAAAGGAAATTGTGGGGGGTTTTCTACCATTTTGGTGCCAGCTCAGCCAGTAGCTGGAGGAGCTAGGGGGAAATTGGGCCAAAATGTTTGAGGTCAACATTTGGCCAATTCCTTCGTGGGTTTTTGTGGGTTATTGGAGCAGAACCTGAGGTTAATTTCCCGAAATTTTCTGGGCACCGAATGAGGCCCTAACAACCATTGTTCGCAGTCAACAGTGTAGTTTTTCACTGGTTCAACGTAGAGATTGTTGGGGACAACCACATTGCATGTTAGAGTAGCCAATTTCATCACATGGGCATTGTTATGTTTCCTTGGGCAAGACCAAGTGCATGCTTTCTGATCTTACCTTTGTATCCAACATTTATATTAATAAAATGGCTCAGCTCAACACAATTAATGGATATTTCTTGGTGTTTAATGTGTTGTAAATTATGCATGTTTGGTTTTTTTACTATGCTTGGTTTTCTTATCATTGTAAATTTCCATTAGGAATACTACAATGGCATCAAAGCATAATCTTGACCAGCTGTGGGGAAGCTACCAAGAGCATGAAGGTGTTAGACTCACATGCACAGTGATTAGTGAGCTTATAGACACTCCAATGATGCAAAAAGGGGAAAGTAAACAAGGGCTCTTGGAGGAGTTGATGAGGCAAAGCCAACAATTGGCTTGTGTGTAATATCCCTGTTTAGGGCAGCCCTGTTTAGGGTGGGCCCTGCCACGTGTCAGGGGTCTGTGTAATGAGGGGTTGTTTAGCTACCATCCTCAGATGCTCCGGTGGGTTGTTTAGCCCACCCTTAACATCCTGGGATGCCACCCTCACTAATAGTTCGAGCTTTTGGTGTAGTGGTTGGATCAACGTGGTATTAGAGCAGAGGTCTCGAGGTCGAGACTCGCAGAGTGTGGTGGGTTGTAATATCCCTGTTTAGGGTAGCCCTATTTAGGGTGGGCCTTGCCACGTGTTCGGGGTCTGCGTAATGAGGGGTTGTTTACCTTTCGCCCTCAGATGCTCCAGTGGGTTGTTTAGCCCACCCTTAACATCCTGGGATGCCACCCTCACTAACAGTTTGAGCTTTTGGTGTAGTGGCTGGATCAACGTGACTGTAATATTCCATTTTTTGGTGTCACCTATGACAGGGCTAGGATGGACTTCCAGAGTTAGAACCAGACCGGTCATAGGTACAGGTCGGTGTCAACAGCGAGCCCAGGGGCTTTTTGGAGGAGCTTTTAGGGTTTTCTATGCGGTCAGATGGCATTCTCTTGATATATTCCATCATCCACGCAGTTTGGCTTTCATTCTAGTGCATTCCGACAACTTTCAGAAATTTGAGTTATTTCTGGGCTTAACTCAGCTGATTACGCTCAAGGTGGCATTTCGGGAGGAATATATGATGGAACACCTTAGTGTAATAGCTCATTGGAACTGAGACGAGGATACCTACATGATGGGAAGGTTCGACATGGGTTTCAGTGACCGGAGGAGGTGTGGTAGCCGATTTACCCTTTTTTGCATTATAAATGAATATTTTAATAAGCGGGAAAAGTGCTCCATGAATAAAATAATAATAAAATAATGCTCTAGAAGGCTCCAAGAGATCTATAAAATAAAGGAGGAGGTAATTGAGAGATATCTTTGGATCATGTTATTTTATTTTATGAGAGGTGTGAGACATAGTTCTCTACTTCCGTCGTAGCCCCAGGATGGAAACCCTCGGGTGATTTGTGAGTGTTGGACGAAAACCCAACTCTCTTGAGGAGACTTCATTCGGAAGTTTTGCAGAGCTTCACGGATTGGTGTGAGGATCATTCAGATCTTCAACTTTTGCTTCAGTGGGTTCAGTGACAGCTTTTGCCGTAGCCGATTTGCAGCAGTCTTCTTGCCGAGCCATCTACATCATTGCTAGAGTCCTTCATCAGTTGGGCCAGAGATCTTTCTGGGTTCTGCTCCACCATATTGGCAAGCTCAAGTTCCGTTGTTCCTTTATGTTGATGTACTTTTTACCATGGATTAATAAAATGGCTCAGTTATTTTACCGACATCCATTGTGTCATATTCGTGGTTGTGTGTTTATTTCCATTTATTTTGCTGCTGAAGTATATTTCTACATTTTTAGTTAAAATATCCCATTTGGGATATTACAGTGGTATCGAAGCTTCAATCTTGGATCAGCCTGCGGGTTTCCAGTTTTCAGTTGCAACTATTTTGGTTAGAAGGGCCTATGCAGTCATTAGAGAAGGCTCATTTGTGGGAGCTGCATTGGTGGGATTTTAGAGCTGGGGTGTTGGGAGATTGATAGGAGAGCCATTTGAGGAGGTTGGTTGGGATTTTGGAGAGAAATGATTGACAGTAGTAGCTGCAGTGCCAGAAAACGAAATTGGAAGAGGGCCAAACTACAAAGGGTCAGATTTTGAATGTTGGAATTAGAGGAAACCCTTTCTGGGTTTTTTTGGGTTTTGTCCAAGGATCACCTTCCCAAATTCATAGAATTTTATGAGTATTTTTAAGTGGGTAAATCAGAGGCCGAAGTTAGGCAGCAATGTAGTCTTGAAGCAGCAGTGTAGTTTCTGGAGGAGCTTGCTATTGGAGTGGTTGGATTTTCTTGCACTCATCACCTGGTGCTTGTAGCTTGCCTTGTGCAAGTCCAGCTAAACCACTGTTACTTCCATATATGTTGTTGAAACAATGAAGTTTTTAAAACAACTCCTAAATCAACATAACAATGCCTCAGTGGGTTGCGATCTAAACCAAAGACCAGAAAGATTAAACAATCCAGAAGTTAGTTCCTTGAAACAAAACAATACATCCTTCTCCAAGGAGGTACATAATTTTCTCCAACAAGGGCACCCGATAAATTTACAAAAGGAGAGAGAAGTGGGAAATTGGCTTTATGCACTTGGGATGGAGTTAAAGTGTGGAAGATCAGAAAATGACTTTCCCATGTTGGAGAAACTGGAATCCTATCTTCCAAAGATAGAGCAATCTGATTGGAGTTTAAATTGGGCCTTGGAGCCATCTATGCTTGCATTGGTACAAACTAGATTCTTGGAACATCGAAGTGAGAGAGTCAAGCTTATAATTGCCTTTTGTTTCAGTGATATTTTGAGGATAACAGCACCATTCCCTCCCTACAATGATGAAATTATGAAAAGATATTTCAGATTGATAGTAGGAACCTTTCGGGATTTGGACAATTGTGTAGGCTCTACATTTGGGAGGAAGCTTAAGGTTTTATAAGTCATGGCCATCACCCGGACTCATGAGATGATGTTTGATTTTGAGTGTGATGGTTTGATTCTGCAGATGTTCCAATGCTTCTTCAACATTAGGAGACATCATTTTGACACAGTCATAACACACATGAAGTCCATCCTGTCGTCATGTATGGGAATCTGTGAGGCCATTTTCTAGGAGTTGCAGACTAGGTTGCTGAGCATTTGGAGGAGAGAGCAGTTGGTCTCACCTGCTGCTTATGAACTAGCCCAAGGGCTGGTTGAGTAGAACAATGAGCTTTTCAGGAGACAGTTGACCAGGGAGGAGTTGTTCTAGTTTGGTGGATCATGCAGCATAAATGAACTGAGGAGGAAGGGACTTTGTTTCATTTGCAAAGGACCACGGGGGCCTAATCACTCATGTCTGAGAGATGCAGATGAGGTGGCAGAGTTAGAGCAAGTAGATGTTCCTTATGTATGCCGGGATGAGGACTCTTCTCTAGATGAGTCCATGGGATCAGATGATGATGCTACTAGGGAGCAAGAGTAGTCATGCGGAGTTGATGGCAGTAGGCTGGACCTGCATTCCAGTATGCAGGGTGAGCAGTTAGGAGACTCTATGGGAGATACTCTACGTGATGAGTCACTTGTGATGATTCAGCCAGAGCAGCATATGGTGGAGCCTGAGTCAGCAGAGGAGGATACTATGAACATCATGCATGATATTCCTTTCGAGGAGAGCCAGATGGAGGCTCACATTGAGTCTATGATGGATATGCGGCTAACCTTGGGGTCAGCCATTGAGGAGAAGTAGTCAAATGCACAGACACCGAGTACAGTGATAGCAGTTGCAAATCCATATCCTCTGGAGATGTTGGAGGTTGATGGGATAGTTCTGCAGGGGGCTAGTAGACAGCAGGAGCATTACATTCTCGATCATGAGGGGGATGAGCTGTTGGAGATGGTGGAGCATCCATCGTTGGGCCGACACATTGATGAGGTACAGATAGATGCACATGCAGTTAGTAGAGTTGCAATATTTCCAAGGAGTAGCACCCTCCAGGAGTACATCGATGGGGCTTGTAGCATATATTGCCCACTTTGGCCCATTATAGAGGGAGGGGCCTTCTTCTACAGGCAGATTTCGTTGGCAGACGGGACAAAGCAGTGTGAGTTGATTATGAGCTGGTGATAGTTCTCTGGGCATATTCCGTATGCAGTTGGCACTACATTGGATTCTTCTTCCAGGATAGATTGGTGGGAGATCATGAGTTGGTACCCTCTTGATGGTACGGTATTCTTCGTAGGGAGCATAGCAGAGCAGAGGCCCTTAGACATAGCAGATGTTACAGATTCCAGCTGGCAGTGGGGCACAGGTCGTTCTTTCTTCAGCACTCCATCTCGATTTCAGGAGAGAAGTATCAACGTGGGATTGAGTCAGGACTTGGATTGGAGAGAGGTGATGAATTGGTACGCAGTTGGTGGTGAAACTTATACAGTTAGAGGTACAGCACAGCAGGAGCTAGGTAGCATTGATGCTTGTTGGTAGAATTCACTTCATGGGGCAGCATCTATAGCCAGAGGCAGTGTGCAGTCCGAGCCGTGGGACTTGGGCGATGATTGGCCATGGTGGCGTTGGGGCCTGGGAGGATTGTTTGTTGACTGGTACAGTGAGAGATCAATTTGGGGTCCTGGCATTGAAGGTTCTATTATGAGTGGCTTGACACAGGTGCATAGCAACACCCATGGGTTTGTATGGGATCCGGCCATTGGGTCTCAGTTGCAGCAGGCCAACAGGGTGGCCAAAATATTTGGATTTCTTGAGGGCAAGTAATATTGGGGTGGAAGGTCTGTAATATTCCTTTTTTTGGTGTCACCTATGACGGCTAGGATGGACTTCTAGAGTTAGAAGCAAACCGGTCACATGTACAGGTTGGTGTCATCAGCGGGCCCAGGGCTTTTTGAAGGAGATTTGAGGGGTTTCTATGTGATCGGATGGCATTCGCTAGATATATTCCATCATCCGAGTAGTTTGGCTTTCGTTCCGGTGTATTTCGACAACTTTCAGAAATTTGGGTTATTTCTGGGCTTAACTCAACTGATTACGCTCAAGGTGGCATTCTGGGAGGAATATATGATGGAACACCTTAGTGTAATAGCTAATTGGAACTAGGATGAGGATACCTACATGATGGGATGGTTGGACACGTGTTTCAGTGACCGGAGGAGGTGTGGTAGCCGATTTACCCTTTTCTGCATTAAAAAGGAATATTTTAATAAGAGGGAAAAGTGCTCCATGAATAAAATAATAATAAAATAATGCTCTAGAAGGCTCCAAGAGATCTATAAAAGAAAGGAGGAGGGAATTGAAAGATATCTTTGGATTATGTTATTTTATTGTATGAGAGGTGTGAGACGTGGTTCTCTACTTCAGTCGTAGCCCCAGGACGGTAACCCTCGGGTGATTTTTGAGTGTTGGATGAAAACCCAACTCTCTTGAGGAGACTTCATTTAGAAGTTTCGCAGAGCTTTAGGATTGGTGTGAGGATCATTTAGATCTTTAAATTGTTCTTCAGTGGGTTCAGTGGCAGCTTTTGCCATAGCCGATTTGCAACAGTCTTCTTGCTGAGCCATCTACATCATTGCTAGAGTCATTCATCAGTTGGGCCAGAGATCTTTCTGGGTTTTTCTCCGCTTGCTTGGTAAGATCAGGTTCCGTTGTTCCTTTATGTTGATGTACTTTTTACCATGGATTAATAAAATGGCTCAGTGATTTTATTGGCATCCATTGTGTCATATTGGTGGATGTGTGTTTATTTCCATTTATTTTGCTGCTCAAGTCTATTTCTACATTTTTAGTTAAAATATCTCATTTGGGATATTACATTGTGAAAGGGATTAAGGAGCTGGGGTTGTTTGGAATTTTAGATTGGGGGAAATCGTGGGTGATTTTCTAACATTTTTCTGGAGGAGTAAGCCCAACATATGCTACAGGTTACAATTTCTGCTTGTGGAGGAGCGCTAAGGATTTTGAGATCAATTTTGGAGCGGAAAAACTAGAGCAAGCCCTTTCTGGGTTTTTCTAGGTTTTTGACAAGGATCTCAGAAATAATTTGGCATAAATTTTTGGGTAGATTCGTGGGGTCAAATAGGGGTCCCAACTCAACCAACAACTGGAAGAGCTAGGGGAAATTGGGCTGAAATTCCTAGGCAAAGCCAATAATTGGCTTGTGAAAGGGATTGAGGAGCTGGGGTTGTTTGAAATTAGATTCGTGGAAATCATGGGTGATTTTCCAGCATTTTGGTGGAGGAGCAAGCCGAGCATCTGGTTTTGGAGGAGGGCCAAGAATTTTGAGGTCAATTTTGGAGCGTCAAAACTAGAGCAAGCCCTTTCTGGTTTTTTTTTGGTTTTTTGACAAGGAGCTCATAAATAATTTGGCAGAATTTTTTGGGTAGATTCGCTTGGTCAAATAGAAGTCCGAGGTCAACATTTGGTCGATTCCTTTGTGGGTTTTTGTGGGTTATTGGAGGAGAGCCTGAGGTTAATTTCCCGGAATTTTCTGAGCACTAGAGGAGACCCTAACAACCATTGTTTGCAGCCAACAATGCAATTTTTCACTGGGTTAGTGGAGAGATTGTGGGGACAACCACATTGCATGTTAGAGTAGTCGATTTCATCACCTGGGCATTGTTAGCTTGCCTTGGGCAAGCCTAGGTGCATGTTTTTTCATCTTACCTTTGTAACCAACATTTATATTAATCGAATGGCTCAGCTCACGCAGTTTATGGAGATTTTTGGGTGTTTAATGTGTTGTAAATTTTGTGTGTTTGTTTTATTTACTATGCATGCTTTGCTTATCATTGTAAATTTCCATTAGGAATATTATAGAGAATGAAAATGCAAGATTTGATAGTAAATCTATCAGAATACAAATCCATGCGTTGGCCCCAACATTGTGGAGACTAGATCTAGTATACAAATAAATCAACTAGAGATTTCTCTCCATGAACCCAGACTCATGGTCAAAACTTCTAATGGTGGCTGCTCCAGAGATTGATTCTCCAAAATTTTGTACGATTGGAGCTCTAGAAACTAATGACAACCGAGCCACTTCCCTAGTTGATGATATGTAATATTGATGATACCATATACAAGTTGAACCCACTGGTATAAACACAATGAATACCTGTCAAGAAATCTGAGACATAACTACAATGATCCCCAAAAGTTGTATAAATGCAAAAAACAAAGCTCCTAGTTGTGTAGGAATCAGTGTGTCCATTGCACTCTGATTAGTTGATGCCTGATTTAGTATTCACCCAAATGGAGTTGCATCAATTGTGTAGATTGCTGAAAAGCTGATTGCCAGTTTTAAGTCCAACTAGTGAAAGAAGCACAAATCTCACAAGAACACATGAAGAGCTGCTTAATTTCAAACCAACATAAACAAGAATGAGAAGGGAGTTTCTAACAGGGGAACTCTCATTTTCTTTTGTAGGGGTTTCCCACGCCACCCAATAGTTACTAATTAGTTGAAGTAGCTGAAATATTATTTGGGCTATTAGTATTATAGGTATCAAATTACCATTATATGCAACAATAATGTAAGACCAATATACCGACATGTTTACCCATCTTCCTCTACATCAACCCCTTCCCATAGCTGAAATGTATTCACCTCTTTGGAATTTGAGATGCACAGAGCCAAAATGGAGAAGCAATAGCTCTGCATACTCAAACAAGCCATATTAACAAGGGCTTATCTGCACTACACTGCTACCCAACAAAACAAGTGTTAAATATACAAGCACCTACTCCAACTTCATATTATGTTGGTTCAAATTTTTTACTAAATGCATAATATTTACATTGTCCTCTCAAGATCAGATTTAGACATCCATGAAAGTGGTCCAAAATTATCTGGCCAGACCCCTGTGCTAATTGATTTAGTGCTCTACCAAGCCACTAGAACCCAACCCCGAGTTACATACGAGTAAATTGGCATGGTTGGTTTCCTTTTCAAAACAATTGTTACTACATTTTCTATGCGGCTTCATGGAGAAAAATCCACAAAGCCTGGAAAGTTTTCTAATTTCATATTGTTGTTGACAATCTGGTTGTTTGTGCTAAAATGAAATGTAGCACATGTTAGATTTCATTCCCCTTGTAATGTTATTATTTCCATTGTGTATGTGTTTGTCCTAGAAGAAAATTTAACAGGTCCTAGTTTTCTTTTGGCATGCACCTTTGTTTCTGGTAATATGCTTGTCTTTCTACTAAAAGTACATCTAGCACATGTTAGATTTCTTTCACCTTTCAATGTTGCTATTGAGAATGCCTTGTGTCTATGATAGAAGAAAATCTAGCACAAAATAGATTTCTTTTTGCCCTGCAATATTTCTTTTGGAAATATACTTGTGTTTTTGCTAAAAGTAAATCTAGCATGAGCTAGATTTCTTTAACCCTGCCATGTTGTTATGTGCTTATGTTTTTGCTATAGGAAAACTTAGCATTGGTTAGATTTCCTTCACCTTACAATGGTGTTGTTAACAATGTGCACTTATTTATGCTAGAAGGAAATATATCACTCATTATACTTTTTTCATCTTACAATGTTATTATTAGCAATGCATTTTCATTTATGACAGAATGAAATCTAGCACGTGTTAAATTTCTTTTGCTTGATAATGTTGTTGTTAGAAATAAGCTTGAGTTTTTGCTAAAAGTAAATATAGCACATGCTAGATATTTTTTTCCTTACAATGTTTGTTATGTGCTTGTGTTTGTGCTACAAGGAAATTTAGCACGCGTCGGAATTCAACTTGTAAATTTTTTATTGACAATGTGTTTGGGTTTGAGCTAGAAGGAAATTTAGCACGTGCTAGATTTCTTTCAGAATTCCATGTTGTGGTTGGCAATCTGGTTGTTTGTGCTAGAAGGAAATATGCTAGATTCTTTGACCTTTCAATGTTGTTATTGGAAATATGCATGTGCCTATGTTAGAAGGAAATTTAGCACATGTTAGATTTCTTTTCTTGTAATGTTTCCACTGGCAATGTGCTTTAGCTTGTGCTAGAAGTAAATTTTGCATGTGTTAGATTTATTTAACCCTACAATGTTGTTATGTTTGGGTTTGAGCTAGAAGGAAATTTAGCACGCGCTAGATTTGTTTCAGAATGCCATGTTGTGGTTGCAAATTTGGTTGTTTATGCTAGATTCTTTGACCTTGCAATGTTGTTATTGGAAATATGCATGTGACTATGTTAGAAGGAAATTTAGCACATGTTATATTTCTTTTCTTGCAATGTTGTTATTGGAAATGTGCTTTAGCTTGTTATAGAAGTAAATTTTGCATGTGTTAGATTGATTTAACCTTACAATGTTGTTATGTTTGGGTTTGAGCTAGAATGAAATTTAGCACGCGCTAGATTTGTTTCAGAATGCAATGTTGTGGTTGGCAATCTGGTTGTTTGTGCTAGAAGGAAATATGATAGATTCTTTGACCTTGCAATGTTGTTATTGGAAATATGCATGTGACTATGTTAGAAGGAAATTTAGCACATGTTAGATTTATTTTCTTGCAATGTTGTTACTGGCAATGTGATTTAGCTTTTTCTAGAAGTAAATTTTTCATGTGTTAGATTTATTTAACCCTACAATGTTATTATGTTTGGGTTTGAGCTAGAAGAAAATTCAGCACGTGGTAGATTTGTTTCAGAATTCCATGTTGTAGTTGGCAATCTGGTTGTTTGTGCTAAAGGAGATATGCTAGATTCTTTGACCTTGCAATGTTTTTATTGGAACTATACATGTGACTACATTAGAAGGAAATTTAACACAGGTTAGATTTCTTTTCTTGAAATGTTGTTATTGGCAATGTGCTTTAGCTTGTGCTAGAAGTAAATTTTGCATGTGTCATATTTATTTAACCCTACAATGTTGTTATGTTCTTATGTGTGTGCTAGAAGGAAATCTAGCACGTCCTAGATTTGTTTCATCTTATAATGTGCTTGTGTTGTGCTTTAAGGAAATCTAGCACATGTTAGATTTCCTTTGCCCTATAATGTTGTTGTTGTCAACATGTTTGTTTTTTGCTAGAAGTAAATCTAGCATGCACTAGAATTCTTTCACCTTATAATGGGCTTGTGTGCTTGTCTTTATGATAGAAGGAAATCTTACACACATTAGATTTCTTTCACCTTATACTTTTGTTATTGGCAACACGCTTATGGTGGGGCTAGAAGGAAATATAGCACACATTATGTTTCCCTCACCTTTGAATGTCATTATGTTTGTGATAGAAATAAATCTATAGCATGCACTAGATTTCTTCTGTCTTTCAATGTTGTTATGTGCTTGAAGGAAATACAACACGTGTTAGATTTATTTCAATTTGAAACATGTTTATGTTTGTGTTGGAATAAAATTGATCACATGTTAGATTTATTATACTCCACAATGTTGTTGTTGGAAACATGTTTGTATTTATGGTAGACATAAGTCTAGCACTTGCTAAATTTCATTCACTCTACAATGTTGCTATGTGCTTGTTTTTGCGCTAAAAGAAAATCTAGCACATGTTAGATTTCTTTTACATTGTAATGTTGTTATTAGTAACATCTTTGTGTTTAGGCTAAAAGGAAATCTGGCATGTGCTAGATTTGTTTCTTTGTCCTGCATTGTTGTTGTTAGAAATATTTATATGTTTGTGTTAGAAGTAAATATAACACAAGCTAAATTTTTCTCAACCTACAATGTTGTTATGTGATAATGTTTCCATTAGAATGAAATCTAGTATGCATTAGATTTATTTCACCTTGCAATGTTATTATTTGTAATGTGCTTTTGTTTCTGATACGAAAAAATCTAACTTGTGTTAGATTTTTTTTGCCCAACAATGTTGTTGTTGACAATATGTTTCTGAATTTGTACAAGAAGGAAATCTACTGTGTGTTATATTGTCTTCTCAATGGCATCTTATTTTTGAAAATCTAGTTATTTATGCTAGAAGGAAATCTAATGCTTTGCATTGTTTTTATTTGAAAATGTATTTATGTCTATGCTAGAAGGAAATTTTGCAGACACTAGATTTATTTTTTCTTGCATTGTTGAAAATATGGTTGTGTTTGTGATAGAAGTAAATCTAACATATGCTACATTTATTTCACCTTGCAATGTTGTTATGCGCTTTTGTTTATGATAGAAGGAAATATAGCATGCGTTAGATTTCTTTCACCATACAATGTTATTATTGGCAATGTGACTTTTTTTGTGCTAGAAGAAAAACTTGTGGGTGCTACATTTTTTTTTCCTTACAATGAGGTTATTGGTAATATCCCCGTGTTTATGCTACAAGTAAATCTAACATGTATTAGGTTTCTTTAACCATACAATGTTGTTATTTTCTTATGTTTGTGCTGTAAGGATATGTTGCATGTGCCATAATTCCTTTTACCCTGTTGCAATGTTTATGTTGGCAAGGTGCTTATGTTTGTGCTAGAAGTAAATCTAGCACACGCGAAATTTCCTTCACCTTGCAATGTTGACATGAGCTTTTATTTATTCTAGAAGGAAAAGTGGCATGCTTAAAGTTCTTTCACCTAGCAATGTTGTTAGTCGCAATGTGCTCATGTCTTTATTAGAAACAAATCTAGCATGCACTTCATTTAATTTTGTTAGCAATATTGTTGTTGGAAATGTGTTCGTGTTTTTTCTAGAAGTAATTCTACCAAATGCTAGATTTATTTTACCGTACAATGTTCTTAAGTGTTTTTTTTTATGCTAAAATGAAATTTAACATGCATTAGATTTCTCTCACCTTGCAGCATTTTTATTCACAATGTGCTTGTGTTTGAGATACAGGGTAATATAGAATGCCTTTTTTCACAATGCAATGTTGTTGGAAATTTTCCCATTTGTTTTCCTTATTATTTAATGATTTTTATTCATTTTCACAGTTCAAACTATTTTATATGTTTGATGTAGAGACAAATAAAGAGAACAAAAACGATGATGAGGTGCAAAGTTATAATTATGAAGATAATGCCATATCAGGTACTTATTACTTGCCTTTTTGTTTGTTTGTTTGTTTTTTTTTATTCTTCAAATTCTAATGCTTCTATACCATAACATTGTATATGTTTATTATAGGAACAAATAAAAATAACAAAACTAACAATCAAAATAATGTTAAAAGTGTGTGGGTGTGTATTTTGTAGGTTACATTAATAAGGCTTTTCTTTAATTGCGAATTTTGTATTGAATATATATTTTATTACATAATTTGATCATATTTAATTGAAGAATTAATATTTTTAACTCCAGGTTCCGTGAAGATGATAAAAGAGAAGATTGTTTCATCTATAAGTAGTCAAAAGAACACTCATGGTAAGTGTATTGTTTCGATATTTTTTTTAGTAATTTTTGTAACAAGAATAAAATGGTTTGACAAGACTATTTTTTATTGTATTGCAACCCAAAAAACTGAAAAGAAATTAGTTATTCTTGAATTAAGGGACATTTTTTACCATAGAATCGATGATGAAGCAACAAACGAAGGACATATTGAGAAAATGGGAACTGATGCAAATCACAAAATAGAGAAAAAGTTATTTTGGATTCATCCACATGCAAATACATTTTTTGAAATGTGTTTCAAAAATGAATATTTTGAAGTTGCAATTTGGACTTCAGCTTCAAAACAAAACACAACAAGAGTTCTAAAAAAGTCATTTTCAGAAAAAATACAAGATAAACTTGTGTTTATGTGGACTGCTTCAGAGTGTAAACAAAAAAAGGGACATAAGGCCAATAATGCCATTGACAATCCAAAAAAAGGTATACACACTAAATCATTGAAAAAAGTGTGGGAAATGCATACCCAATATGATGCAACCAATCCAATTATAGTGGATTGTTCACTTCAGAGAATGCAAGGAAATCCAAAAGAAAATGTGATTCTTTCCCCTCAATTCATTGGAACAAATAAAGAGGATGATTGGTTGATCGAAAAGCTATGGAGAATGTTGATTAAATGCAACAAGGCAACAAATGTGCGAGCTATTTTGAAGGATGTTCAATAACATCTAATAGTACCTTAAGATGATTGGTGTCTATTTCATGTCATAATATGTATGACATCATGAATTATTACTATATTTTGTAGCCCTTTTAAATTTAAGTTGACTTCTATTTCACAATGCTAATAAAAGAATTGTTGACTTGGTTTGTCAAAAGTAGAATACAATAATTTTATGTTCTTTATTTTTGTGAGATATAATTGTATTGATAACAATTATTGATTTGAATGGTTGTTTAATGTTTTCGTGTCAAAATTTCTCATGCTATAGAAATTTTTACAATGGATTAGATTGTATGTAAAAATTAATACATAATTGTTCTATTTGTATTGAAACATTACAATTATTTTTTTCAATTGTGGTTTAAGTTATCATTATACAGGCTTTGAAATTAGTAATGCAAATGATGGTTCACTGCATTGTTATAATTTTTTTTATTTCATATAAGTTGAGAAAATATATTAGGATGTATGTAGCCCCAACAATAGACATAGAATCTTTACTAAAAGAAGCACCAAAAGAAACTAAAGTAGAGACTCTAGAGCGTATAATTAAGTAGGTTTGAAATTTAAAAATTGTATTATATTACATATGGAAACTAATATATAATCAGTTTGTTTAATTGCAACCATTGTAATTATATCTTTCAATTCAAATTAAACAAATCACTATAAGACTTAAAATCAATGATTAAAATGGTGGGTCAATGTGATCCTATAAGACTTGCTTATTCCAAACAAATTAAATAAAGGTATTAGGTTGTACGTATAAAGTAAACATATCATTAGTTTGTTCACTTTATTGGGGCTAGTAATTATAATTTGTGATTACCGTTAATTCATAATAAATATTAACATCATTTTTGAAATGTTAGGTTTTTATATCATTAAGAAATAAAGTGTTGAAGCGGAGATATGTTAATATCATACGTGTGGTTGCAGTGCAGTTGCAAACGCAAATGGGCATCACTATAAGTCAAAAGATATTGTTGATATTTGAAATGGAAGGAGTTTTCTTCCAATCATACACCAAAGACGAACAAAATTGTTATATTCAAAGAGAAGCAGATTGGCAGTTCGGTGATAGGTCCTATTTTCTAAGGCCTTTTCATTCATAATTGTTAAAATATTGCTTAAAAAATTATGATGTTGCAATATGGACATTAAATGTCACTGACAAGTACATCCGATGAGTATTTGAAATTTCAAATATTGATATAGAGGACTTTAAATTCACATGGAATAGGTCTCATTGTCATTTGCAAACAAAATTAGCAGCAGGAAGGACAATAGAATTTTATGAGAAAAGGTTGACTGATGTGTGGTCCCAATATGGAGATATTTATGGAGAATCAAATGTTTTGCTAATAGATACAACAAAGCATACTTCTCAATTCATCGGATATCGATCAAACCACATCTTGATAAAAGCCTATACAGGAAAAGAACAAGATACTTGGCTTATGCATATTTTATTCCCCTTTCTTAAGACACTTCATCGTATGAAAGAGAAACGTGAGTACATTCGAATGTTCAATAGAACATGTACTTCATTGTAGTGGATGAAGATATTTTTCCTTATAAATTTGATCACAAGTACATTCCAATTTTTGAATGCAATTTGAACGTAGTTTTTATGAATCAATTTGTATGATTTTATATCTTTTGGAATCTTATATGGGAAGTTTCAATTTTAATTTTTTTTTAGGAAAAAAATCAGAACTTTCTATTAATAAAAAAAAAAATACAATGGGAATTGTCAATTATATTATTATATATTTCTATTATTATTTATAATTATTTTTGCAATGAATTTGTTGTATCAATTTGTTTTTGCTAATATGTGTGTGTATGTGTGTTCTTAAATGAATTATTTTCCATTGAAATCATCTTACATGAACCATCAAGGCACGATTGTATTTTTATTGACTTGTATTTACTTATATGCATAATACTCATATATAAATGTGAAATAAGTTTTGAAATAGAGCTCATTACAAAAAAAAGTGCAATTCTTATTGAATAATTATAATAATTTACATGATAAATGCTACAAGCACTATTGGCTATTCAGGCTAATGGGAAATGTGTCATAAGAAAATGATTTGAAATGTTTGAAGCATAAGATATTTGATTTCTCAATCCATATTTTACATAAATTTGTATACTTCAATCAATTAATGGTTGTAATTAAAATCATATATCATATAGAAAATCAACAACACTCAAAGTTCGTTATTGACCTTTTACCTATAAAATGCATTAATATGAGTGCATAAATGTGATATTTATGGTTTGAGATAAAAATCTATTATAAATAATTTTGAATTTGTAAATAAAAACATATAATTAATGATAATGATTGCTAAGTGGACTATCAAGGTTTGACTGGACGATATCATAGATAATTATGTCTTTGAATTTTTTTTTTATTTTTTTATTTTTTCTTCGTATTTTAAATAAATTGAAATCATATCATATGAGCCATAATTTTTTTTATTATTATTTTTTTTAAATCAACTATTTGTGTATGTAATCATCTATCCCATATAAGTTAATAATGAATCCATTTATTTTCCTTTATTTGTCTACCGTAATGAGTATTAGTTTCATATTGTATTTTTTTTTTAAAAAAAAATCCATGTAAAACAAAAAGCTCTTCTTAATAAAGCATGGAAAAATTAATTAAAAACGTGTTAAGTGGGCCATCTAGATTAATTAAAGAGATAGATGATAAATGTTTGTATTTAAACTTTTTTCACCATAAGACATTTATTTTCCCATCCATTTTAACATATTTTCATTTTCAATTCTTAAATAATTTACTTGTAATTTAAAAAATCTCATAGAATCCACCATGACTCAAAGCTATTTATTGTATTCTCTTTGGTTATATGCATTAATGGAAGTTTATAAATGTGATATATTTTTGAAATGTAGCTCCTAATGTAAACAAATATATATTTTTTATAAAACAAATTAAAAGTAATGGATACTAAGTTATAAGTGGTCTATATAAAGCCATTTGCCAACTTTGATTTGCTTATCATGAAGTTTAATATAAGTGTTTAAATGCGACATTGTTTTTTTGAAATAAAATTCCATGTAAAATGAAATGTTTTTCGTGACAAAACATGAAATAATTAATTGATAATGAATAGTGAGTAGATTCCTCAAGTTCTCTTAAGATATTGGTCATAAATAAATGTATTTAAACTTTTTATAACATACACCATTTGATTTTCTCATCCCTATTAGCATTTTGTAAATTTCCATTCGTAAATAAATAATTTATAATTGAAATAATAAAAGCCAACTAGACATAAAGTATGACATATTAAATTCTATTTTGTTATATGCATTGATACAAGGTTATAAATGTATTATATTTTTGAAATAAAGCTCTTAATGTAATTAAAGATACATTTATTAGAAAAAATAATAATTTAAAATCAATCGATGATGAGTTCTAAGTGGTTTATTATATTTTCAATCGATAATTTTTTCTATCTATGCATTTTTAAATCAATTAATTTTATATACAATCATGCCATATGAGTCGATAAGTCAAGAAACAATCGATTGATTTTTATTTACCTATCATGTGGTTTAATATGAATGTATAAATGTGACGTTGTTATTTCTAAAAGAAAACTCTATGTAAAAAAATGTTTTTTATTAAAACATGGATTGATTAATTCATAATGTCATGCATTAAGTAGACTATTCAGGCTCATTCAAGAGTTTCATCACAAATGAACATCTTTATTACCTCTCATGTGGTTTAATATGAATGTATAAATGTGACATTGTTATTTCTAAAAGAAAACTCTTTGTAAGAAAAATATTTTCTATTAAAACATCATTGGATTAATTAATTCATAATGTCGAGCATTAAGTAGTCCATTTAGGCTCATTCAAGAGTTGCATCACAAATGAACATCTTTAATTTTTTTTTCACCACATGACATGATTGCATTGGGTAGCCTCAAAGGGTTAAGTTAAGTTGTTGGAGATTGAGAATTGGAGTTGAAGCTTTATGTGTGATTGAGCTGAAATGCTGTTAATATTTAGACTTCTTTCTGATGAGCTTTTGAGAGGAAAGATCGCATACCTCTTTGTGCTCCTGAAGGAAGAGTGCAAGACTTATCAAAGTAGAGGAGACTCCTGCTTCAGACCCCGGGAAGGCCTTTCGAACATCAAGGCTCAGGTTGTAAGGTTCTTCTGTATATTTTAAGATTAATACAATCAAGTTCTGTTTTTCTCAATAAATTGTCGTTCGATTGTTTATTTCAATAAGTTGTCGTTTGATCGTTTATTTCATAGATTCCTTGATCACTATGATGGATATGTTTTATGATTATTTGTTATACAGGTGCTATTGATATTTTCCTGTTTGTGATTGTAGATCAACGAAAGATGATACTTTCTTGCGACAAAAGAGCTCTTATTGCGACGAAGGATTATTGATACGACGGAAGCACTACGACCACAAATAAGCATTTGGATCTAAGGTAGGATCGACACCTTCATAGCATTTATTTGTAAAACGAATATATCTAGAGAAAGACAAACTTAGTTGTTCGTTTGTTGCTAGATTGTCTTCTGACACTAGGGAGATTGGTCTTGTCCGCAAGAACAATTTATCCGGCCAACAAATTACGATTTACAGCAGATGAGTTACCCATGTACTTGATTGAAGATGAGGAGTATACTGAAAGTATGGATTCTCCAATAGATGAAGACCATATCCTGTCAAATGATGATGATTTGGAGATTGAATTAGATGATTACCAGTGTGGATATCTGAATGCTTTGAGTGCACAATAGAAACAATATTATCTGAGGAGCAGAGATGTACCTGTCAATCCTATTCAGAAAAGGAAATAAGTCCAATCAAAGAATGATTTTCAGAAGAAGGGTAAAGAACCTACAGATCAAAATCATAGCAACATCAATCAAGCATCAACAAGTTCAGCTACTAAAGAGAAAGATACCCAGAAGAAAGAAATTGTGGCAAAGGATCTGAATATTAGAAGAGATACTACTGTTAAAGAGGTAGATAAAGTCACAACCTTTAATTTAGAAAATGAAATAGCTAAGTTGAAAGTTTCCATTCCTTTGACAGAGTTAGTAAAGAATAATCATTATAGAGATTGGGTGTCTAAAATGTTGTTAGTTGATCCTTTTTCTGATATGGTTAATGTTGAAGATGACCATCCCGAGCTCATTTTCGGTTCAGCCATAGATGGTAGATTAGGAGAGAGTGAAGTTCCTCCTTTTTATTTGAGCCATAGACTACATGAGTACATACTTCACAATATTATGCTTGATTCTGATGCCTCTCACAATTTGATGCCTAAGGATATTATGGAAAAGTTAGGCATGGATATCACCCAACCTTATCATTATTTGTACTCATTTGATTCTAGTAGAGTTCATTGCATTGGTCTCATTAAAGATTTAGTGGTTTCCTTAGATCAAATTATAGCTAAGAATATTTTGATGGATGTGGTGGTGGCTGATATACCACCTCGGTTTGGAATGCTATTGTCTAGATCATGGGGATCCAAACTCAAAGGTACTTTATAACTTGATTTTTCTTATGCTACCATTCCTGTTTTCCGGAAATTGAGGAAATTATATCGGGAAAATAAAATGAAGTATATGATAACTAGTAAGGAGACGCTTATCAATCATTCGATACAGGCTGTACATACAGATTTGGAATATTTTATTTTTTATAATGATGGTGATTTGAATGATGTAAATAATCAGTTATTAATAGCAGAAGATATTCCATAAGTTTCATAAAGTTTTAGAGCAGTTTTGGATAAATAAGAAGAAGTGGTGACTTCAGAAGTGATGACTTCTGAAGTGGTGATTTCTTCCGAGTAGCCTCCTAAAGAATAGAAAATCAGTATAGAACAACAAAATGAGGTGACTATTCCGAGTAAAAAAAAAAACAAAAGTTGAATTTCAGCATCTAGAAGATGAAAAGGGTTTATGGAGCATGGACTTCGATGGTGCATTAGGTAAGGAAGGCACAGGTATTGGTATTTGGATCTGAAGTCCATTTTGTAAGTCAGGTGGAGTTCTAGCTAGTGCTAGAGAATGCTCTTATAAATTATCTTTTGACTGTTCTAATAACAAAGCAGAGTATGAAGCCTTGATCACAGGTCTTAAAATTTTGAAGAAACTTGGTGCAAAACAAATTTTTGTTTATGGTGATTCTGAACTTGTCATAAAGCAGGTAAAAGGAGAGTATCAAGCAAAGCATCCTCAGATGAGAGCTTATAGAAATGCACTTTTGGATGTCCTAAAAATTTTCCTGAGTATACATTAATAGTAGTACCAAGAGCTCATAACATCATTGCAGATTCTCTTGCTACAATAGCAAGTAATCTTAAAATTCCAATGAAATCCAGTAATAAATTTTAAATTCATATCAAACATAGACCTGTTGTTCCAGATAATTTAAGGTATTGGCAAGTTTTTTGTGATGATAAAGAAATAAATTGTTTTTTGCAGAATGAAGGAAAGTTCAAAGATGCTTTTATTGATGATATTTGTGTTGTTGACGATCAAGAGATAGAATCCCGTCAAATCAATATTTTGCAGCTAAAATATAATGTTATTCCTAGAGGTCTGATACCTTTAGAAGATATGTTCGATCAGGATGATGTGGCTAGGAAACCAACATTGACTCCTACAGAAAAGGGTGTGGAAGATGTGAACCTTGGAACAACAAACAAGCCCAAGATGGTTAAGTTGTCAAAGACATTGTCTCCCGAGGCGAAAGATAAGTACATTAAATTTTTTTCTGAATTTTCTGATATTTTTGCATGGGAATATGCAGATTTCAAGGTTTATGATAAGAATATTATTCAGCACACTATTCCCATCAAACCTGATCAGAAACCCTTCAGGTAGAAGTTGAGAAGGATAAACCCAAGATTGTTGCCATCCATCGAAAAAGAGGTAAATCAATTGTACAAATCAGGTATCATTGTACCAATTAGGTTTTCTGATTAGATTTCAAATTTGGTGCTCGTAAGGAAAAATACCGGAGAGATAAGGTTATGCATAGATTTCCGAAATTTGAATAGAGTATCTTTAAAGGATAATTACCCCCTTGCTAAGATGGATCATGTTCTGCAAAAGGTAGTTGGATCATCACGGATTTCACTACTTGATGGTTATTAAGGTTATAATCAGATTTTGGTACACGAAGAAGAGCAAGGTAAGCCTTCTTTCACAACACCGTGGCGGACTTTTCAGTATGTTAAAATTCCATTCAGACTCAAGAATGCAGGGGCTACTTTTCAGCGGGCGGTGGATATAGCCTTTGCTAATGAGAAGGATGTTTTCTTAGTAGTATACCTTGATGATTTGACAGTGTTTTATAGTTCTGATGATCAGAATTTGTATCATTTGAGAATTTCTTTTCAAAAATGCAGAGAGTTCGGGATTTCTTTAAATCCGAAGAAGAGTCTTTTTGCCTTGGAGGAAGGAAAAATGCTTGGTCATATAATTTCCAAAGATGGTATTTGCATTGATCCTTCTAGAGTAGAAGCCATTCAGAAGATAGAATTTCCACGGAACAAAAAGGAGATACAGGGTTTCAATGGTAAGATGAATTTCTTACGCAGATTTGTCCCTAATTTAGCTGAGCATTTGAGAGAAATGACTAATATTTTGAAGAAGGAAAATAATGTAAAATGGACCACTGATGCTATGAAGTATTTCAACCTAGTAAAGCTTGCTTTAAACACAGCCCCTGTTTTGATTAATCCAGATTATACTAGTGATTTCATTATATTTTCATTTGCATCTGAGCATACTTTGGCTACAATTTTGATGCAAAAGAGAGATCAGGTTGAACATCCTATTGCTTTCTTCAATCGAGCCATTCGAGACGCTGCTCTTCGCTATAACATTATTGAGAAACAAGCTTTATCCCTAATCAAAGTTTTGAAATATTTCTGGATCTATATTCTACATTCGCATACTGTTGCCTATGTTCCAAATGCAGCAGTGAAACAGATTCTCACACAAAATGATCCTGAAGGTCGGAGAGGTAGGTGGATAGCAGCTATGCTAGAGTATGATCTTGAGATTAGGCCTACCAAACTGATCAAGGGACAGGGGTTAGCCAAGCTGATGGTTGAATCCAACTTGCATGCTCTAGACATAAACCTTATTGCAGCAATGTTAGATGATGAAGAAGATGACACTTTAATACATGTATCTGAAATGTCTCTTACTTCACCATGGTATTCTGATATAGTATATTTTCTTTAGCACTTAATTCCTCCTCCTGGAGTGTCAAAAAGTCAGGGTAGGTCTTTGAAATTGAAATCTGCTAAATGCAGCATTCTAGGAAGTGCCCTTTATTGGAAAGATCCAGGAGGTGTTCTTTTGAATTGTTTGGTTGAAGATGAAGCTAAACAGGTAATGGATGACTTTCATAGGGGAGATTGTGGAGGCCATTTGTTTTGGAAAAAAACAGCTAACAAAGTGTTGAGAGCAGGGTATTATTGGCCAAATTTATTTTCTGATTTATACGAAACAGTCACAAACTGTCATGAATGTCAAGTTTTTCAGGGAAAAAGGAAAATCCTTCCTCTTCCGCTGAAACCTATTGTAGTAAATTCTCCTTTTCATCATTGGGGACTTCATTTTATTGGGTAAATTCATCCCACATCATTGGCACAACACAGATGGATCCTAACAGCCACTAACTACTTCACCAAGTGGATCGAGCCTATTCCTACAAGGCAAGCTACGGACATGGTAATCATTCAATTTTTAGAATCCAATATTTTGTCTCATTTTGTCTCATTTTGGTTATCATCACAAGATTATTACAGATAATTTTGCAGCATTTAAGTCAAAGAAGATGGTTGAGTTTTTTCACAAGTATAATATCAGATTGGGTCATTCCACCACATGTTATCCACAGGGAAATGGATTAGCTAAATCCTCTAATAAATCTTTAGTGTATATTATCAAGAAAATGTTAGAGGAGAACAAGAAAAATTGCACAGGAAGCTTACTAATTCTTTGTGGGCAGACCGAGTGAGAAAAAATAAGTCAATAGGTATGTCACCTTTTGAACAGGTTTATGGTATAGATACACTATTTCCTAAACCACTTGCAGTTCCGGTTATGAGATTATAACAGGAAGCAGATAGTGAAGAAGATGATATGAAACGTCGACTCAATCTAATGGTTCACCTTCAGCAAACAAGAGAGGAAGTTTCTCAGACTACTTCTAAGCTTCAGGAGAGAATTAAGAATATTTATGATTAGAAAACCAAAGAAGATAAATTTCAGTTGGAGGATGTAGTGCTGAGATGGGATGCAAGAAATGAAGATAAATGTAAGCACGAGAAGTTTGAAAATCTTTGGAAGGGACCCTACAAGATTTTGGATTATCGAGGACAAAATGCCTATTTGCTACAGGAGATGAATGGAGATGAATGTTCAGGAGTACCAACCAATGGTAGGCTCCTGAAACATTATTATTTCTGATGCAGTTTTTGAGATCACTTTCATTGTACATACCAGTTTATATTTTCTGTAAAGTTTGAGGCAGAAGATCATTTAGGCTTGGGGCCCAAAGTGAAGGCTATAAAGCTTGCTGATTTTCTGTTATTTTCAGAGTTTTGGAGTCAATTTTGAGTTAGTGTTAGAGTCAGTTTTTTAGTCATTTTATAGTCTTTTTAAAGAGTTTTTGAGTCAGTTTAAGTAATCTACAGTCTTTTGCATTGTTTGATCGTATTTACCCAATGGTTAAGCAATTGGTCCACGATTTCCTTGACACCTCCAAGGAGCTTCCATCCCCGATAAGGCCAATTTTCATGTCATTATTGGTATAATTCCACCAGGGATCAAAAAAAATTTGCATGTGCATCTTAGGTGTTCAGTATTTAGGTGTCCCATACTGAATAATTTTTTTATAATTCTGTTAGGTCATGGCATAAATTTTCTTCGCTGGTGGTTTTCAATGTCAAATAAACTTTTTCAACCTCCAAGATTCATATTTCTGACTCATTCCCATGTCCCTTTGAGTATAAGAACACATATGAAAATGCTTTGTTTTCACTTAAAAAATTTTAAGTCAAAATCTCATTCAAATTTAGGTCAAAACAGTAGTTTCATTAGGTCATTATGGTTTTTCATTTATCAAGGTATTTATTTTATTCTGATGAGGTTAGCACACATATATGAGAGGTATTGATTATGATCATCATCATGGTTTCATTTTACTTCAAAGGATTGTATTTTCAGTTTCAAGACTTTTTATCAAAATGTCATTTTGATAAAAAAAGACATTTATGTAATTTATTTTATTTGTCAAATGTAATTTTATGCTATTATATGTAATAATTTAATCCCAAAGCTGTCAAAGAGAACATGTCAAGCCTCAATGAGCAAAAGAAAATCATGTTAGTGTCAGTATTTTCAGCCTTCCTCCAGTGATCAAACATGCTCTTACAAAGTGATTTTGAGGTGTCAGGGTCAAATTTTGTCATTTCAGTGAGCCTTCAAGCAAAATTTGTTCACTAAGTACTAGGTCTAGGGTTTGCTTTCACTCCTTCCAGAGTTGTCCAAATGTCGGTCCATGTCACCATTCAGCTGATTGTACCATCATTCAGAGGGTTGTCATCATCATGCCAGATTCCAAAGGGTCATTTTACACCTTGTTCATGCTTCAGTTGTGCCTAGGTAAGGTTCATTTCCCTCTCCTAGGGTTTTGGAGGTAATTGCTCTTGGATGGTCAAATCATCATCAAAACTTGTATCCTGATGTTCGTACACCTTCCCATATCCTTAATGTACCTTATTAAATACTTCTCATCACTGAGATCCCCCAAATTCCTCATTTTTGCACAAACCCTAGTTTCTTGCTACAACATGGCAATTTTCTAGGCTAGGCCTGTGTTTTTCCCTTTTGGACCCCTTCCCCTCACTCAATTTCTGATATTCCACTTTCCCCTACTTCCTAACATCCCTCCCTACTTCCCAAAATTTCCCCAAGAATTTAGAAGCCCCTTATCCCCTTCACTTCGCTTCATTTCGACAAATCCCTTGTTTCACATCGGGATAGGTTTCACTCAAATGATCTTTCAGAGTAATAAAAGATGATTTTTGGACAACTGAGAGAGGTTTTTGTCCAAGCCATGCCAAGGAAGAAAAAACTCCTTCATTTTTTACACAGGTGTCATGGTTTTGGAGAAATGTCAAAAATCCATTTGCCTCAGGAGAATTGATGCACCTATGAAGTGACCATGGGAAAATAAATATTACTCATAGATTGGTTGGCCACATGACTTGGCTGATGAGTCAAATGATAACTAGACACAAATATCTTTCCAATGAGCTATCATTAGCTCAATTTGGAGTTGAGGAAGACCTTCAAAATTTGACTGCAACAGCACTCTTCCTTGAGGCAGCCGCATTCTGCTCATTTTGGCAAGTCTTGGGATATTTGATTTTTTACAGGGTAAATGAACTCCAAATTAAAAAATTCCACTTTGGTTGGAAATTAGACTCAAATATTTTTCCAACGAGCTATCATGTGCCCAATTTGGACACAGGGAAGGCCTCCAAAAGCCTCCTGCAAAATGCACTATTTATGGCGCGACGCATTGGGTTGGTGCGCGGCGCATTGGGCCAGAACACCTAATTTTTTCCTCTGCTTCATGAAAACTCAAAATTGACTCAATATTCTATGTTTCAAATAGGTTTGTGAGTTTTTTAAATGCTATTATGCCAGCGTTTGGTTTCGTTTGGAAAGGGAATATGAGAATTTGAATGTCAAGTTATAAACCCTATTCACTTGTTAGAAATTGTTCCCTTAGGGTTTTATAATTGGTGTTTTAAAGTGATTGTGGTGCCAAATTTGTTCATTTCCCATTTTTTTCATCCCTTCCTTTCACTGTAATCCTATCATCACTGTTAATCCCCTATTCTCTTATATTCCAAACCACTCATATCATCTCGTACCTTATTTCTCCATCCCAAGTCATATCATTTCACCTTCATTCCCTCTTTCCATCTCACTTGTTAAAATCCCAAAAATCCAAAATTACTCCAAAATTCAAGTGGTTGTCGCCTCTTCCAAAGTTTTTCAAATCCTCAAAGGGAAAACTACCACTTGGCAAGACTTCATTGTTCCCACTGCTCCATTTTTACCACAGTCCCTTCCCTTTGGCACACATTTGGTAATCGGAGGCAAATACACCAAATTGTTGTTTTCCATCTCATATAGGTCAAAAATTCACTTGACATAGACTTTCAACACCATGGAGACAGTAATATTGCACAACTCATATGAGGACGAGACAAGAAATGCACATGTCGAACCGCATGCAGCCAGAGGGCACCTGGAATCAAGAAAAGGAGATAGACTCCTAGAACCTTGGCTTTCAATCTTCTCTTGCCAAAGCGTGTAATTTGATTGTGATCACCTCAAATTTCAAGGAATTTGGAGAAAATTTTGTCATTTTGGAATTTTTGGTCACAAACAAAGTTTTTCATTGGACGCTGGCTGTGCGCCGCCACTTGACGCGTGCTACGTTGGGAGATTCTTTCCTGAGGAAAAATTGCATTTCCTTTTGGGAAGTTTTTATGATATATTATGTATGCTCAGAATGGCTTGGCACTTTTTATCACCTCGGGCTGCCTAAAGGCCAAAAACACTTGTTGGCCTTCACTTTTTGCACCAGAAATCCCTGGCATTGGGAGAGTCATAAAGCTTTTGAAGGGAAAATGACATCCAAATCTAGAAATTCCACTTGGGTTGGAAAGTAGACAGGTAGGGCTTTCCAATGAGCTATCATGAGCTCAATTTGGACTTCAGGAAGTTCCTCAAAAATAGGCCCAAAGTGGCGCGACGCATTGAGTTTTTGGGCGCAGCGCATAGAGAAATTTGGCTTCATTTTCACTTTTCAACTCAGAAATTCGCCCAATTTTGACTAGTTTCACTTTTTGATGTAATTATTGATCTAACTTGATGTAATTTGGTGACTATGATGTAATTTTGGCACATATTTACTTTTTCTAGAGGATTCATTCACTAAAAAGTGAAAATTAAGCAGCTGGACTTGGGCCTCCTAGCATGCAGATAAAGTTGTCATCGCCAGATTTTGGCAAGTGTTTCTAATTGATCAAGAAACAGAAGGATGACCTCGATCCCCAGAGGCATAAATCAATGATGGCTCTATATCATGTATTTTCTGGAATATTTTAGAAAGGGGGAACTAAGTTGGATACTTAGGAAAAGTTTGGGACCTCATTGTATATTCATTTCAGATTTTTGGCAAAGGAAAGACCAGAGTTTTGCAGCACTTGTTGGGATCCTTGTGGCTTCTGATTTTTGATGATGTTTCTCTCCATGTTATTGTAAGTTTCATTAATTTTATATGTATGCCATTTCCCTTCTCTTTTCTTCTGAATTAAACAAATGAGTAACTAAGGTAGAATTCATTAGTTTGCTGGTGCTCTGCCTTAATCTTTTGTTTAGTTTTTTATGTTTTCATCAGTTTGGAGAGGATCCTTGCACTCCCTTGCCCTGTTCAGCTCCTCAACAGTCTTTTCAATCCATTCATTTTATCTAAGACATCAAAGCCACTGCCTACCTCTCCCCAACTTGAACTCTGCAAGATTTGGCCTCATCCCCAAGCCCAAAATTGTTTTTCCCTTTTTCGAACAAAAACCCCTAAAAATCAAAATCAAACCCTCCTATTTGTTTATCTAGCCTAAGATCAGTTGTTTTTTTAGTCATCTCAAGCCCTTTTGAATATTTTTATTGAGATTGACCCGGAGAGAGCCCTCTCCTGTCCTCGTAGGGCTAGCTACTACGAGGCCGAGTTGCATTTGGTGTTGCCCTTTTTCTTATTCTTGTACTCTAAGGTGGATTTGACAACTAATAGGTATGCACTATTATGGAGAAATGGTTTGGCTTGTTGGGTGTTATTTATTCTATGTTACAAAACAGCCTGTTATAGCTGTAGCTTTCAAATGCTTTTCTTTGCATTAGCGAAAGTAGATAATTTCGTTTCAAACAATCTCTTGTCTAGCTTTCAGGAATGTGACACTCCTGACTTGTAGATTGTCTGCTCCCAAGATGCAGTATCAAGTTCGATCGATCGTTGATGGTGGACAACATCTGACATATGAAGGCTGAAACATTCACCTGGCGACTCCAACTCAATCCAAAGATTCCAGTGCTCACTGATCCATTCATACACTAAAATAAAATGGTAGGGTATGTGGCCGACCCTGCTCTTTGTGAAGTTTTAAAAGAAGTTAGAGATCAGTTAGTGGATATTGAAACTGATGAAGTATTTTTCATTGCCGTGCTTCAATTTTTGAGATCTCCGAAGTTTCCTCCTAAAGCTAAAACTCGTTTCTTTGAGTTATTTCTTGAAAATTTTGAGAAGGAGATTCAGTATTTGAATGATCAGATCCAATCATATGAGTTCTGAGATCCCAAAAAGTTCTTGGAAACTCTCCCTCCTTCAAAACAAGAAACAATAGAGCTGCCCGTAGATGTTTGCATTGACAGTTTGCAGCTGGAAGCATGTATTGTGGAGTTGGGGCAGCAAACAAAGTCCAAGTTTTAAGTATCCTATTGCAATGTAGCATGGAAATGTTTTTTGGTTTGAATGATAGATTCAATATTTATAGATAACTGTGACTTGGTGAGGAAGTATGTCACAAGATTACTTCTTCATTAAGCAGTTCCCAAGGAGCATCCTGTCACAAGCCTTGATTGGTTGATCCGGCATTACATCGTTACTCGATCTATTGGTTTTGCAACAAAGTAGGGTAATTTGTAAAGTAAACAGCCAATGTGCAACATTTCAGTTTCAAAGAGATTGTTTATGTACATGTTGGTAAGAGTATATATGCTTTGGACTGTATGATTTGTTTCTGCTTTGGTGCTATTTATCCATTGCCCAATGGATAAGGCACTGGTCTGCTCTCCCAAAGATCTGTAGTTCTTGGCACCTCCAAGGAGCTACCATCCCCATTGGAGCCAATGTTACTGTCAGTCTTTGCAGCCTTCCTCCAGTGATCAAACATGCTCTTACAAAGTGATTTTGAGGTGTCAGGGTCAAATTTTGTCATTTCAGTGAGCCTTCAAGCAAAATTTGCTCACTAAGTACTAGGTCTAGGGTTTGCTTTCACTCCTTCTAGAGTTGTCCAAATTTCAGTCCATGTCACCATTCAGCTGAGTGTACCATCATTCAGAGGGTTTTCATCATCATGCCATATTCCAAAGGGTCATTTTACACCTTGTTCATGCTTCAGTTGTGCCTAGGTAAGGTTCATTTCCCTCTCCTAGGGTTTTGGAGGTAATTTCTCTTGGATGGTCAAATCATCAGCAAAACTTGTATCCTGATGTTCATACACCTTCCCTTATCCTTAATGTACCTTATTAAACACTTCCCATCACTGAGATCCCCCAAATTCCTCATTTTTGCACAAACCCTAGTTTCTTGCTACAACTTGGCAATTTTCTAGGCTAGGCCTGTGTTTTGCCCTTTTTGACCCCTTCCCCTCACTCAATTTCTGAGATTCCACTTTCCCCTACTTCCTAACATCCCTCCTTACTTCCCAAAATTTTTCCAAGAATTAAGAAGCCCCTTATCCCCTTCATTTTGCTTCATTTCGACAAATCCCTTGTTTCACACATCGGGATAGGTTTCACTCAAATAATGTTTCAGAGAAATAAAAGATGAATTTTGGAAAATTGAGAGAGGTTTTTGTCCAAAAAATTCCAAGGAAGAAAAAAATCCTTCACTTTTTACACAGGTGTCATGGTTTTAGAGAAATGTCAAAAATACCGTTGCCTCAGGAGAATTGAATGCACCTCTGAAGTGACCTTGGGAAAATCAAGATTTATCCTAGCTTGGTTGGAAAAATTAATTTCTTGATGAGTCAAATGATAACTAGACAAAAATATATTTCCAATGAGATATCATGAGCTCAATTTGGAGTTGAGGAAGACCTTCAAAAGTTGACTGCAACAACACTCTGCCTTGAGGCATTTTTTCATTTCCGCTTCATTTTTACCAGCCTTGGAGATTGTATTTTTTGATGTGGTAAATGAACTCCAAATTGAAAATTTCACTGTGATGGAAATTAGACTAAAATTTTTCCAACTAGCTATCATGCACTAATTTGACACCGCAAAGGCCTCCAAAAAGCCTAAAATGAACTATTATGGCGCGTGCCACATTGGGTTGCGCCACAAATGTGTCTTTAACACCTTTATTTTTTCCCTCTGCCTCATGAAAACTCAAAATTGACTAAATATTCTATGTTTCCAAAATAATTTTTTGCATCTTTTAAATGCTATTATGCCAGCGTTTGGTTTCGTTTGGAAAGGGAATATGAGAATTTGAATGTCAAGTTATAAACCCTATTCACTTGTTAGAAATTGCTCCCTTAGGGTTTTATAATTTGTGTTTTAAAGTGATTGTGGTGCCAAATTTTTTCATTTCCCTTTTTTTCCATCCCTTCCTTTCACTGTAATCCTATCATCACTGTTAATCCCCTATTCCCTTATATTCCAAACCACTCATATCATCTCGTACCTTATTTCTCCATCCCAAGTCTTATCATTTCACCTTCATTCCCTCTTTCCATCTCACTTGTTAAAAATCCCCAAAATCCCAAGTTACTCCAAAATTCAAGTGGTTTTCCCCTCTTCCAAATTTTTTCAAATCCTCAAAGGGCAAACTACCACTTGGCAAGACTTCATTGTTCCCGCTGCTCCATTTTTACCACAATCCCTTCCCTTTGGCACACATTTGGAAATCAGAGGCAAATACACCAAATTGTTGTTTTCCATCTCATACAGGTCAAAAATTCACTTGAAATATACTTTCAACACCATGGAGACAGACATAGATAGCTCATATGACCGAGACAGTGTTTTCACCACTGAACTGCATGCACCAGGAGGGCACTGAAACGGCGCAAAAGGGAGGATAGACTCCGAATCTTGGCCAAAGCTTCTTTGGCTAAGCATGGTACTTGATTATGGACCTCCAGCCCAAATTTCAAGGAATTTGGATAAAATTTTGTCATTTTCGATTTTTTGGTCACAAAACAGGGTTTTCCGCCCGACGTGTCGCGCCACCTGACGCGCGCTTACGTTTGAGAGATATTCTAGAGGAAAAATTTTCATTTTTGGGTTTTTTATGATATATTATGTATTTTCAGGAATGGCCGAAGCATTTCATCAAATTCTGGGCTGCCTAAAGGGCCAAAAACACCTTGAAAATGGCCTTTCTGCCACTTTTTGCACCAGCAAGAACCAGTCTTGGGAGATTGCAGTTTTGGAGGGGAAAATGAACTCCAAATTAAAAAATTCCACTTGGGTTGGATAGAAGACATCCAGGGCTTTCCAACGAGATATCATGAGCTCAATTTGGACTTCAGGAAGTACCTCAAAATCAGCTCCAAAGTGGAGCGACACATTGAGTTTTTGGGCGTGGCGCATAGAGAAATTTTGCCTCATTTTCACTCTTCAGCTCAGAGATTCGCCCAGTTTTGACTAGTTTTACTTTTTCATGTGATGATTGATATATCATGATTTATTTGGTAACCATGATGTAATTTTGGCATATATTTACTTGTTCTAGAGGATTCATTCACTAAAAAGTGAAAATTAAATGAATGAATCAGTTTTCTTCCTTATAGAGGCAAGTTGTTTGGCTGCCTAGATTTCAGTTCCATGTTTAGAATTGGTTGAAACAGGTCCTAGAAGGATGAGCTCGACCCCTAGAGGCATAGGAATGGGTTGGGTTGGTCTATATCATGTATTTTCTGAGTCATTTTCAAGGGTGGAACTGGTTGGATACTTGGGAAAAGTTTGGCACCTCATTGTACATTCATTTCAGATTTTTGGCAAAGAAAAGACTAGAGTTTTGCAGCACTTGTTGGGATCCTTGTGGCTTCTGAGTTTTGATGATGTTCTTCTCATGTTATTGTAAGTTTAATTAATTTTATATGTATGCCATTTCCCTTCTCTATGCTTCTGAATTAAACAAATGAGTAATTGAGGTAGAATTCATTGATTTGCTGGTGCTTTGCCTTAAACTTTTGTTTAGTTTGATATGTTTTCGTCAGTTTGAAGAGGATCCTTGCACCTTCTTGCCCTCTTCAGCTTCTCAGCAGTATTTTCTATCCATTCATTGAATCTAAGACATCAAATTCATTGCCTACCCTACCCCAACGTGAACTCTGCAAGAATTTGGCCTCATCCCCAAGCCCAAAATTGTTTTTCCCTTTTTCCAACAAAAACCCCTAAAAATCAAAATCAAACCCTCCTATTTGTTTATCTAGCCTAAGATCAGTTGTTTTTTTAGTCATCTCAAGCCCCTTTGAATAATTTCATTGAGATTGACCCGGAGAGAGCCTTCTCCTGTTCTAGTAGGGCTAGCTACCAGACTGAGCGTGGTATGATGTTACCCTGAACTCTGCCTTCCTTCAGCCTGAGGTAGATTTAGGCACTAACATAGTGGCGGCCATACTGGGGAAGAAAATGGTTTGCTTTTTGGTATTATTTGTTTCATAAGCTAAAGACAGAGCCTGAAGTCACACCAGGTAGCCTTTGAAACGCTTTTCGCTATGCATCAGCGAAGTAGATAAACGATGCCTCAGTCAATCTCCAGTCTAGCTTGTGAATGTGACACTCGACTTGTAGATTATCTTGCCCCAGTACACGTATCGAGTTCAGATCTGATCATTGATGGTGGATAACGATCAGACATATGAAGGTTGAAACATTCACTTGGCGACTCCAATTCGATCCAGAGATTCCAGTGCTCGCTGATACATTCATGCAATGGTAGGGTATGTGGAAAACCCTGTGCTTTGTGAAGTTGTAAAAGAATTTATAGATCAATTAGTGGGTTTTGAAATTGATGAATAATTTTTCATTGTCGTGCTTCAATGTTTGAAATCCCTGAAGTTTCCTCCTGAAGCTAAAACTGGTTTTTGCGAGTTACTTGTTGAAATATTTGAGGAGGAGATTCAGTATTTAAACGATCAGATCCAATCATATGAATTCCGAGATCCCAAAAAGTTCTTGGAAACTCTCCTTCCTTCAAAACAAGAAACAATAGAGCTGCCCGTGGATGTTTACATTGATAGTGTGCAGCTGGAAGTATGTATTGCGGAGTTGGGGCTACAAACAAAGTCTGGCTTTTGCGATCCTATTGCAACATACATTGAAATGTTTTTCAGTTTGAATGATAGATCAAATTGTATTTTACATAACCAGACTCATTATGTGCGTCTATGGCTTCCAGCATTTACATCTGTGTCCCAGTTGAAGCACTCTCAAGCAGCATCCTTGTCACAGTTACTTGATTGGTTGATCTGGCATTACAACGTTACTTGATCTATTGGTTTTGCAGCAAAGTAGGGGATATTTGTAAATAAATAAGCTGCCAAAGGAAAAATTTCAGTTTCCAGTATTTTTTTATGTACAGGTTGCAGTATGTACATGTTTTTGTATTGGTATGAGTTGTTTTGGGTTTGCAGTTATTGATTCCATTGCCCAATGGATGAAGGCACTGTCTGCTCTCCCAAAGATTTGCCATTCTTGGCACCTCCAAGGAGCTACCATCCCCATTGGAGCCAATGTTAGTGTCAGTCTTTGCAGCCTTCCTCCAGTGATCAAACATGCTCTTACAAAGTGATTTTGAGGTGTCAGGGTCAAATTTTGTCATTTCAGTGAGCCTTCAAGCAAAATTTGCTCACTAAGTACTAGGTCTAGGGTTTACTTTCACTCCTTCCAGAGTTGTCCAAATGTCAGTCCATGTCACCATTTAGCTGAGTGTACCATCATTCAGAGGGTTTTCATCATCATGCCAGATTCCAAAGGGTCATTTTACACCTTGTTCATGCTTCAGTTGTGCCTAGGTAAGGTTCATTTCCCTCTCCTAGGGTTTTGGAGGTAATTGCTCTTGGATGGTCAAATCATCATCAAAAATTGTATCCTGATGTTCAGCCACCTTCCCCTATCCTTAATGTACCTGATTAAATACTTCCCATCACTGAGATCCCCCAAATTTCTCATTTTTGCACAAACCCTAGTTTCTTGCTACAACTTGGTAATTTTCTAGGCTAGGCCTGTGTTTTGCCCTTTTGGACCCCTTCCCCTCACTCAATTTCTGAGATTCCACTTTCCCCTACTTCCTAACATCCCTCCCTACTTCCAAAAATTTCCCCAAGAATTTAGAAGCCCCTTATCCCCTTCATTTTGCTTCATTTTGACAAATCCCTTGTTTCACATCGGGATAGGTTTCACTCAAATGATGTTTCAGAGCAATAAAAGATGCATTTTGGAAACCTGAGAGAGTTTTTTGTCCAAAGCATGCCAAGGACGAAAAACCTCCTTCACTTTTTACACAGGTGCCATGGTTTTAGAGAAATGTCAAAAATACAGTTGCCTCAGGAGAATTGATGCACCTCTGAAGTGACCTTGGGAAAATCAATATTTCTCCTAGCTTGGTTGGAAAAATGACTTTCTTTATGAGTCAAATGATCACTAGAGACAAAGAGCTTTCCAATGAGCTATCATGAGCTAAATTTGGAGTTGAGGAAGACCTTCAAAATTTTACTGCAACAACACTCTTCCTTGAGGCAGCCTCATTCTTCTCATTTTGGAAAGTCTTGGGATATTTGATTTTTGACAGGGTAAGTGAGCTCCAAATTGAAAAATTCCACTTGGGTTGGAAATTATACTCAAATAAATTTCCAACGAGCTATCATACGCCCAATTTGGACATAGGGAAGGCCTCCAAAAGCCTCCTGCAAAATGCACTATTTATGGCGTGGCGCATTGGTTTGGTGTGAGGCGCATTGGGCCAGAACACCTAATTTTTGCCTCTGCTTCATGAAAACTAAAAATTGACTCAATATTCTATGTTTCAAATAAGTTTGTGATTTTTTGAAATTCTATTATGCAAGCGTTTGGTTTCGTTTGGAAAGGGAATATGAGAATTTGAATGTCAAGTTATAAACCCTATTCACTTGTTAGAAATTGTTCCCTTAGGGTTTTATAATTGGTGTTTTAAAGTGATTTTGGTGCCCAATTTGTTCATTTCCCATTGTTTTCATCCCTTCCTTTCACTGTAATCCTATCATCACTGTTAATCCCCTATTCCCTTATATTCCAAACCACTCATATCATCTCGTATCTTATTTCTCCATCCCAAGTCATATAATTTCACCTTCATTCCCTCTTTCCATCTCACTTGTTAAAAATCCCCAAAATCCAAAGTTACTCTAAAATTCAAGTGGTTGTCCCCTCTTCCAAATTTTTTCAAATCCTCAAAGGGCAAACTACCACTTGGCAAGACTTCATTGTTCCCACTGCTCCATTTTTACCACAATCCCTTCCCTTTGGCACACATTTGCAAATCAGAGGAAAATACACCAAATTGTTGTTTTCCATCTCATACAGGTCAAACATTCACTTGAAATAGACTTTCAACACCATGGAGACAGACACAGATAGCTCATATGACCGAGACAGTGTTTTCACCACTGAACTGCATGCACCAGGAGGGCACTGAAATGGCGCAAAAGGGAGGATAGACTCTGAATCTTGGTCGAAGCTTCTTTGGTTGAGCATGGTACTTGATTATGGACCTCCAGCCCAAATTTCAAGTAATTTGGAGAAAATTTTGTCATTTTTGAATTTTTGGTCACAAAACAAGTTTTTCCGCCCGACGCGTCGTGCCACCTGACGCGCACTTACGTTTGGGAGATCTTCTGGAGGAAAACTTTGTATTTTTGGGTTTTTTATGATATATTATGTATGTTCAGGAATGGCCGAAGCATTTCATCAAATTCTGGGCTGCCTAAAGGGCCAAAAACACCTTGAAAATGGCCTTTCTGCCACTCTTTGCACTAGCAGGAACCATTCTTGGGATATTGCAGTTTTGGAGGGGAAAATGACATCCAAATCAAAATATTCCACTTAGGTTGGATAGCAGACAGACAGGGCTTTCCAACGAGCTATCATGAGCTCGATTTGGACTTCATGAAGTGCCCCAAAAATAGGATCAAAGTGGCACGACGCATTGACTTTTTGAGCGTGGCGCATAGAGAAACTTTGTCTCATTTTCACTCTTCAGCTCAGAAATTTGCCCAGTTTTGACTAGTTTTACTTTTTCATGTGATGATTGATCTATCATGATGTAATTTGGTAACAATGATGTAATTTTGGAATATATTTACTTGTTCTAGAGGGTTCATTCACTAAAAAGTGAAAATTAAATGAATGAATCAGTTTCCTTCCTTATAGAGGCAAGTTGTTTGGCTGCCTAGATTTCAGTTCCATTTTTAGAATTGGTTGAAACAGCTCCTAGAAGGATGAGCTCGACCCCTAGAGGCATGGGAATGGGTTGGGCTGGTCTATATCATGTATTTTCTGAGTCATTCTCAAATGTGGAACTGGTTGGATACTTGGGAAAAGTTTGGCACCTCGTTGTATATTCTTTTCAGATTTTTGGCAAAGGAAAGACTAGAGTTTTGCAGCACTTGTTGGGATCCTTGTGGCTTATGAGTTTTGATGATGATTCTCTCCATGTTATTTTATGTTTCATTAATGTTATATATATGCCATTTCCCTTCTCTTTGGTTCTGAAATAAACAAATGAGTAACTAAGGTAGAATTCATTAGTTTGTTGGTGCTCTGGCTTAAACTTTTGTTTAGTTTTACGTGTTTTTTCATCAATTTGAAGAGGATACTTGCACTCTCTTGCCCTCTTCATCTCCTCAGCAGTCTTTTCAATCCATTAATTTGATCTAATACATCAAATTCATTTCCTTCCCTGCCCCAACTTTAACTCTGCAATAATTTGGCGTCATCCCCAAGCCGGAATTTTTTTTTTCCCTTTTTCCAACAAAAACCCCTAAAAATCAAAATCAAACCCTCCTATTTGTTTATCTAGGCTAAGATCAGTTATTGTTTCAGTCATCTCAAGCCCCTTTGAAAATTTTTCTTGAGATTGACCCGGAGAGAGCCCTCTCTTGTCCTCGTAGGGCTAGCTACGAGGCTGAGCGTGGTTTGGTGTTGTCCTTCTTCTGCCTTATTTCAGCCTGAGGTGGATTTGGGAACTAACATAGTGGCGACCATACTGGGGACAAAATGGTTTGCTTGTTGGTTTTATTTGTTTTATAAGCTACAGACGGAGCCTGAAGTTATGTGAGGTAGCCTTCGAAACACTTTTGCTTCGCATTAGCGAAAGTAGATAAATGCTGCTTCAGTCAATCTCCTGTCTATCTTGTGAACGTGCCACTCGACTTGTAGATTGTCTTGCCCCAGTACATGTATCAAGTTTGATCTGATCGTTGATGGTGGACAACGATCAGACACCGCAAGGCTGAATTCATTCACCTGGCGACTCCAACTCAATCCAGAGATTCCAGTGCTCACTGATCCATTCATGCACTAAAATAAAATGGTACGGTATGTGGCAGACCCTGCTCTTTGTGAAGCTTTAAAAGAAGTTAGATATCAGCTAGTGGATATTGAAATTGATGAAGTATTCTTCATTGTCGTGATTCAATGTTTGAAATCCCCGAAGTTTCCTCTTGAAGCTAAAACTGGTTTCTGCGAGTTACTTGTTGAAAGATTTGAGGAGGAGATTTAGTATTTAAACGATTAGATCCAATCATATGAATTCCGAGATCCCAAAAAGTTCTTGGAAACTCTCCCTCCTTCAAAACAAAAAACAATAGAGCTACCTGTGGATGTTTGCATTGACAGTGTGCAGCTGGAAGTATGTATTGCAGAGTTGGGGCAGCAAACAAAGTCTGGATTTTGCGATCCTATTGCAATGTACATGGAAATGTTTTTCAGTTTGAATGATAGATCAAATTGTATTTTACATAACTAGACTCATTATGTGCATGTATGGCTGCCAACAATTACATTTGTGTCCTCGTGGAAGCACTCTCAAGCAGCATCCTTGTCACAGTTACTTGATTGGTTGATCTGGCATTACAGCGTTACTTGATTTATTGGTTTTGCAACAAAGTAGGGGAGATTTGTAAATAAATAAGCTGCCAAAGGCAACATTTCAGTTTCTGGTATTTTTTTATGTACAGGTTGCAGTATGTATATGTTTTTGGATTGGTATGAATTGTTTTGGGTTTGCAGTTATTGACTTCATTGCCCAATGGATAAGGCACTGGTCTGCTACCCAAAGATCTGTAGTTCTTGGCACCTCCAAGGAGCTACCATCCCCATTGGAGCCAATGTTAGTATCAGTCTTTGCAGCCTTCCTCCAGTGATCAAACATGCTCTTACAAAGTGATTTTGAGGTGTCAGGGTCAAATTTTGTCATTTCAGTGAGCCTTCAAGAAAAATTTTCTCACTAAGTACTAGGTCTAAGGTTTGCTTTAACTCCTTCTAGAGTTGTCCAAATGTCGGTCCATATCACCATTCAGCTAAGTGTACCATCATTCAGAGGCTTTTCATCATCATGCCAGATTCCAAAGGGTCATTTTACACCTTGTTCATGCTTCAGTTGTGCCTAGGTAAGGTTCATTTCCCTCTCCTAGGGTTTTGGAGGTAATTGCTCTTGGATGGTCAAATCATCATCAAAAATTGTATCCTGATGTTCATACACCTTCCCCTATCCTTAATGTACCTGATTAAACACTTCCCATCACTTAGATCCCCCAAATTCCTCATTTTTGCACAAACCCTAGTTTCTTGCTACAACTTGGCAATTTTCTAGGCTAGGCCTGAGTTTTTCCCTTTTGGACCCCTTCCCCTCACTCAATTTCTGAGATTCTACTTTCCCCTACTTCCTAACATCCCTCCCTACTTCCAAAAATTTCCCCAAGAATTTAGACTCCCCTTATCCCCTTCATTTCACTTCATTTCGACAAATCCCTTGTTTCACATCAGGATAGGTTTTACTCAAATGATGTTTCAGAGAAATAAAAGATGAATTTGGAAAACTAAGAAGAGAATTTTTTCCATTTCATGCCAATGACGAAAAACCTCTTCAACCTCTGGGAATTATTATGGTTTTTAGAAATGTAAAAACTCACAGGTTGCCTGGAGGTGTTTTCTCAACAGTGACCATGGGAAGAAATCGATTCGCCCTGGCTTGGTTGGCCAAATGACTTGCTTGATCCTCAAATGATAACTACACAAATGGTTGTGAGATATCTTGAACTCAATTGAGTTAGGAAGACCTTCAAACGTTATTTATTAACCTCTTCCTTAGAGCGGCCTCCATTCTTCATTTGAAAATCTTGGGAGATTTGACTTTTTACAGGGTAAATGAACTCCCAATTGAAAAATTCCACTTGGGTTGGAGAGTAGACTCAAAGATATTTCCAACGAGCTATCATGCACCCAATTTGGACATAGGGAAGGCCTCCACAAGCCTCCTGCAATATGCACTATTTATGGTGCGGCGCATTGGGTTGGTGCACGGCGCATTGGGCCAGAACACCTAATTTTTTGCCTCTGCTTCATGAAAACTCAAAATTGACTCAATATTCTATGTTTCAAATAAGTTTGTGAGTTTTTGGATGCCTATTAGAGTAGCGTTTTCGTTTGGAAAGGAATGAAATTTGATGTCAAGTTATAAACCTATATTCTTGTTAATTGTTCCTACGGTTTTATAATTGGTGTTTTAAAGTGATTGTGGTGCCATTGTTCATTTCCGATTTGTTCATCCCTTCCTTTCTTTATCTATCATCTTTATTAATCCCTATTCCCTTATATTTCAAACCACTCATATCATCTGTTTGTATTTCTCATCCAAGTCATATCATTTTCACCTTCATTCCCTCTTTCCATCTCTACTTGTTAAAAAAATCCCCAAAATCCAAGTTACTCCAAAATTCCATTAAGTCCTATTTAAAGTTTGTCAAATCTTGAAAGGGCAAACTACCAACTTGGCAGTTTCATTGTTCCATTGCTCCATTTTACCACGTTCCCTTCCTTTGGCACACATTTGAAATCGGAGGGCAAATACACCAAATTTTTGTTTTCCATCTCATACAGGTCAAACATTCACTTGACATAGACTTTCAACACCATGGAGATAGACACAGATAGCTCGTATGACCGAGACAGTGTTTTTACCACTGAACTGCATGCACCAGGAGGGCACTGAAACGGTGAAAAAGGGAGGATAGACTCTGAATCTTGGCCGAAACTTCTTCGGCTGAGCATGGTACTTGATTATGGACCTCCAGCCCAAATTTCAAGGAATTTGGAGAAAATTTTGTCATTTTTGAATTTTTGTTCACAAAACAGGTTTTTCCGCCCGACGCGTCACGCCACCTGACGCGCGCTTATGTTTGGGAGATCTTCTGAAGGAAAAATTTGCATTTTTGGGTTTTTTATGATATATTATGTATGTTCAGGAATGGCCAAAGCATTTCATCAAATTCTGGGCTGCCTAAAGGGCCAAAAACACCTTGAAAATGGCATTTCTGCCACTTTTTGCACCAACAGGAACCAGTCTTGGGAGATTGCAGTTTTGGACGGGAAAATGACATCCAAATCCAAAACTTCCACCTGGGTTGGATAGCAGACAGACAGGGATTTCCAACAAGCTATCATGAGCTCGATTTGGACTTCAGGAAGTGCCCCAAAAACAAGCTCAAAGTGGCGTGACGCATTGAGTTTTTTAGCGCGGCGCATAGAGAAACTTTGCCTCATTTTCACTCTTCAGCTCAGAAATTCGCCCAGTTTTGACTAGTTTTACTTTTTCATGTGATGATTGATCTATCATGATGTAATTTGGTAACCATGATGTAATTTTGGCATATATTTACTTGTTCTAGGGGTTCATTCACTAAAAAGTGAAAATTAAATGAATGAATGAGTTTCCTTCATATAGAGGCAAGTTGTTTTGGTGCCTAAATTTCGGTTCATCTGTTTAGAATTGGTTGAAAGCTTGACTCCTGAAGGATGGGCTCGACCCCTAGGGGCAGGGAGGAATGGGTTGGGCTGGTCTATATCATGTATTTTCTGAGTCATTTTCAAAGGTGGAACTGGTTGGATACTTGGGAAAAGTTTGGCACCTCATTGTATATTCTTTTCAGATTTTTGGCAAAGGAAAGACTAGAGTTTTGCAGCACTTGTTGGGATCCTTGTGGCTTCTAAGTTTTGATGATGTTTCTCTCCATGTTATTTTATGTTTTATTAATGTTATATGTATGCCATTTCCCTTCTCCTTGCTTCTGAATTAAACAAATGAGTAATTGAGGTAGAATTCATTAGTTTGTTGGTGCTCTGCCTTAAACTTTTGTTTAGTTTTACATGTTTTTTCATCAGTTTGAAGAGGATCCTTGCACTCTCTTGCCCTCTTCAGCGCCTCAGCAGTATTTGCAATCCATTCAATTGAGCTAAGACATCAAAGTCATTGCCTACCCTGCCCCAACTTGAACTCTGCAAGAATTTGGCCTCATCCCCAAGCCCAAAATTGTTTTTCCATTTTTCCAACAAAAACACCTAAAAATAAAAATCAAACCCTCCTATTTGTTTATCTAGCCTAAGATCAGTTATTTTTTTAGTCATCTCAAGCCCCTTTGAACATTTTTCTTGAGATTGACCTGGAGAGAGCCCTCTCCTGTTCTCGTAAGGCTAGCTACGAGGTTGAGCGTGGTTTGGTGTTGTCCTTCTTCTGCCTTATTTCAGCCTCAGGTGGATTTGGGAACTAACATAGTGGCGATCATACTGGGGACAAAATGGTCTTCTTGTTGGTGTTATTTTTTTTATAAGCTACAGACAGAGCCTGAAGTTATGCCAGGTAGCCTTCGAAATGATTTTGCTTCGCATTAGCGGAAGTAGATAAACGCTGCTTCAGTCAATCTCCAGTCTATCTTGTGAACGTTCCACTCGACTTGTAGATTGTCTTGCCCCAGTACATGTATCAAGTTCGATCTGATCGTTGATGGTGGACAACGATCAGACACCGCAAGGCTGAAATCATTCACCTGGCGACTCCAACTCGATCCAGAGATTCCAGTGCTCACTGATCCATTCATGCACTAAAATAAAATGGTAGGGTATGTGGCAGACCCTGCTCTTTGTGAAGCTTTAAAAGAATTTAGAGATCAACTAGTGGATATTGAAATTGATGAAGTATTCTTCATTGTCATGCTTCAATGTTTGAAATCCCCGAAGTTTCCTCTTGAAGCTAAAATTGGTTTCTGCGAGATTTGAGGAGGAGATTCAGTATTTAAATGATCAGATCCAATCATATGAATTCTGAGATCCCAAAAAGTTCTTGGAAACTCTCCCTCCTTCAAAACAAGAAACATTAGAGCTACCTGTGGATGTTTGCATTGACAGTGTGCAGCTGGAAGTATGTATTGCGGAGTTGGGGCAGCAAAAAAAGTCCGGATTTTGCGATCCTATTGCAACGTACATGGAAATGTTTTTCAGTTTGAATGATAGATCAAATTTTCTTTTTCATAACCATACTCATTATGTGCATGTATGGCTGCCAGAAATTACATATGTGTCCTCATGGAAGCACTCTCAAGCAACATCCTTGTCACAGCTACTTGATTGGTTGATCTGGCATTACAGTGTTACTTGATCTATTGGTTTTGCAGCGAAGTAGGGGAGATTTGTTAATAAATAAGCTGCCAAAGGCAACATTTCAGTTTCCAGTATTTGTTTATGTACAGGTTGCAGTATGTATATGTTTTTGGATTGGTATGAGTTGTTTTGGGTTTGCAGTTATTGACTTCATTGCCCAATGGATAAGGCACTGGTCTGCTCCCCAAAGATCTTTAGTTCTTGGCACCTCCAAGGAGCTACCATCCTCATTGGAGCCAATGTTAGTGTCAGTCTTTGCAGCCTTCCTCCAGTAATCAAACATGCTCTTACAAAGTGATTTTGAGGTGTCAGGGTCAAAATTTGTCATTTCAGTGAGCCTTCACTAGGTCTAGGGTTTACTTTCACTCCTTCCAGAGTTGTCCAAATTTCGGTCCATGTCACCATTCAGCTGATTGTACCATCATTCAGAGGGTTTTCATCATCATGCTAGATTCGAAAGGGTCATTTTACACCTTGTTCATGCTTCAGTTGTGCCTAGGTAAGGTTCATTTCCCTCTCCTAGGCTTTTGGAGGTAATTGCTCTTGGATGGTCAAATCATGATCAAAACTTGTATCTTGATGTTCGTACACCTTCCCCTATCCTTAATGTACCCTATTAAATACTTCCCATCACTGAGATCCCCCAAATTCCTCATTTTTGCACAAACCCTAGTTTCTTGCTACAACTTGGCAATTTTCTAGGCTAGGCCCGTGTTTTGCCCTTTTGGACCCCTTCCCCTCACTCAATTTCTGAGATTCCACTTTCCCCTGCTTCCTAATATCCCTCCCTACTTCCCTAAATTTCCCCAAGAATTTAGAAGCCCCTTATCCCCTTCATTTCGCTTCATTTCGACAAATCCCTTGTTTCACATCGGGATAGGTTTCACTCAAATGATGTTTCAGAGCAATAAAAGATGAATTTTGGAAAAATGAGAGAGTTTTTTGTCCAAAACATGCCAAGGACGAAACACCTCCTTCACGTGTTACACAGGTGTCATGGTTTTGGAGAAATGTCAAAAATACATTTGCCTCAGGAGAATTGATGCACCTCTGAAGTGACCATCGGAAAATCAAGATTTCTCCCAGCTTGGTTGGCAAAATGACTTGATTGATGAGTCAAATGATAACTATACACAAGGGGCTTTCCAATGAGCTATCCTGAGCCCAATTTGGAGTTGGGGAAGATCTTAAAAGTTGACTGAAACAACACTTTTCCTTGAGGCAGCCTCATTCTGCTCATTTTGACAAGTCTTGAGATATTTGATTTTTGACAGGGTACATGAACTCCAAATTGAAAAATTCCACTTGGGTTGGAAATTAGACTAAAATATATTTCCAACAAGCTATCATGCACCCAATTTGGACACCGGGAAGGCCTCCAAACGCCTCCTGCAAAATGCACTATTTATGGCGCGGCGCATTGGGTTGGTGCGCGGCGCATTGGGCCAGAACACCTAATTTTTGCCTCTGCTTCATGAAAACTCAAAATTGACTGAATATTCTATGTTTAAAATAATTTTGTGAGTTTTTTAAATGCTATTATGCCAGTTTTTTGATTCTTTTGGAAAGGGAATATGAGAATTTGAATGTCAAGTTATAAACCCTATTCACTTGTTAGAAATTGTTCCCTTAGGGTTTTATAATTGGTGTTTTAAAGTGATTGTGGTGCCAAATTTGTTCATTTCCCATTTTTTTCATCCATTCCTTTCACTGTAATCCTATCATCACTATTAATCCCCTATTCCCTTATATTCCAAACCACTCATATCATCTCGTACCTTATTTCTCCATCCCAAGTCATATCATTTCACCTTCATTCCCTCTTTCCATCTCACTTGTTAAAAATCCCCAAAATCCCAAGTTACTCCAAAATTCAAGTGGTTGTCCCCTCTTCCAAATTTTTTCAAATCCTCAAAAGGCAAATTACCACTTGGCAAGACTTCATTGTTCCCACTGCTCCATTTTTACCACGGTCCCTTCCCTTTGGCACACATTTGGAAATCGGAGGCAAATACACCAAATTTTTGTTTTCCATCTCACACAGGTCAAACATTCACTTGACATAGACTTTGAACACCATGGAGACAGACACAGATAGCTCATATGGCCGAGACAATGTTTTCACCACTGAACTGCATGCACCAGGAGGGCACTGAAACGGCGCAAAAGGGAGGATAGACTCCGAATCTTGGTCGAACCTTCTTTGGCTAAGCATGGTACTTGGTTATGGACCTCCAGCCCAAATTTCAAGGAATTTGGAGAAAATTTTGTCATTTTTGAATTTTTGGTCACAAAACAAGTTTTTCCGCCCGACGCGTCGCGCCACCTGACGCGCGCTTACGTTTGGGAGATCTTCTAGAGGAAAACTTTGCATTTTTGGGTTTTGTATGATATATTATGTATGTTCAGGAATGGCCGAAGCATTTCATCAAATTCTGGGCTACCTAAAGGGCCAAAAACACCTTGAAAATGGCCTTTCTGCCACTTTTTGCACCAACAGGAACCAGTCTTGGGAGATTGCAGTTTTGGACGGGCAAATTACATCCAAATCCAAAACTTCGACCTGGGTTGGATAGCAGACAGACAGGGCTTTCCAACGAGATATCATGAGCTCGATTTGGACTTCAGGAAGTGCCCCAAAAATAGTCTCAAAGTGGCGTGACACATTTACTTTTTTAGCGCAGCGCATAGAGAAACTTTGCCTCATTTTCACTCTTCAGCTCAGAAATTCGCCCAATTTTGACTAGTTTTACTTTTTCATGTGATGATTGATCTATCATGATGTAATTTGGTAACCATGATGTAATTTTGACATATATTTACTTGTTCTAGAGGGTTCATTCACTAAAAAGTGAAAATTAAATGAATGAATCAGTTTCCTTCCTTATAGAGGCAAGTTGTTTGGCTGCCTAGATTTCAGTTCCATGTTTAGAATTGGTTGAAACAGCTCCTATAAGGATGAGCTCGACCCCTAGAGGCATGGGAATGGGTTGGGATGGTCTATATCATGTATTTTCTGAGTCATTTTCAAAGGTGGAACTGGTTGGACTCTTGGGAAAAGTTTGGCACCTCATTGTATATCCATTTTCAGTTTTTGACAAAGGAAAGACCAGAGTTTTGCAGCACTTGTTGGGATCCTTGTGGCTTCTGAATTTTGATGATGTTTTTTTCCATTTTATTGTAAGTTTCATTAATGTTATATGTATGTCATTTCTCTTCTCTTTGCTTAGTTAGTGATAGCGGGAGGTAGAATTCATTGGTTGTTGGTGCTACTGCCTTAAACTTTTGTTTAATTTTACAGTTTTTAATTAGTTTAGAGGATCTTGCATACTCTCTTCTCTTCATCTCCTCGGAAGTCTTTTCAATCCATTCAATTGATCTGGACATCAATTCATACACTACCACAACTTGAACTACTCAAACTACTGCAAAATTTGACACGTGCACTCATCCCAAGCCCAAAATTGTTTTCCCCTTTTCTTTAAAACCCTAAAAATCAAAATCAAACCCTCTCTTTATTTCTCAACTGAATAGTTGTGTTTAGTCATCTCAAGCCCCTTTGAATATTTTCTTGGGAATTGACCCGGGAGGGGCCCTCTCTTTGTCCTGCGTAGAGCCTTCCGAGCGACGTGGTTTGGTGTTGTCCTTCTTACGCCTTATTGGCAAGGTGGATTTGAGACTAACACCACTAACATGGTGGCATTATCTTTGGGGATAATGGTTTGCTTGTTGGTGTTATTTTTTTTATAAGCTACAGACAGAGCCTGAAGTTATGCCAGGTAGCCTTCGAAACGCTTTTGCTTTGCATTAGCGGAAGTAGATAAACGCTGCTTCAGTCAATCTCCGGTCTAGCTTGTCAACGTGACACTCGACTTCTAGATTGTCTTGCCCCAGTACATGTATCAAGTTCGATATGATCGTTGATGGTGGACAACGATCAGACACCGCAAGGCTGAAATCATTGACCTGGCGACTCCAACTCAATCCAGAGATTCTAGTGCTCACTGATCCATTCATGCACTAAAATAAAATGGTAGGGTATGTGGTAGACCCTGCTCTTTGTGAAGCTTTAAAAGAAGTTAGAGATCAGCTAGTGGATATTGAAATTTATGAAGTATTCTTCATTGTCATGCTTCAATGTTTGAAATCCCCGAAGTTTCCTCTTGAAGCTAAAACTAGTTTCTGCGAGTTACTTGTTGAAAGATTTGAGGAGGAGATTCAGTATTTAAACGATCAGATCCAATCATATGAATTCTGAGATCCCAAAAAGTTCTTGGAAACTCTCCCTCCTTCAAAACAAGAAACAATAGAGCTACCTGTGGATGTTTGTATTGACAGTGTGCAGCTGGAAGTATGTATTGCAGAGTTGGGGCAGCAAACAAAGTCTGGCTTTTGCGATCCTATTGCAATGTATATGGAAATGTTTTTCAGTTTGAATGATAGATCAAATTGTCTTTTACATAACTAGACTCATTATGTGCATGTATGGCTGCCAGCAATTACATCTGTGTCCTCGTGGAAGCACTCTCAAGCAGCATCCTTGTCACAGTTACTTGATTGGTTGATCTGGCATTACAGATTTACTTGATCTATTGGTTTTGAAGCAAAGTAGGGGAGGTTTGTAAATAAATAAGCTGCCAAAGGCAACATTTCAGTTTCTGGTATTTTTTTATGTAGAGGTTGCAGTATGTATATGTTTTTGGATTGGTATGAGTTGTTTTGGGTTTGCAGTTATTGATTCCATTGCCCAATGGATGAAGGCACTGTCTGCTCTCCCAAAGATCTGTCATTCTTGGCACCTCCAAGGAGCTACCATACCCATTGGAGCCAATGTTATTGTCAGTCTTTTCAGCCTTCCTCCAATGCTCAAACATGCTCTTACAAAGTGATTTTGAGGTGTCAGGGTCAAATTTTGTCATTTCAGTGAGCCTTCAAGCAAAATTTGCTCACTAAGTACTAGGTCTAGGGTTTGCTTTCACTCCTTCCAGAGTTGTCCAAATGTTGGTCCATGTCACCATTCAACTGAGTGTACCATCATTCATAGGTTTTTCATCATCATGCCAGATTCCAAAGGGTCATTTTACACCTTGTTCATGCTTCAGTTGTGCCTAGGTAAGGTTCATTTACCTCTCCTAGGGTTTTGGAGGTAATTGCACTTGGATGGTCAAATCATCATCAAAACTTATATCCTAATGTTCGTACAGCTTCCCCTATCCTTAATGTACCCTATTAAATACTTCCCATCACTAAGATCCCCAAAATTCCTCATTTTTGCACAAACCCTAGTTTCTTGCTACAACTTGGCAATTTTCTAGGCTAGGCCTGTGTTTTGCCCTTTTTTACCCCTTCCCCTCACTCAATTTCAGAGATTCCACTTTCCCTTGCTTCCTAACATCCCTCCCTACTTCCCAAAATTTCCCCAAGAATTTAGAAGCCCCTTATCCCCTTCATTTCGCTTCATTTCGACAAATCCCTTGTTTAACATCGGGATAGGTTTCACTCAAATGATGTTTCAGAGCAATAAAAGATGAATTTTGGAAAAATGAGAGATTTTTTTGTCCAAAAAATTCCAAGGAAGAAACACCTCCTTCACTTTTTAAACAGGTGTCACGGTTTTGGAGAAATGTCAAAAATACAGTTGCCTCAGGAGAATTGATGCACCTCTGAAGTGACCTTGGGAAAATCAATATTTCTCCTAGCTTGGTTGGCCAAATGACTTTCTTGATGATTAAAATGATACCTAGACAAAAATATATTTCCGATGAGCTATCCTGAGCTCAATTTGGAGTTGAGGAAGACCTTCAAAAGTTGACTGCAACAGCACTCTTCCTTGAGGCAGCCTCATTCTGCTCATTTTGACAAGTCTTGGGATATTTGCGTTTTGACAGGGTAAATGAGCTAAAAATTGAAAACGTCCACTTGTTTTGGAAATTATACTCAAATATCCTTCCAACGAGCTATCATGTGCCCAATTTGGACACCGGGAAGGCCTCCAAAATCCTCCTGCAAAATGCACTATTTATGGCGCGGCGCATTGGGTTGGTGCGTGGCGCATTGGGCCAGAACAGCTAATTTTTGCCTCTGCTTCATGAAAACTCAAAATTGACTCAATATTCTACATTTCAAATAAGTTTGTGAGTTTATGAAATGCTATTATGCCAGCGTTTTGTTTCGTTTGGAAAGGGAATATGAGAATTTGAATGTCAAGTTATAAACCCTATTCACTTGTTAGAAATTGTTCCCTTAGGGTTTTATAATTGGTGTTTTAAAGTCATTGTGGTGCCAAATTTGTTCATTTCCCATTTTTTTCATCCCTTCCTTTCACTGTAATCCTATCATCACTGTTAATGCCCTATTCCCTTATATTCCAAACCACTCATATCATCTCGTACCTTATTTCTCCATCCCAAGTCATCATTTCACCTTCATTCCCTCTTTCCATCTCACTTGTTAAAAATCCCCAAAATCCCAAGTTACTCCAAAATTCAAGTGGTTGTCCCCTCTTCCAAATTTTTTCAAATCCTCAAAGGGAAAACTACCACTTGGCAAGACTTCATTGTTCCCACTGCTCCATTTTTACCACGGTCCCTTTCCTTTGGCACACATTTGCAAATCGGAGGAAAATACACCAAATTTTTGTTTTCCATCTCATACAGGTCAAACATTCACTTGACATAGACTTTCAACACCATGGAGACAGACACAGATAGCTCATATGACCGAGACAGTGTTTTCACCACTGAATTGCATGCACCAGGAGGGCACTGAAACGGCGCAAAAGGGAGGATAGACTCCGAATCTTGGCCGAAACTTCTTTGGCTGAGCATGGTACTTGATTATGGACCTCCAGCCCAAATTTCAAGGAATTTGGAGAAAATTTTGTCATTTTTGAATTTTTGTTCACAAAACAGGTTTTTCCGCGCGACGCGTCGCGCCACCTGACGCGCACTTACGTTTGGGAGATCTTCTAGAGGAAAAATTTGCATTTTTGGGTTTTTTATGATATATTATGTATGTTCAAGAATGGCCGAAGCATTTCATCAAATTCTGGGCTGCCTAAAGGGCCGAAAACACCTTGAAAATGGCCTTTCTGCCACTTTTTGCGCCAGCAGGAACCAGTCTTGAGAGATTGCAGTTTTGGAGGGGTAAATGACATCGAAATCGACAAATTTCGCTTGGGTCGGATAGCAGACAGACAGGGCTTTCCAACGTGCTATCATGAGCTCAATTTGGACTTCAGGAAGTGCCCCAAAAATAGTCTCAAAGTGGCGCAACGCATTGAGTTTTTGAGCGCGACGCATAGAGAAACTTTGCCTCATTTTCACTCTTCAGCTCAGAAATTCGCCCAGTTTTGACTAGTTTTACTTTTTCATGTGATGATTGATCTATCATGATGTAATTTGGTAACCATGATGTAATTTTGGCATATATTTACTTGTTCTAGAGGGTTCATTCACTAAAAAGTGAAAATTAAATGAATGAATCAGTTTCCTTCCCTATAGAGGCAAGTTGTTTGGCTGCCTAGATTTCAGTTCCATGTTTAGAATTGGTTGAAACAGCTCCTAGAAGGATGAGCTCGACCCCTAGAGGCATGGGAATGGGTTGGGCTGGTCTATATCATGTATTTTCTGAGTCATTTTCAAAGGTGGAACTGGTTGGATACTTGGGAAAAGTTTGGCACCTCATTGTATATTCTTTTCATATTTTTGGCAAAGGAAAGACCAGAGTTTTGCAGCACTTGTTGGGATCCTTGTGGCTTATGATTTTTTATGATGTTTCTCTCCATGTTATTGTAAGTTTCATTAATTTTATATGTATGCCATTTCCCTTCTCTTTTCTTCTGAATTAAACAAATGAGTAACTGAGGTAGAATTCATTAGTTTGTTGGTGCTCTGCCTTAAACTTTTGTTTAGTTTTACATGTTTTTTTGTCAGTTTGAAGAGGATCCTTGCACTCTCTTGCCCTCTTCAGCTCCTCAGCAGTATTTTCAATCCATTCAATTGATCTAAGACATCAAAGTCATTGCCTACCCTGCCCCAATTTGAACTTTGCAAGAATTTGGCCTCATCCCCAAGCCCACAATTGTTTTTCCCTTTTTCCAACAAAAACCCCTAAAAATCAAAATAAAACCCTCCTATTTGTTTATCTAGCCTAAGATTAGTTATTTTTTTAGTCATCTCAAGCCCCTTTGAACATTTTTCTTTAGATTGACCCGGAGAGAGCCCTCTCCTGTCCTCGTAGGGCTAGCTACGAGGCTGAGCATGGTTTGGTGTTGTCCTTCTTCTACCTTATTTCAGCCTGAGGTGGATTTGGGAAATAACAAAGCCAACTCCAGATTCATCCAACCTGCAATGCAAAAAAATGTCAAAGAGTATTAGTGATAAAGGAAGAAGACTTCAAACATTAGAAAAGTGGATATTCAAATTTTAATCAAAATACACATGCCTATAAAATCCCATCAAACATTTCAAAAGATTCATTGTTGCCTCTTAAAACATTAGAATTCAGTAAAGGAAAATTTTGTGATTTTTTGAGTGAAATTCTGCTAAGCTTCTTGGCATTGCGCGCCTGGAGATTGGTACTGCACCCTTGCCCGAAGTTTTCAACATGATTTGTGAAGGTGTTGCGTGCCTTTAGATTGGTGTTGCGCATTTGCAAAAGCGTTGCGTGCTCACCACTGGCATTGCATGCTTAGACAGGAAAGCTTCTTGAGTGATCTAGCAACTCAAACAAGTTCAAATCTCTTCCAAACTTTGCCAAAGTCCTCCAAACAGCCCTAAAAGCAGTAAGTGCATATTTCAACCTTGATTTTAAGCTATTTGGTCATTCTTAAATTAATTTAAATGGAAACCCTAAGGAAACGCTAATTACAAGCTTGTAATCACTATTTATACACTTATTTCATCCTCCTAAAAGAAATATCAGTCATAGATAGGGTATTTTAATTAATTTAGGGTTTTCATTCATATAGTTTTTCCTTTCGATCACACTCATTCCCTTCACCATTTAATTTAACCATATCATTCCCTTCCCCTCATCTCATTTCACTTGCACCCTAGGGTTTCCAAATCAAAATTTGAAGATGTCAAAGGAAGAAAAAAGTGGCATTGTTGATGAGGAACAAATGCCAAGGAGAAATGAACATAAGGGAGGGAAAATAAACAGATTTGAACCCATCACCACAAGGGAACTCATGGCCTCTCCTCTCACTTTTTCTTGCTTTAAACATGTGAGTTGCTTTGAGTTTTGTGAGAGAGTGCAGCAAGTCCAAAATTACCCAGAGTTAACAAGATTATTCATCATTAATCTACATGAAAAGCTGGTCAATCTTGCTAGAGTTACTTTTGAGATGTCCACCAATGCCATTGAAGCTGCTACAGGGATACCTAGTGTTGGATAGAGGTGGTTTAAACAAGCAAACCTAGATATGAGTTATTTTAAACCATACCTCAAACCTAGGTATAAAGATCACAATATGTCCATTTTCCCTTTTTCTCATCTCCTTGACAAGTATGTGCCCATGATGAGGATAATAATGAAGTATTTCACTTGTTAGGGAAGTTTTTCCTACCTCTACTCATATCATATTCATCTTCTCATGCATTTCACTAGAGTTAGAATGCTCCATTTGCCTTATTATAGTTTCCATAGCATTGACAAGATGGCTTACATTGTGCAAAAGAGGGATTACAATCAGCAAATGCAGAGCCTATTTCATCATTCACTCATCAAAATGGTGGTCATGCATCAGCTTCAGCAGAAAAACATTCCATGAGATGCATTCATTGCAAACGAGGTTTTCACTTCCCCACATATTCATCATGAGAAAAAATATTCCTTCATCATCTCATCCACTCGTATCCACTTCTCCATCACATCCCATTGCTCATACATCTCCACCCACTAACATCCATTCACCTCATGTTGATCCTACCTCATCACCATTCTATAACCCTTCACCATCACATCATGATACCAGAGCATCAAGCAGTGAAAGGGACATTGAGGCAGCTGGCACAAAAATGACTGATATTGAGCCATTTTCCTTGACATATCAGAGAGGCCATAGGTATGTGTTTTCTTCACATGGTGTGAAAAGGGTCATGCCTTCTTCATCAGGAAAATAGGTAGACAAGGGAAAGGAAAAGGCTACAGAGACTATCACTGTTGAGGAGGAGGACAAACATGAAACTAAGCAGGAGTTTCGATTGACTGATCTTGATGATGAGGATGAGGTTAGAATCACCAATGCATTGATCAAAAGCAAGGAGGCCAAGATTAGTGAGCTCTAAGCTAATCTTGGTAGAGCAAGGAATGTTATTGAATTTCTTGAGCTAGAGAATTAGTAGTTGAAGCCAAAGCAGGCCATCAATGAGGTCAGGGAAATCAAAGCTCAGAGAGAGGCAGGAGAGGCCAAGGCTTTGCTGGATGAGACCTTTGGTATATTTGATGACAGTGATGATGAGGAAGATCAGCTTCCTAGACAGAGACTGAGGACCATTAGACTCAAGACGGCTTTAGCTCGGGAAAGACAAAAAGAGGCAGAATTGGCAGAGCAGCTTACTCCAAGTGAGTTGCTTGCCATAAATATTGATGGAGATAGAGCGTCTTGGATTGAGAGAGCCAATTTACATCTGGATAGCCTGCTAGAGAAGGAAAAGAAAGACACTGATATTCAAAGGAAGATGGCGAAGCACTATGCCATGAAAAACAGGATTGCAAGGGCCAAGCTCAAACATGCCCATGCAAAGATTCAGGCTTTGACTGAGTCAAAAGAGAAAGAGAAATTAGACATACTTGCTCAGGTTTCTCACCATGCCTCTAATCTCTAAATCAGCACGCAAATTCACAAATTTTGGCACATGTGGCACTTTTGTGCAAATTTTGATTTTTGGGATAGTTTAGCATGTAGAAATTGTGCTAAATGTGCAGCGCCACTAGCGCTGCGCTATTTTCTGGGCCATCCAAATGGAAAATGGTCAGCATATTCACGTTCCTATTGATGAGTACATCAACCTCAAAAACTTTCAGGATATTTGGAGCAAAACTGGTCCCTCAAAAAGGCCAAAAACCATCAAAAAATCATGTTTCTGCCCTCTTTTTGGCCTTGGCGTCACGCGTTTACCAATCTTGGGAAAATAGATTTTTTTATAGGGAAGATGCGAATAATTTTGGAAAGTAAATGCATATCTGGAAACTAGACTCATAGAACTTTCCAATCAGCTATCATGGACCATATTTGGACAAGGGGAAGGCCTCCAAAATTTGCTTACAAAAAAAGTCAAATTTTCTGTCATGGAGCTACGTGTTTACCAAGGAATTTACAATTTTACCAGTTTACTCAAATTTTGAAATTTCACCTGTGATTTAATTTTCACTTGAGTAAATGAGAAGTTACCATTGTAAATATCATGTTTTACCTTTGACCTAAGGTAGATACATTAGGTAAATCATTAGTTTGAAGTCAAATGTATCCATTCTAAAAGTTAGGAATTAGTCACTTTCCTCATCCTATGCTTTAGCATTCCTTTCAGTTTTTGGTGTAACAACTCCCTCACCTCATGGATTCGACCCCTGAGGATGAGAGGAAGTGGTTTTTAAATATATAAGTGATATTTTCTCAGTCTTTGTAATGGTTGGAATTAGTTGAAGATATTGTATTTATCAAGTATCATTTTGGCTTGGACATTAATGGAAAATTGTAGCTATTTTCTTGGGATCCTTGTGGTATGAGTTTTAAAAATTGTTTCCTCTCTGTGATTGACTTGTTTGAATGTATTGTTAATTCATAAACCATTTCACATCTTTAATACACTTGATTTCAAGTTTGAAAGACAGAATTCATATTTAGTTATGCTCTGTTTTAGGAAATTAAGTATAATGTGTTCAATTTCTTCAGTTTAAGGAAAATAGATTTCAAATGCTTTCCTTAGCTCCTCACCAGTCTATTCACCTCATTTAATCCTCTTTAAATTTTTAAACCTTTTACCTACCTTGCCCCATCAAGAATATTGCAATTTCATCCTTTTGGCCCTGTTTTATCCTCTTGACCTAATTCTAGTTCAGTGAGTCCAACCCTAAAATCAAAATCAAAACCCCTTGTTTTCCTTAGCTAGCCTAAAATCCTTTCAATAGAGTCCTCTTGGCTGTGATTATATCGAGATATCCCTCTCTAAATTGGTAGGGCTAGATACCGAGTGCAAATTTTGGTTTGAGGTTACCTCAAGATTGCCTACTTCAACCTTAAGATCAATATGAGTGATAACATTTTGGAGACTCCACTAGAGAAGAAAATAGTAAGATCAGATCAACCCCAGTAATAAGCTTTCATTTAAATTCTTTAACTTGTGGATGATAAGTTTTAGAGTTTATTCAACGGCTGAATTGAAAAAATTGTAAAGTGCATATTGGTTTTTGAAATTGGACATGCTAGCTTCTCGAAGATACACCAGATCCAATCTCGATCCGAATCCTCCTACTATTTTTAGTGAGCCTCAGAGCATTGGAAGAAAAGGTAAATTTGTTGTTGAGACTTCTCGTTCAGTCGGAAATCAATCTAAAAGAAGTTCCATTCCCAGAGCCCATTCATTTCCTGGAGGGTTAGAAAATGTGCAAGATATTGAACCTGATCTAAATTTTTAGCATAGTTTATTCCAAAGTAAATCTTTGATTTGGATTGACGAGACAAATTTTGATTCCTCCATTTCCTTCCATAGTCCTGTTGAAGATCAGTTTTCACCCTCTCAGTTAGAGTTTCAATCAAGATCTTAATTAACAACACAATTTTTACAATCTCAACCTTGAGGTTCAATCCGAGTGCTAACTAAGCTCAATTTTTTGCAAGAGTTTTCCATAAAAATAAAAAAAAATATCTAACTGAATTGGAGACCCAAATATAGTCTCAAAATCTGGATTGTCAAGTCCGATTCTTTCGGAACCTTTTCCAGCAGCAGGAAGGAAAGGTAAGGTTGCCCTTGGATGTTTGCATTGATAGTTTGCAGTTGGACGCATGTATTAAGGACTTGGGGTAGTGGACAGGGTCTGGTTTCTATGATCACGTTGCAACATATATGGAATATCTTTTCAGTTTGAATGATAGACTAGATTTTCTTTTACAAATCCAAAGACATTGTGTGCATGTTTGGTTGTCAACATTTCCAAATGTGTTCTGTTTCAAACACTGCCAAATGACATTATTGTTACATTTGATGGCATTATACCATCACTTGATCTAGTAATTTTTTAGCAAAGTAAGGTAGATTTGTACATAAATAAGTTTCCTAAGACAACATTTCAGTTTTCGGCATTAATTTCAGTTTCCTAGTTTCAGTATACGTGTATTTTTGGTTGGTATAAGTAGTTCAAGTTTGCGGCTATTTGTGACTCCATTGCCCAATGGTTATGAAATTGGTCTACGGTGTTCTTGGCACCTACAAGGAGCTAACATCCCCAGCTGGAGCCAATGTTAGTTCCAGTCTTTGTAGCCTATCATTAGTGATCAAATAGGCTCTTACCATGTCTGGTTTTCACAGATGTTTTTAACATGAGCTTCAATTCAAATCATATCCTAAACACGTTCATCAGAATCATATCGGAAAGAGCTTTCCAACGGTATATTGCACTCACAAAAACGGCTTCTCGATCAGAAGATATGACCAAATGAATGATTGACTATTGGTTACGCCTGATGGATGTTTCCTTATAATTTTACATTGTGAAAAATTCTTACCTTTCTCATGGTTTATATCTGCAAATCTAGTGAACTATGGTCAATCATGTGAGGTATAATGTGTGTGGAAACATTAGTTTCAAATATTGTTTATTGATGGAGGTTGACGAGTATTGGGTAGGTTTAATGTTATGGACATGCCAGATAGCCATAATTTGACAAAAGAATTAAAGGCATTTGATGTTATTTCCAACTCTCCTCTTCAGATAGATTGGTCATGAGTATTGGAGCTTCTTCAAGGTCCAAATTATTGTGATGTCAAGTTTTGTCAAGATTTTATGCTACAAATAGGAACACTGCTATGAATCTACAATTGCACCATGCCCTGTATATGAAGCAAGTTATAGCATATCCCATGTCTCTAGGTGATCAAAGAAGTTCAAGTGCAGCAACAAGAATTGACTTGAGTGCATATGTTAGGTGGTGGAAACCTAAGAAAATGCATGATCGTGTTCAAGTAGTGGTAACTGAAATCAAAAGCTGTGAATGTGGAAGAGCCATAGATGCTAGAATGGCAAGGAAAGTCATGTGAGTCATACCAATTGCCTTCTCTTGGTGTTTCTCACAACAGACATCAAAAGCCTCCTTCAACAAATTCTCTTAGCATCTTGTTTAAGTCTCCTTTGTTCAACCAAACGTTTGAAAGAGCATCATTTGAAAGAAACCAAGATAACATTGTTAAGATAGGATTGAAGAAAGAGAAAATGAATTCAATCAACCAAGGAAAAGATAGAATTGGTTATAATGAATTAGAACATGGCTTGGGATCTTTCCAGCTTTATGTACAAATAGGTACAACTAAAGTTCCCTCATTTGATGATTCATTTTCCAAGTTATTGCCCATTCCAGTTGAAGATATGGAAGCACTAGTATTTAAGGAAATGCTTCATTTCATATATCGTGATACCCTTCCTTGTTTCGGTGACCTGATTGGATCAACCTCACCAGTTTCTTTATGTTACATAGCATTTTGTCACCGTCCCTGCAATCCCTCACCCCGCATATTGGAGGGTCTTTCCCGTGAACTATGAGTAGTGTCATACTCTGCAAACACCTTATTTTCATCCTTCTGCATAAGGACATTATTTCTCTTGTTTAACATTTCCTCAGAAAGCCCACAAAAACCTATGTTTTGGCATTGGCGCGAGTAGCCAGTTCAACCCTCGTGCCAATGTGGAGGATGTACACTAGAGCTCGTGCCACCTAGCGCTCTGTCTCTTTGTTGTACCCGCGCCAGCCTTTTGGGAATGTTTTTTAACAAATTAGAGGCAGAAGTTTCCTTTAACCACCTCAGGGATGAGTCACAGGAAGTGGTTAACTTGATGAGCCATGGATCTCCCTATTTGGTTAGTGGTTTCCTCCTCACATGGAAAACTCCTTGAAGATAGGTCTCCCTTCCATGATTATAGGGATCCTAAACTCTCTTTCTCCCTCTATATAAAAAAGCCTTCTCGCTTTATGAAAGCTAGCTGAACATATAGCCAAGAAACTGAACTTGGATAAGAGACAATATAGCTGAGTAATCGCTATCGAGAAGGTAGAACCAAGGAGAATTCCATAGAGAGAGCCCCGTTTGAATCCCTGACATCCTTTCATTTGAGGAGAACCCCTTTGGAGAGCCAGTTGAATTCAATTGGCCCCTTTCAAACGCTTGGTTTGGGTTTGGGGTCGGGGAAAATTTTCCTCCTCTCACATTGGGATTGCCATTTTTGGCTACTATCATACCTCCTAGTCCCCGTAGTCTTTTGAAAGATCTCACAGTGGATTCAAACATGGACTTGTCTGGTCCTAATGGAACTAAGGGTATTCTAGTTTCTGATGAAGAATACCAACTCTTCCCCGAAGACGTCCTTCAAGAGCCTGATCAATATTCACTACCGGTGTCGCTTCCAGCCGGATATAGATCTTTGGGTCAGAATATAGCTGGTATTTCCTCCATGGCAGCATCAACCCCATCAAGGGGTCTGGTTCCTCCATCATTAGGAGCGTCGTCGATGACACCTATCTCATCGTCACCTTTTGTCACATCTATCCCAACTAGGCCTATTGTCTGTGTGGCTTCATCGACACCGGTTGTTACCGCTCAGTCGTCAGCAGTTTCCACTTCGATAGAGACTTCAATTTCCATGGAAATCCCTGATGGCCTTTTGTTTGAGTATCGGTTGGTTTTTCAGCAGTAGAGCTCCCAGACTTATCAATCCCCTCAAGATCCTTATCGATCTTATTTTTCCCATTATGGTGCGTAGGGTACCCCACTCTATTCACTTCTGTTTCAGTATGACGAGCAAGGAAACCCTATCTACTTGCCTGCTCCTGAGGCTTATCAGTTCATTTCCAGTATTAGACCTACCTTGCATGTGCAACCCTCTAACCAACAAGGACAACCTTTGGTTCAGCAAGGGTATGCTTATGACAACAAGGACAACCCTTTCAGGGACAACCTTAGGTGCAGCAAGGGTATGCGTACGACCCACAAGGGCAACCCTTACAGGGCCAACCTTTGGTCCAACAAGGATTATTTTACGGCCCGCAAGGGCAGCCTTACAATCCTCAAGCTCAACCTTTACAAACTCAGCCTGTGATCCCACCTGGGAAACCTCAAGCACCAGCTGGGCAACCAGGATATCAATCGGACCTTCATATGGTCCTGGGGGGCAGATCCATCCATCTCAACTGCTGGTGCAACCTTAAGAGCCGTATCTTCCGATTGGTCCAAGTGTTGCACAACTAGGACCATCTTATGGTCCTGCTCCAAGTCAACCTGGTTATCAGGCACAACCTGGCCCACCGCAGCCATTAGGCCAACCTGGTCCGTAGGGGCAACCTAGTGGCCCTCATCAGTCAAGTCAACCTGCTCATTTGGGCCAACCTGCACAACCCATTCACCCTGCTCAGCCACCATTCTACTCTATGCCACATCCAAATCAACCCCTGTGCCTGACTTATCCAGCTCAGCAGGGCCCTACTTATCAGCAGCCCATTCGACCCCAAGGTGGCTTTTACCATCAAGGTCAATATCGACCAGTATACAACCCCCCTCAAGGTCCTGCTTATAACCCTCAATCGCCAGGCTATATGTATACTCTGCAGCAAAATCCTTATGCTGCTCAATCAGGACCCTCGTACACTCAGAATCAATATCCTATTTTTCAACCTTTGTATCCTGGTCCTCAGTCGCCATATCAACCGAATTATCTAGCTTATACCCCTTATGGTATAAATCCTCTGGAACAGAACCGATAGGGGAAATGTTATACTCAACCGGGATGGAGTATGGGTACATGTCCTTATCGAGGACCTAATATGCCTTTTAACCCGCAATTACCTTTCCTTGCCACGTTGGAGTTACCGGATGTGTCCAAATTGACAAATGATCCCATTCTTCATAATCCTTTTTGGCCTCCAGTTCCAGCAAAGGTTCCTGGTGATTGCCCCAAGTTTTAGGGCAAGTCTGGAGAAGACCCCCAAGCACACGTCATGACATACCATTTATGGTGTTCTTCCAATTATTGGGTGGATGACTCTGTTCGACTACGTCTCTTCCAATGCACTCTCACCGGAGCTGCTGCTAAGTGGTATATCGAATTTCCTCGTGGAATATTTCTATACTTCAACACTCTTGCTATGGCATTTCTCACTCATTTCTAGTTGCTAGTTTGTTATGAAGTCGGGACGCATCTCCTAATATCCATGAAACAGGACTAGGCTACCCACATCTCGGACCACATTCATGAATGGAGACGACGTCGTTGCCTAATCAAGTTCAAAATTCCTGATCAACTTCTCAATCATTGGTTCACTACCTCTTTTTTCAATCAAATTGCAAGAGATATTGCCATGGGGGCATGTGTAACCAAGGAACAAGCCATCGCTCTTGCCTTGTACCTCCATTTAGTGTACTCTCAATCGGGCATTTTGTATGACATATTGACTGAGGCTCCATGGCCTAGGACCTCTAAAGTGTTGGCTACCCCATTAGTCGATGGCATTATTGGTTCCGTACCTAAGACTTCATGCGAGTCTTCCAATGGGAAGAAGAAATCAAATTATTCTAATAATTCTTCTCCTCAGGCTACCCCAGATTCTGGTAAAACCTCAGAGGTCAACGCCGTTCAGGACAATATTGCGAACAAGACTTCCGAGGGTATAAAGAAGGGAAAAGGCAAGGCCAAAGCCAATTCCCTAAAACCGAAATCGTCTAAACCTCGTGCTGATGATGGTTCACAGCGAAAACCGAAGTATCCCAGTCTAATTTGTGATGAGGACCACTACATTAAGGATTGTCCTAGACGATTCGAGGTTAGTCAACTACTCAAAGGCGCTAAGGGAACTATGGTGGTTCTTAAAGAACCTTTACCATCTCATCAGACCCAAATTGTTGAGCAACCTCCGCCATCTACACCGTTTGGCTCTCAGGTATTCATGATGAACGATTCTGCACCTGTTTCCATTGCTACTTAGTCAAAGGATTATGTCGGATCATGCCACGCAGCTGGGAAGGAATTAGTTGATGGCCCTCCTCCCCTACCTACCTCTAGTCCTCTTGAGATTGAAAGGCATAGTGCTTAACCCATTGTATGGCCACCTTCTAAAGGTGTTCTCCGAAAATCTTCTTATAATCCTAACGCCCGTGCTGCTCAGCATTACAGTATTGTTGAGGACTTAGCAAAAGTGCCATTCACAATGTCCACGTTAGAAGTGCTTCAGAGTTTTTCATCTCAACGGAAAGCTTTATTGTCTTCGATCGGTGGGATTGATCCTGTTGATTCTAGCCTTCTCTCTTTCTACTTAGAGAATTTCGTCCCCCGACTTCCGCACCAAATTGCGCTTGTCATACAAGTCAGAATTAACGATCTCAACATCCATAGAGCTGTAGTGGACGAAGGTGCATCTATCATTGTCATATCATTTGATTACTGGAAGGCTATTGGCTCTCCAACCCTGACTTCTTCACCCACTGCCCTTGAGGCATTCGATGGAAGGGAATCGAAACCCTTGGGTGTTCTCACTAGTTTTCCAATCATGCTACAAGGAAAGATGGTCACTGTTGAAGTAGAATTTGTTGATGCCAATCTCAATTACAATCTTCTACTCGGTCGCAGTTGGACTCACGCCATGTTGTGCGTTCCATCTACCCTCTTTTGACTTCTAAAGTTTCCACATGAGGGAGATCAGTTGTCGTTATTTACCTCATCTTCCGAGAACAACGTGCCATACGTGGACTAGATTATGTCTCCCCCCGACAGTGTAGGGCTCGGTATTTTCAAATATCCCGCTCTCATGGGTATCTTTCCCCTTTCTCGACCAAATACCGTTCAAGTTAATATGATCTCTCGGTCAGATGACCCATGGATCGTCCCTTTACCTGATCAGGTTAATTCATTTGGGGATTCAATGCTGCTTAGTCCAATTGAAATCAATTATTGTGAGCTTACAGTTGCATCTGATTCTCCCCCTCCTGAAGGTGCTCCTCTAAGCATGGCTCTCAATGTGTATTCTCAATCCCCCTGGCTCGGCGTTGTGGATTCGCCTGATCCTTTGAAATAAATTTTTCCATCCGACGAGGATATCATGGAAACAACATCTCTCGAGGATCTACCATGGAGCGATGAGCACCATCGTTCCTCGTTATGCCTGGCCTCGGGGCAATGTCTAACTATCTTGAGCGTTTTTCATCTCAAGTTCCTTCTCCGCCACTTCAAATGACTATTTTGATTCATGAAGTCTTTGTTGAAGGTAACTTGGGTAACATTACACAAACGATGCCTATCAACATTTCCGTGAAACCAGGAATTGTCGAGAACATCCATGTGGGAGTCACTTGTTCTTCCGAGGAAGTCCAAGTGCTATACGAGGATCATATCCCGGACGAAACTCTTTTCTTTGTTAGCACCCTTGATCTGTGGTATGGTGATATCATCGTGTCCCTCCAAATGTCTACTTTCAGGTCTGAGTTAACGAAGGATGCCTGACGCTGCATTTGGCATCAATTGCAACCTTATCGCATTATTGGAGATACCCTGTATCATGTTGGAGTTGATTCCTTGTTGGCTACTTTGGTCATCGTAAACAAAGTCCTTGTTACGATGCTTCAACGAAAAATTGGGATCCATAAATCAAACTGGCATCTCATGTTGTTTTTAGCTCTATGGGCTTACCGAACGTCTATTAAGAGTGCAACCAGATTTACCCCATTCCAATTGGTATACGGTCTGGAAGCCACTCTTTAGATTGAATGTGAAATCCCTTCACTCAAACTAGCTATGGAACTACTGCCTAATACTTCGCCTGAAGAAGAACGTCTCCTCTACTTGGAGAGATTGGATGAAACTCGTCGCTTGGCTACTTTGGTCATCGAAGCATAGAAGAAGCAAGTCAAAGCCCATTTTGACCAATTAATTTCCCCTCGTTCTTTTATCGAAGGCGATCTCATTCTCTTGTACGACCAAGCTCATCACAAGCTGGGGGCAGGAAAATTCCAACCCATGTGGCATGGGCCCTACATCGTCAAATGTGTGTTACAGAATGGGGATTATGAGCTTATTGATTATGAAGGTTATCCCTTATCACAACCCAGGAATGGGTTGTATCTGAAAAAGTATTATTCTTGAGTCATTCATGCATGATATGTGTACATAGGTGATTTTTTCATTTTTGTGCATGTTTTGGTTTGATGTGCTTTGTCGGTTTTGCGGATGGTGCCTCCCGCAATACCAGGAACTTGTCTTCGGTAGCCTGGGTAATTTATGACCCTGTTGGTGAGTTGATTAACTTACAAGGTATTTTTTTAGGATCGACTACAAACAATGTCACTGAATATAGTGCTATTTTGAAACTATTAACCGAGGCAGTTAACCTCGGCATACACACGTTGCTTGTGAATTTGGATTCGCAGCCTGTTTTTCTTCAACTTAACAGTCATAATTCGGTTTGAAACCCATGCATTTTGAAATTGTATTTGTGTATTCGTTTACTTGAAAGACATTTTGATTTCATTACTTATCAGCATATACCGAGACGAATGAATACATTAACAGATGCAATAACTAACATGGTGCTAGATAGACATTTCCGCAACTTATAAAACATCATTATATGTAAATAGACCCATGTAGAAAATAGATGTATATATATATATATATATATATATATATATATATATATATATATCATTTGTTTACAACTGTGTGCATCATAAAGCCCAAAAAATAATATATGTCTATTTCAGTTACATCGTGAGACAACATGTCTCTAAAAAATGTGCAGAAATAAAGCCTAAGTGCCTAGTCAGCGTGGTGCTCATGATAGCACGTCACCTCCCATACCAACTGCCTCAACAAGCAGTGGATACGACTCGGCACTCCTACAGTGTGCCTCTAGTAGGCTCGAGTTACATCATCAAATCGATCATAATCGAGGATCCCATGAGTGATCCCCTCCAGGTTCTGCACTATCTCCTTGTCAATGCCCTCACCCTAAGGATTGAAGTCACGAGGAGTCTACCTTGCTATTGGAGACATACCCACGAGACGCTCTGGGCCAACGTTTGCATCCGTATAAGATTAACTGTCAGAACATGCATATATACCAAAAAATCATAAACTCATGAAAATAAAAAAATGAGTCTTACCTAGTTCTTTGTCCCAATCCTCTCCCTCTGGGAGTGGGAGGTCTGGGTCTCCGGTGAAGTCTGTGCCAACGTAGGGCCAATCCTCCATGACAATCAGCTGTCGTCGGAGCCAATCAAAAAACTCTGGCCTCCAGGACATCTGTTGGCCACCCCTTGCTCTATGCATCAGTGTCACCCATCGGGCCATCCGTGGCTCTATCGGTGGTGGCATCGAGATGATAACCTCATGATGTTGGAATATGGGTAATCATTCCAAGAAGAACGATACCAGAATTGACCCATACCCAAACTGCTTTAGTTTTCCCTTCTTGAACTTAGTGAGCTCTCGTTTGATGTAAATGGTTATAGCCTCGGCCCAGTTGAAGATGGTCGGGCCCATGCACTCTGAGGCAAGAATTAGTTGTGTCTTCGTGGCCTCACGCGATGCTTGTGATCCCACAGCCCACGTGATAATATGCAGCACTACTCTCAGTGCTAGATCAGGGACGGTTTGGATATCCACTTTGCCACTCCCTATTCTTTTTTGTGCCCCTTGGCACACCCTGTCCATTACCATTGTCATGCTTTCCCCGGAAGGAAGGATGGGTACCAGTCAGAATAGGGACTGCACCCCTATGCGACAATCTAGTGATGAAATACACATCAGACACTTCAAGCTCAAGCTCTTGATCCCAAAGTAAAAACTTTTCCTGATCTTTTTCCCAAATGCTTATCAAATATTACAGCAATTCGGGCTGAGCCCGGAGACACAGTGTCAGGAAGAACTTCTTGAGCCCAAAATTCCTAAGGGCATTCATACATTATTCATTTTCCATGGCCTGTTCATCCTCTTTGCTATGTTCTCTCTCTTTCCACTCAATTACCATCTTGTTCTGCTTTGTACCTGCATGCATTGTTCATAGGAACATTGTAAGACCTCTTAGGCATTAAAATTTTCAATCAAATGGTTGCATTTTCTTGAAATGAGCATGGATTTTGAGTTTCGTGGTTGGCGCGACTGTTTTGCTAATAGTCATGCCACCTGGCGCGACCCCTATGTAAAAAAGGATCAATTGGCAAGGGTTCGTTCCTGAAACCCGCACCAACTGCGGACCCCTAATTTTTACAAATCCTCCCCTAAGAGACTCCAAATGACAATTAAAGGTACTAAAATATGTCTCAAAAGATAGCAAATGGTGTCGGCTCTTACCTGAAACTCACGGAATCCGGATTAGCCCACTGGATTGTTCACAATCTTCATCAGAAGATCGCAAGGAAAACATATCACTATGCTCTGCAAAGAGGTAAAAGTGAAAACTAAATAATTTTTACTGCTTTTGGTCTTTTATAACTTTTCAAAATCATAAAATAGATTTTAAAACTTATTTTTCGATATATTTTCATGTTATTTTCGAGGAATACATTTTACACACGCCTTTTTGTGCAGCGACAAGTTTTCATGTGGTTATGACAAAGAAACAAGTTGTATTTTACACTTTTTCGGACTCGATAAAAACATGAAAAAGTCACTACTGGAGTCACCTTTCAGCTCTTTTCTGACTTTCTAAAACTGAAAATATTTTCGAGTCGCTTGTTGTTTTGAGCTCGTTAAATTGGCTGTGAAATGATATCTACCCAGTATACGTTTACCTCTTTTTTCAGGCTGGGATAGATTATTTACGAAAAAGGAATACCCTATCCTATTGCAACTAGGAGGTTCTCTTAGACATAGTTTTCTACCTTTTCGTATCTGTGGGACTATCCATGAAAAGGGACTACTTGATTTTTATTTTCCGCTGTCTTTTCAAACTCTCTAAACATGAAAAGATGTCGAGTTCTTCCTTTGTCATACTCATTAAAACCTGATGACATTGGACTCCATCATTATGATTTTACCCAAGTTCCTCCTTCCTAGGGCTCATAAAATGTACTAGGTTGGATTTATCTGAAGGAAAAACTTACATTGCAAGCATATGCTATCCCCTTCAAGCTTGTTTTCAAAAATAATTGGGGTACTCCCCAGAAATGGTGGGGGAAAATGGAACCAGATTGTAGTCATGTTGGCAGTATGTCACTCTTGAACATGAAACTTGTCTGCATTCGTGTTGGGTTGGGGACATCTCACTTCGTCATTTGTTTTCCTCCATAGGTTTGGGTAATCTCTTTTGACCGCTCATCTTCTCTTTGCCATGTCACCATGACCTCAGATACCCTGATGTCAAATACTGCCAAATCCAGTGTCGTGCCGTTGATATGTTCAAGAGAAGTTTGCCTCTAAAGTTTTCAACCTCCCTCTAATTCTCTGTTGGTCTTGATTCACAAACATCATATTCCTCTGTCTCACGTCGATGATGTGGGAAACATTATCGCCCACCTTCGATCAAGGTCACTTCCTGTCGACTCCAAATCATTACCCAGGAAGTTGGTCTAGATACTCCCTTCAGGTACCTTGGAGCCTGCATGCCTCAATAGCAGGTTCTTCACATTCGATGCAAGGTCCACATCATTGGCCTTCGATCGACTGACTCTGCAGGTGTTCGACGTTAGATCACTATTCACATTCCGTGGTTTGTACCTTTCGTACCTTGAGAACCATTGTCATCATTGGTGGTTTCTCTCGTGTCTATTAATGGCTTTCATCATCGGCTGATAATCAAATGATTTTCTTGCATGTTCGACTTCAGCTCACATATTCGCATGCTCGAATTTGTACTTTGTTCGAGTCGAGATGGAGCGCAAGACCCTGGGTTTTGTTTGATGAAATCTAGGCTGCAGGTTCTTTGTGGATTACTATGACTTATTATATGACTCTTCTGATTGGATGGCTGCGACCATACTTGAGTTTTTTTATTGATCCCTACTGCTAGATGGTTGTGTCCATACCTTGGATCTCATTATTTATGTACTCTATTATGGATGGCTGCGCCCATGCCACATGTCATGTATTAGATGTATCAGTTGTATTTGTACTTGCAAGTTTTCCGACAGAAATTTTTTGGTCGAACGCTTTCTCATAAAGCATTTCACCCCTCCCTCTCTCTCGGACCTCATGCTTTAGGGGGCATCTGTTACACATCATTTTGTCACCGTCCCTGCAATCCCTCGCCCCACATATTGGAGGGTCTTTCCCGTGACCTGTGAGCATTTTCATACTCTACAAACACCTTCTTTGCATTCTTCTGCACAAGGAAATTATTTCTCCTATTTAACATTTCCTCAGAAAGCCCACAAAAACCTATGTTTTTGCATTGGCGCGGGTAGCCAGTTCAACCCTCGCGCCAATGTGGAGGATGTACTGTAGAGCCCGTGCCACCTGGTGCTCTATCTCTTTTTTGTACCCGCACCAGCCTTTTTGGGAATTTTTTTTAACAAATTATAGGCAGAAGTTTCCTTTAACCACCTCAGGAATGAGTCACAACAAGTGGTTAACTTGATGAGCCACGGATCTCCCTCTTTGGGTAGTGGTTTCCTCCTCCCATGGAAAACTCCTTGAAGATAGGTCTCCCTTCCATGATTATAGGGATCCTAACCTCTATCTCTCCCTCTATATAAATAGACCTTCTCCCTTTATGAAATCTAGCTGAACATATAGCCAAGAAGCTGAACTTGGAGAAGAGACACTATATCTGAGTAGTCGTTATCGAGAAGGTAGAACCAAGGAGAATTCCGTAGAGAGATCCCCATTCGAATTCTCGACAAGCTTTCGTGAGATGTGCTCTGCTGGAACCCTGCTGGAGGAGACTGCAATGTCGAAGCCTAGTTGTACTCTTCCTTATTTTCACTAATATACTCAGCTATGGTATTGGTTCCATCTCTTATGTTATTTTTATCGAATATAATTGATTTAGTCTTCTTCAACTGACTAATAGTTATGGATGCGAAATAGTATGTTGTGTATTGTCTTCATTTCTTGTGTATGTGCAGGTATCCGAGTGTAAGAACGAGTGGATTGTGATCTGTCGAACCTTGAGTGAGAGGTAGCCACTCTTTCGACGACGACAACAACATAGGATATACGGTAAGTTATCTATCAAGTATCTGTCCACTCGTTAACTAGGAATTGATGTCATAGCGTGTCTTGTTTGTGGCTAGACCCACTCTAGGGCTAGTGGGATCGCCTCTGTCCATAGAGGGGATTTACCTCACCAACACTTTGACCCTGATGGCCCAACATTTTCTTGTCATAGCAGATCAGTATGGCTTGGATAGACTGAGGTTACTATCAGAAGTAAAGTTATGTGATGAAATTAGCATAGAAACAGTTGCAACTACTTTAGTGCTTGTAGAGCAACATCAGTGTTTCTAGCTTAAGTCATTTTGTCTTAAATTAATTGCATGTCCCGGGCAACTAAAAGTTGTCAGGCAATCTGAGGGGTTTGACTACTTGAATGAAAGCTGCTCTTTTGTTCTATTTGAACTTTTGGAAATATTTGCGAGATTTGAGAAAAATTCAGGCATCGTTAGACAACGATATGAAGATGGGAGTGATTCCAATGGGAACGGGTTAGGTAGAGAAAATATTTTTCTAATCCATAGATGAAGTTGTCTCAGCAAATATGAGATAGAGTGCCTTTGTGGAGATGTGGCCTTTATTATCGCCATGGGATTGGTCATGGAATTGGATCCTACCTCAATGTCCATGAAGGTTCTCATTTGATAAGCCTTAGGCCTCAAAGCTCATGATGTCAGTCTTGAAGCTATGATGACAGTAATGGATGAGCCCAGTTCCCTTGCACTTCAGCTAGTGCAGTTGTATTTTGAATGGGATTTAATTTTTTTGGGAAAGGAGTTCTTGGAGCGGTCAGCATCGGGGTTTCGTTGTAATAACTGACAGTCGAACAAATGATATCCATTTGTGATTTTCAAAACATACAACGAGTTCAAGAAAAAGTGAGGAAGCTGCATAAATGGCTATGGAACTTATCAAAAGTTTAAAGGAAGGTGACAAGTTAGAAGTCAAGGAAGAGAAGCCTACAGGGCCAATTTTGATTGAAGCTAAAACAGAAGCTTGATTTATTCTACTTGAAATTTTCTACAGATTTCATTTTAGAGATATTTTTTCAATAAGAATTTGTTGTTGTAGATGTGTCTGTGTATGACCTATAGTTTGGAAACTATAGTGTGGTTTATGTAGCTTTTTCAGGGCATTTCCTATGAGTTTATTGTTTGTTTGTCCTTGTGTATTTGGCACACAAATTAGGTATGTTTTTTTATATATTCATTGTTTATGAGTCAGGTGTCAGGGGTTTTGGTGAGTAATTCCAATTAGCCCAATTACTTGTTCTTTCACTATTACTATCCAGAACTTCTTGATTATTCCTTAAGTGGCAGTGGAGGTAAGAAAGAAACTGCGGCACCATTTTTCAGCATCAGCAAACTCTAATGTAGTAGTCGAAAAATGTTTTCCATTGCAAGAAAACTCATTTATCCAGGACACTTCCATTGCACAGAAAACTAGATACACGATAGAAAAATCACGTGCACAGTTAAAAGCTTCTATAGGACTGAACGCAGAAGAATTATATGTTTATAGGTAAATTCCACTGGGCCAAGATCGTAGACATAATCGCTATTGGAAATTTGTAACATGTTCTTCAAGGAATGATCTTGGATCTGGTAGAATTTTTTTTTTAGTCTCATGAGGATGGCATCTGGAAGGCCATTGATACCGCTGAGGAATTTGATGCTTTTTATCATCTTTAGATATTCGAGGTGTTAGGGAGGCCCATTTACATGTTGTCTTGCAAAAACTGGAGAACCCATTTAAACAAGCAGTGAAAACATGTTCATCTTTGGGAAAGCACAATGATGTTTTTAATGGACTGGGGGTTAAAACATAAATTTCTTATAAGCCATCATGTCCTGGCTATGTAATGGAGGATGGGAATCTCAGTGCCATTGATCATGATTCTTCGAATTCCTCAGAGCTTTCTAGATCCTTTACAATTGAACTTGGAAGGACAATGTTGATTGGGATGAAGAAATTATCATTACAAAAACAGAGTTAGAGATCGAGAAGGAAAGAAACAGAGCAAGTCAACCATTCAAAAGTATTTGACCTCCAACAAGGCTTGAAAAATGGCATAGATGGCATTCATTGCAATACTTGGGCGTTCGATTCATCTTTATATTTAAAGAACATATGTGGCAGATTTGACCCATATTTTAGCATTAAAATATTGGAGACCTTTCCCAATTTCGGCAAAGTGGCATTCAAGAGGCAAATTTTTAGGGCCCAAAATCAGCAGCTATAGGATACTATGCTCAGATTTAGCAACAGAATCCGAGATTTCATGAAAAAACTCCAACAAACTTCAACAGTTTCTATTTCAGATGATTTAATTAAATTCTTTAGCTGTAATTTAATTTATTTTTTATTTTCCTGCACAAATATATTTTATTTTATTATTATTATTTTGATTCCTATGTAGAGGAATAAAAATAAATTTGTAATAGGGTATATATAGAGATAATTTTGACAATGTAAGGGTTCGATTTTCAGCAAAGAGGTTGCTACTTTGGATTGTGTAAATTTTCCTGAATATTATGTTAATGAAGTAGTTTCTGCCCTTTCAATTTGGGATCCATCACGGTGTTTCATGTTCACCATGTTCTCCTTGTAAGATCATTTTCATATTGTGTTTTTCTATGAATATTTGTTACAGCATTCTCTAAGAGAAGTGTTAGGAATCCATCCATGCATGATGCTCCTTTCACAATGGTTATGTTGTTAAATATAGTGGTTATATTTACAGAATCCATCCTTTTTTAGTTTCTCTATTTAGTAACCCTGTGCTTTCCTTTCTGCTGAAGCTTCCACTGGAGATTCATCCACTAATTGATGCCTACAGGGCAGAGAGATTTCTCCTCTTTTCTTCTCTCATTTACATCATTTATTTAGATGAGCATTGCACCTACTTTGCTCCAAGTTTGCAGGTAGATACCAGCCTCGACTCCATAGCCCAATGATTTTTTATCTCTTGTTGTCTCGACCCAAAATTTTCAAATCAAATCCCCACACTTCATAGCTAGCCTAAGATTCACTTATTGCAGCCATTCTTCATTGGCACAGAGAGAGCCCTCTCTGGTCTGGCAGGGCTATATGCCATATCAAAAGCTTGGTCTATGGTTACCTCAGGATTGTGTCTTCTTAACCTTGAGGTTAAATATGAGTGCTAACATATGTTTAAAACTCATACCACAGGGATCCCAAGAAAATAGCTGCAATTTTCATCCTTCTGACCCTATTTTATCCTCTTGACCTAATTCCGGTTCAGTGAGCCCAACCATAAAATCAAAATCAAAACCTCTTTTTTTCCTTAGCTAGCCTAAAATCCTTTCAATCCAGCCCTCTTGGTTGTGATTCTATTGAGAGATCCCTCTCTGACTTGGTAGGGCTAGATACCAATTCCAAATTTTGGTTTGAGGTTACCTCAGGATTGCCTATTTCAGCCTTGGGATCAATTCGAGCGATAACAGAGAAAACTCATGATGACAACAAAAGAAATTTTAATCATGATTTCATAGACTCTAACATTGGATTGAAGACATACCATATTCCAAATATCAATATGGGGAATTTTGATGGAAAGGATCCCGTAACATGGATACTACATATGGAGCAATATTTTGATCTCCATAATGTGAAAAATACACAAAAGGTACGAATTGCAACTTTATATTTAGAACCCAATCAGTTTGTATGGTATCGATGGTTTTTATCTCGTAAACAGATTATCACTTGGTCAATTTTTACGGAGGAAATTATATTACATTATGAGAATACAAAGAGAAACACCTTCTTTAGCCAATTGATAAATCTAAAAAAAAAAGGGTTCAATGGTGGAGCACATTGAGGACTTCGAAAAATTGAATATAAGGGTAAATGATATTTCAGAGGAGCATAGGGTTGATGCCTTCATAGGGACTTTAAAGGATAAAATCTAACATGAGGTTTGCCTTCGGGAACCTGATTCATTGGAGAGGGCGTTCAGGTTGGCAAGAAGTATTGAAAGAAAAATTACGACAACAAGAAATCTTACCACTCACAACTATAAATATGGAAGTGTTGCTACTCCTAACCTTCCACAACCTACAAGGTTGACACCAAAAAATTTGGAAGAAAAAAGAGAAAAATGGATTTGTTACTGTTGTGATAGAAAATACACTAAAGGTCATAAGTGTGCTGAGAAGAAATTATTTTACATAGGTTGTGAAGAGGAGGAAGAAAAGGAACAAGAAAATTCAAAAGAAGAGGATATACACCAGGAACCAACCCTAGAGAAAGAATCAATGAATACGAACATATCTTGTAATGCATTGGCAAGAATTACCACTCCTCAAACTCTCAATATAGAAGGACATATCACGAAGAAAAAGTTAATATTTTCGATTGATTTCGGTAGCACCCATAATTTTATTCATTGTAAGATAGCCAAGGAATTGAATTGCTTCCTTTATCCACCACCAAAGTGTCAAGTGATGGTTTCAAATGAAGTAACTATAAATTTCTCTAGAAAGTGCCATAATATCAAGCTAACCATGGGGGAATATGTATTGAATAGTTGAATTCTTTCCATTCCAATGGGTGGTGTTGGTGTTGTACTAGGATTCCAATGGTTACAATCTTTGGGTACGATAGCTTTTAATTTTCAAGAAATTTTCTTGATTTTTTTGGGGGAAGGAAAGGAATTTTAATCAAAAGGTATTGCAGGGAAACCATGAAAGATAATCAACTATAATGGCATGGAAAAAAATATAAATAAATAACAATGGGTCGTAATTGCATAATTATGCTCATTAGGGGTTCAAACATTGAAACAATCTATTTCTCATGATCTCCAAAAATTCTTGGAAAATCATTCTAATGTATTTGAGACTCCGAAAGGCCTCCCACCTATTTGTGATCATGATCATGCTATTCATTTGATTCCAAGAAGTGTTACTCCAAACATCAAGCCTTACAAATATCCCTATGACCATAATATTGAAATTGAACTTATGGTTGCAGAAATGCTAGAGGACGGTATAATTCAACCTAGTCAAAGTTATTTCTCTGCTCCAATAGTGTTGGTGCACAAGAAGGACGGATTAAAATGCATGTGTCTGGATTGTAGGGAGCTCAACAAGCTCACTATAAAGATAAATTTTCCATTCATGTTATTGATGAATTATTGGATGAATTACATGGAGAAATTTAATTGACCAAGTTGGATCTTCGTTCAAGATATCATCAAATTAGAATGAAGATTGAAGACATTCTGAAAACAAATTTTAGAACTCATGTGGGTAATTATGAATTTTTGGTCATGCCTTTTGGCCTTACCAATGCACCTTCTACATTTCAAGGTTTTAGGAAGTCCATTTTCAAACCCACCCTTAGAAAATTTGTATTAGTATTTTTTGATGATATACTAATCTACAATAAGTCTTGGAAGGATCATGTTCAACATGTTGACAGGGTACTCAAACTATTGGAGGAGAAACAATTATATGAAAAACATCCAAATGTTTCTTCGAAGTATAGGAGGTGGAATATCTGGGTCATGTTGTATCTCATGAGGGTGTTAAGGTAGACCCTAACAAAATTAAAACCATTAAGGAATGGAAAATCCCCACAACCATAAATCATCTGTGAGGATTTCTCAAGCTAACAGGGTATTATCATAATTTTGTTAAAAATTATGGGAGAATAACAACATCTATAACATTACTGAAGAATATACATTTTCTTGGACTTCAGAAGCAACTAAAGCCTTTGAATGTATTAAGAAGCAATGTGCCACACACAATTCCTAGCTACGCGAGACTTCAAAAAAACATTTATTGTGGAATATGATGCCTCAGGAAATAGAATTTGTGCCATCTTAATGCAAGAAGGAAGACCCATTTCTCTTGAAAGTTGTCCAATTAAAGGAAATTATTTACACAATTCTATTTATCAGAAGGAAATGTTGGCAATACTACATGCACTAAAGAAATGATAACCTTACCTAATGGGAAGACACTTCAAGGTAAAAACCAATCATGATAGTGTTAAATACCTTTTGGAACAAATATTATCTTTAGAAGTGAAGCAAAAATGGGTCACAAATATGTTAGGTTATGACTTTGAAATCATCTACAAAAAAGGGAAGCAAAATGTTGTTACAGATGCACTCTCAAGAAAGGATGAGGATGTGGAAGCATTGCTTTGTGCCATTTCCATTATCCAACCGGATTGGATAAGTGAAGCAAGGGATGAATGGAAGAATCATGAAGAAGTGTGAACACTCATTCAAAAGTTGCAGCAAGATCCCAGTACATCTGATACATTTAGCTGGAAAAATTATTCATTATGGTACAAAAATCACTTATATATTTGTAATAATTCCCAACCGAAACAAAATATTATAATGGAATTGAATACCACTCCCTTAAGAGTGCACTCGGGATTTTTTAAAACTTACAGCAGGGCAAAGAAGGATTTTTTTTGGGATAGCCTTAAATCTTATATTTAAAAGTTTGTGGTGAAATGTTTGGTTTTCCAACAAAATAAAGTTGATGCAATCAATACATCGAGTGTGTTACAACCTTTATCAATACCAAGTCAATATTGGGAGGAGGTTTCAATGGATTTTATCACAGGTTTACCGAAGTTCGAAGGAAATTTTGTCATCATGGTGATAGTTGATAGACTTACCAAGTATGCAAAATTTTGTGCATTATCTCATCCATTTAAAGCCAACATAATTACTATTGCATTTATTGAAACAATTCAAAAGCTACATGGAAACCCAAAGATTATTGTAAGCGACATAGAGGAGATTTTTGCACAAAATTATTTTGTTACATTGTTACTGAATTAGCTCATAACTCATTGTATCATCCTCAATCTAATGGGAAAACTAAGATAGTGAATAAATGTTTGGAAGAATATCTTCGTTTATTTGTATATAATAAACAAATACAATGGGTCAAGTGGTTACCTATGGCTATATGGTGCTATAACACTTCTTTCCATACTGTCGCAAAAATGACCCCATTTATGAAAATTTATGGATATTGCCCACCTTCCATCACATCATATTTAAGAGGAAATTCTAAGGTTCTGATCAATTTGTCAAAAAGGTATTACAAACATGTTTAAAATTCCATTTATGTTAATGAGTGAAACGGATCGATAATTTTGCGAATTAACATAAATAACAAAACATAAAGCCAAATCTGAGCAAACTATAGGAATTTATAGGGTAAGTTCCGTAGATCAAGAACCAAAGGTCACCGCTCACAAATAGATCACAAATCAATACACCAGTATAATCACGTAGTTAAAACCCTCAAAGAGGGAAACAGTCCACGCCCTGAGCCAACGTGGCCACTTCAGGGAATTTATTAATATAAAAAGAAAAGTTACATATGTTTCTCATCTGTGATTCTTTGGACAAATGACCCTCCATGCTCTTTAAATAGAGATCATGGGCCAATCAAATGTTAATCCATAGATCAAGTGTGGGTGTCTAGAGGTGAAGTCGTAGCCATCGGATTATAAGTTACAAATGTACATGGTAAAGAAACACACTTTACCTAACTCTACACTAGACTAAGTTATTCTTAACTATTTCCTATGTGTCGGAATATCCTAACATCCCCCCTTAAGAACAACTTGGGATAAGATTGAAGGATTTACAAAGGTGACACAAAAGGAGCCTATTTCCTATGTGTCAAAATATACTAACATCCCCCCTTAAGAACAAATTGGGATAGGATTGAAGGATTTACAAAAGTGACACAATAGGAGAAGGAAGGAGGCATTAGAGCCTATCCCCCCTTAATGACAACTTTCTTGAACTCCAAGCATGGATTGAAGTTTGGTAAACTTCGCTTCTTTGAGAGCCTTCGTAAAGATATCGACTACTTGATCATTGGTTGGACAATACTGCACTTCAAGAACACGATCATGAATGAGCTTTCTAATGAAGTGTATGTGGAGTTCAATGTGTTTCATACGCTGATGCTAAACTGGATCTTTACATAGCTGAATGGCACTCTGATTATCACACCAAAGTGTAGTTGGATGCTGCTGATGAAGACCAAATTCAGACAGGATCTGACGAAGCCACATGGCTTCCTTGTTGGCTTCAACTGCACCACGATACTCTGCTTCTGCTGAAGAAAGGGAGATGGCACTTTGTTTCTTACAAGACCAAGTAATAGGTCATGAACCAAGAGTGAATACATATCCTGCAGTGGACTTCCGATCATCAGGGTCACCATCCCAATCAGAATTAGTGAAATCAATCAAAAAGGGAGATGTTCCTACACTGTAATGAATCCTGAACTGAATTGTACCTCGAATATATCAAAGTATTCTTTTAGCTGCTTTCCTGTGACTTTCATGAGGTTGGTGCATAAACCGAGCGACAAGACCAATGGCAAAGGAAAGGTCAAGACGGGTATGGGTTATATACAAAATTTTACTAACAAGTTGACGATATAAGGTAGCATCAACTTCAGGGGTAGTACAGTTGACTAAAATCTTGACTCCAGAATAAAAGGGAGAAGTGGCAGGCTTACAGTCTTCCATGTGAAAGTGGTGTAGAAGATCACAGGCATACTTGGACTGAGAGAGGGTAATGCCTTCCTTGGATTGCAAGACTTGAAGACCAAGGAAATAATGCAAGTGTCCTAAGTCTATCATTTCAAACTTATTTTTGAAGCTAGACTTCACATGGTTTATATGGTTTGGATCACTACCAGTAAGGATAAGATCATCAACATAAAGAACAAGGATGGTGAAGGACTTACCCACTTTCTTGGTGTAGACAATGTTGTCAGAATGACACCTAGAAAAGCCATTATCTAATAGAAATCTATCCATTTTGGCATACCAAGCCCGAGGAGCTTGTTTGAGACCATAGAGAGACTTCCTAAGGCGACAAACAAGGCTAGAGTCGTTTTGGATAAAGCCAGGGGGTTGTTCCATGTAGATTTTTTCATGTAAATCTCCATGTAAGAAGGCGGATTTAACATCCATCTGATGGACTTCCCATTTAAAGGAGGCAGCAAGGGAAAGAACAAGGTGGATAGAATTCATTTTGGCAACAGGGGAGAAGGTTTCAGTATAGTCAATGCCTTCAACTTGTGAAAATCCTTTAGCAACAAGACGAGCTTTATGTCTATCCACTTTTCCATATGGTCCAAACTTTGTTTTGTAAACCCATCTGCATCTGACAAGTTTTCTTCCTTTTGGAAGAGGAACAAGATCCCAAGTATTGTTTGCCAATAAGGAACGATACTCTTCATTCATAGCTTCATCCCAATCTGGATGATCGGAGGCTTCTTCAAAGGTTTCTAGATCAAGTTTTTCTGGAATTTGAGCCAATAAGGAAGAAGCTCTTTCGAACTGAGAACGAGTACATCGTCGATCGGCAGGGTCACCTGCAAGAGAACCTGCTGCATCCCGAGTAGAGCAGACCCATCTTGGAAGCGATGGAGTATAAGGAACAATTTCACAAGCTGGAGGAGGGTTCTCATCCTCGTTGTCATCATCTGAACTAGAAGGAATGCTATTAAAAATAGAAGAGAGAGAGAGAGGAGGCACATATGCCGAATCAAGCTCGCAGGCCAAAGGTGGCACACCCGTCGAACTAGGCTTGCAGGCCGATATATTTTCATCAAACTTTACATCTCTTCTACTGATTATATTTTTGGATTTTGGTTGAAGAAGTCTATATCCTTTGACATCTTCAGAATATCCAACAAAAATACATTTTTCACTCTTAGGTTCTAAGGCTTTATGTTTCGCATCTGGAATATGGGCCCAAGCATCACTTCCAAAAATACGAAAGTGACTTACATCTGGTTTGATTGAGCTCCAAGCTTCTTTTGGAGTTATATTCTTTAAAACCTTAGTAGGAGTGCGATTTACTATGTAATCTGCACAGTTAATGGCTTCTGCCCAAAAATTGAGACCAAGTCCTTTAGATTGAAGCATACAATTAGCCATTTCTTTTAAGGTGCGATTCTTCCTTTTAGCTACACCATTTTGTTGTGGAGTATATGGAACAGTATGTTGCAATTGAATGCCATGCTCAGTGCGGAAGTTGATAAATTTGTTGTTAAAATATTCTCTGCCATTTTCTGATCTTAACTTAAGAATTTGATGTCCAGATTGTTTCTCAACAAAGGCCTTGAAGGCCAAGAACATGTTAAAAACTTCACTCTTGAGTTTTAAGAAATATACCCAAGTGCGTCTGGAAAAATCATCAATGAAAGTTAAGAAGTACTTGCAACCAGAGAAAGAAACAACAGGAAGTGGACCACATAAATCACTATGCACAAGCTGCAAAGGGGTTGAAGTGTGCCAAGAGGCACGTTTGTCAAAACTATCCCGATGATGTTTTCCGAGTACACATCCGGAGCAAACACCATCTCGGCAAGATACCATAGGAAGGCCCGTCACCATATTTTCCTTACATAGAGTTTGAAGAGAGCGATATTTTAAGTGACCAAATCGCTCATGAAAAAGTTTTCTCACATCATCATTATGAGCAACAAAAACAGAGGGAAGACATGATGACCCAAATTTGTCAAACTTATACAACCTTGTGGAATCATCAGCAATGCCAGTAGCTAAAATATGTTTAGGATCTTTGAGGTCCTTGATTACAACATCATGAGGTGAGAATTCTACTGTTTTCCCTTCACCTGAATGAGTTATCTGATAAACAAAGAGAAGGTTGCATGACAAGGTAGGAACACATAGTACATCATTAAACTGACCATTATCTAGATGAATGGTTCCAGATCCTACAACACTAAGAGATCTATCATCACCAACATAAATATGTTTGGTGTTACACTCATTTAAAGAAGAAAACATGGATTTATTTTTAGCCATGTGGTAAGAAGCTCCAGAATCAATGAGCCACTCATGAGAAGGAGAAGAAGAAGATACATTTAATGCATAACCAGATCTTGATGCTTGACAACTACAAGCAGAAAGTTCCATGCCTGAAGATGAAGGTGAAGAGTGCTCCAAATTGATGTTGTGCTTCTTCATTGTTGCTTCTAATGCTTCCATCTTCTTAAAAAATTTGGAATTTATATGGCCATCTCGATTGTAAAAGTTGCAATGTCTATCTGCCTTCTTCCCTTTGTTTTGATTCGCCTTATTATTTTGGTGATTTGATTTTTCAGTTTGCGGCTGAAATTTCTTAGGGCCCTTGTTTGGTTTAGGACCATATTTTTTAGGATACTGATTCTTGGGATTCTTTTGATATGGTTGTTTTTGGGCTGCTAAGGCTTTCTTAGAAGCGTTTCCGGAAGTGATAAGACCAAGGTGTAAAAAATTTTCTTGTTCTCTTATCAAAGAATCACAAAACGCATCAAAAGAGGGATTCTTGTAGGTGGTTCTTGAAGAAATGATAGCTTCTCTAGTGGAATGGAAGGCAAAAACAAATACAGAGTATGCAGGACCAAGCTTAGCAAGAATACAATATATGAGGCTACCATCTTCCTTTTTGACCTTACACCCTTCTAAAAGAAATCTAAGGGTCTTGAATTTGGACAAAAAGTCTTCAATAGAGGAGAAATTATTAGGGTCCAAAGTAAGCAACTCATTTTCAAGCTTGTGGGCCCTGATTTGATTTTAAATGCCAAAAACATTATTTAGCTTTTCTAGGGCTTTATCAGGGGTGTCAATGTCAAGGATGTGAAATCGAAGATCTTGAGCAATGACATTCCTATCAACCCTCATGCTTGATCTTGTTTACTTTCCCATTTAGGAACTTTATCATCATCAGAAGGTTTAGTTTCTTGACCTATGGCTATTCTATAAAGCCCTTTACTTCTAAGTATATCTACCATGTGAGGTAGCTATTGGAAATAATTGGTGCTGTTAAGAATAACCGAGCATGCACTTTCCTTTTTTTTTTTAAATGAAGCTAATGAAAGCTAAAAATAACTGCTCCAATCGAAATATCTCGAAAAATTAGGCCGTTCAAAAAAAAAAAGCTCGAAAAACGGCTTCCGGATGGAGAAGTTATGCCTTTTGAAAAATCTGAGTTGTAGATGCCGAATAATTATGGGAACGGGATGAAGTGCAGATTTAAAAAAAAAAAAAAATCCGCCCCTTTGAACAAAAACTTCTTACAAAAGAAGCTTGAGAAGGAGACTTGAACCCAAGACCTCTATTCTCATAAACCAACCCCTCACCAAGTGGGATAGTAAAAGGATCACATTGTTGTATGAAAGTAGGAAGGGTTTTTTTTTTTTTTTTTTTTACTCTTCGGTGTGTGTGCCTTTTCTTGCACAAAAAAACACAAAAACCAAGCAAAAAAAAGAAAGAAATGCAAAGCCTTACGACAAAATTTTATATTTTCGGTTAGCCTTGCTAGCAACTATCACTTTTTTTACTATTTCTGATTTCCCGAGATCGCATAAAGACGCGGGGAAAGAGCATACGTAACAAAAAAAATCCCTTTTTCCTGTTTATGATTTGCTGATATCACACGGAGCGCACAGAAAAGAGCATACACAGAGAAGAGGGTATAGATCCAACAAATAAATAAAACCTTAATACTGAAAAACAAAAAAAAAAAAAAAAAAACTGAAATAAGCAGAACTATTAACAAATATAGCTGCAAAATAGATGCTTTATACCTCCAAATATAAACTGGCATAACTTGGGTAGCCGGAAACCTTTTCGCATGGAACGAAAGGCATTCCTCACTGTATCAGATGCTCCAGACACAACCGAGCAGTTCTCCAAGTCCAAAAATGTACAAAAATAGTAAATCTATAAAACGGCATTCGCATGCAGTCAAACCGGCTTCGGATTTTGATCAACAACGGACGCGACCCTCAAAAAAGGTTTGATACCATGTAGTAATTTACAGGGTAAGTTCCATAGATCAAGAACCAAAGGTCACCGCTCACAAAAATATTACAAATCTGTACACCAGTATAATCATGTGGTTAAAAACCTCAAAGAGGGAAACAGTTCACGACCTGAGCCAACACGGCCACTTCAGGGAATTTATTAATATAAAAAGAAAATTTACATATGTTTCTCTCATAAATGGTTACCGGACAAATGACCCTCCATGCTCTTTAAATAGAGATCATGGACCAATCAGGTGTTAAGCCACGGATCAAGTGTTGTTCATACCGAGGTGAGAGATAACTGTCAGATCACTACAAATCATGACCATCGGATTATAAATTACAAATGTACATGGTAAAGAAACACACTTTACCTAACTCTACACTACACTAAGTTATTCTTAACTATTTCCTATGTGTCGGAATATCCTAACATCCCCCCTTAAGAACAACTTGGGACAGGATTGAAGGATTTACAAAGGTGACACAAAAGGAGCCTATTTCCTATGTGTCAAAATATCCTAACACAATATTTGATTACGGAGTTCACCAAAACCTCCCTAGCTACCTCTCTGGGCTGCCTCTCAATCAACAAACCTCTCTTATTAGGCTTCAAATGTGCACTTATTGCAATGACCTCAAAATCAGAGGTTCAAATGCAGAAAAGGACTGCAGAATCGAAACTAGCACGAAAAATCATGACATTTGAGTATAAATTTGACCATATTTGGACCAGGTGACCTCTAGACCTCCCAAAAGCCAATATCCACATGCAATTCTGCCAAACCTTAAGAAATCGTCCAATCTGGAGAAATTCTAATAACTATAGCAGAGGTTCGCTAAATCTGGCTAGCGCGCTCCTGGTTCCTACAACTCATATAATAAAATTTTGTTTCCACATAACAACAATGTGTTTGGTGCAGTGGTTCTATAAGCTGAGTGGGGGAGAGGAGGTCGGAGGTTCGACTCCTGACAACCCCATTTTGTGGCACGTATCATGTGCTATCCCTGCGGATATATATATATATATATATATATATATATAATCAAGGTTTTAAAACCCCGCATATACACTTTATTGCTGCGTCATGCGAATTATATATAACCATCACTGCATCGTTTTGTACCCTTATCACATTGAATTTAATGCAAATATATTTATCATATCTTATCGCTGCACTATTTAATACATATGATATGTATTATATCACAAAATTCTCCTCCACGCATGTGCTATTTGGAATACGTGCTATGTATGGTGGTAGGGTAACGAAGCTGCCAACTATGGCAAGCTCTGCGCCCCCATTTAATGTTGCCTCCAACAAAACATTAAAAACAATATAATTTTTATCTGCCTTCTAAACATGAATTGTCTGCTGGATTCATGGTTAGCCAAATTTTTTGAAGTCGTTTTTGGGTTTGGAGGTCAATGTTTCAATTCCCTTAGACCCCTTTCTTTTACAAAAACTTCAACAAAGCATAGAATTCACATACAATGTCCATTTGATTTTTCGTTTCCGGCTTTGGGTGTATATTTGTAAAGCACTTCATCATCGAACCATGTGCTGACGCATTTTAAGCCTTTTTAAGATGAGTGTTTATGTTGATCCACCTAGATTAGGTTCAAGAAGTGGAAGATCACATCGAGCATCAACAACATGTTCTCCAACTCTTAAAGGATAACCTCACTTTGGCGCAGAATCAAATGAAACAACCTACTTAGCATCACAAGGAAATCAGTTTTATGTAGGTGAATTGTTATAAGTCCCTCAAGCAAGCTAAGAAGGATAATAAATTATCACCAAAGTACTACGATCCTTACAAGGTGCTGCAAAAAATTGGTACTATGGCATACAAATTGGATCTTCCTGCATCTTCTCGAGTGCACCGAGTTTTCCATGTTTCATGCTTAAATAAGGTTATAGGTGTCAAGCTTCCAGTTCAAACAATATTGTCATAACTTGACGAGGAAAGACAAATCATATTGGAACCTGACACAGTCACGGAAACAAGAACTCGGCAACTACGAAATCAATCAATTTCAAATTATCTCACCAAGTGGAAGAACTTACCCGCTGAAGAATCGACATGGGAGGATGAAAATTTTATACAGAAGCACCCAAAACTACTCAAGTGTTAAGGACAACACTCTTTTGGAGGAGAGGGGCATGATAGGTCCCTATAACGCTAGTGTATCCACTTATTATTATTATTAGTGTAGCCCCCTTATTGTTATTGTTGTGCTCATGTAGTCCCTATATTGCTATTATTGTGCCACATAGAAGCCCACTGTTTCTATTGTTGTGCCCTTAAATTATTATTTTTATGTCGGCTATGATTATATGGTGACCCCTTAGACTCTTATATATAGAAAGTAGGTTTTGATATTTGAATCATCCAAGAATTGTTCATTTATGTAATGTAAAGGAGGTTTGCCCATCGAAGAGGATAATTTTTAAGTCGTTGATCTATCTTTTATTTTATTTTATGAGTTGATTGCATAACACCTGTGTTTAAAGACTAGACCACAAATTACATGCTTTGAACTGTTATAGTTGAAGAAACTAGTGAGAGAGACCTCTTCCTGAGTCTGGTAGATCGAGAATAACTTGAATATTTGATTGTGTTTTTTCACATAAAGCACTTAAAATATGGATGATCATCAAGGGACCAATAGCAATAATTTAAGGGGTCTCCCTTTGTGTTCCACATGCCCTCAATTTCCATACTTTGTTGTGTATTCAATGTAGACTCATTTCTTAAGAATTGTCATCCCTTTTCCCATCCAATAAATGATATTGGCATACATTCCCTATCCCTGAATTGACCTTAGGTATAATTCCCTAAGTGAAGCATCCTTCAGATATTAAAACTGGATTGAGTGTGGCTACTTGTAATAAAATTGTAATGTAGTTTCACCTACTATTGGGTGGAGAGTGGAAATCCATTCTTCAGTTTCTAGAAGAATTAAATGGAACAACCAAGCCTATTTTTATCTTGTGAAATAATTTTAAATGTTATTCCACACTTTCTATTTATATGCCATGCTATATTTATGAGGTATGTATGTATTTGTGGATTGAAAGATGTTGTATATCAATTTGGAATGTTAAATTGAATCAGTATGAATGATAATGAGTTGAATATTTACTATAACTTGTTTGAATGTTTCTCTGCATTTCTATTATAGATAGGAACTCTATATTCATTAGAAGCTCTTCTCTTATGCTAAGTGGGAAATTTTTTTGTTGTATGTTTGTAAAATGATGCATTAGTCTTAGGCTATAATGGATATATTCTTTAATTTTTCATGAATGTGGCCATAAGGATTCGATGTACAAGTTGTAATGGTGCGATAAATCTATGTCTCAGAAGTAAGAAGTTTGACACTGCTTGGTTAAAGGTACATAAATATATATTGGCATGGGAAGAGGATGAAGAGCTAGGAATAGAATTTGGGTAGAAATCCCCAAGTTATTTTATAAAATTCAGAGTTTGGAGAAGCCTTGGTCCTATCCCTCAGTCAAATAGCTCATGAGAGCCAGGATATGAAGCCAATTGTAAAGGGGGGCATCTTGGGATACCAGGCTCTGATAGGATCAATGAGAATACACCCTATGTGGAAAAATTTTTATATTTCATGAATTACATGACAAATTGTCACTTAGCGGCCCCATTTTTATTACTAGGTCCATCCACTAAAGATCTTGGAGTTTTAAAGTAATCAGAAGAATTAGACGAACATCATGATGACATCATAGATGATGATGTGGAAATGCCAAATGCATGACATATGTCAACTATATTGAGCCCTTTTGATATGTTAGTTATACATATATGATTTACACATGGGACACATCAGTGGTGTCGCATGGAGGGGGACACATTACCAAATGTTGCGTGTGATGCGGTGATTGGTTGTTGTTAGTGATTGTCATGGCATATTGAGCTCTAATGTCAACATATTGAGGTTTTGGGAGGATTGTATCATGGGAATTTTTAATTATCTTGATATCTTGATGTACATGTCAGTCGTGCCACGTGTGAAACACATCATCCTTAGCCATGCGATGGGTAGTGATTGGGTGTCAGTATCATAAGGTGGCATGCCAAGCTAGACATTGACCCATCGATCTATCAATGTTTTGCAAAGGTTTTCAGTTATAATTGGAATTGTCATATTTTTTATATACCATGCCAAGAAACACTATATCAACTTCTTTGATTTTAGGTTTTTTTTATTCATCTTGTTTTTTAGATTGTTTTATGGATTATCACATAATCATTCTTTTTTGCTGACGTTTTGAACCAACTATTATGGTTCTTCATCTTGAGGATGAACCACAATAGTTGGTTCAAAAATTCCACAAAAAAGAGTGATTATGTGATTAATCTAAAAACAATGTGAAGAAATATATTGACCTATTAAAGGTGAGGACCATGATGATATTGACATATTTTAGGTTTATACCCAAAGCTATATTAGTATAGCATGCCCTTGAGATATCATAACCTCTAGTCATATGAGTATATTGGCATGCTAGAGCTTTGGAGGTTTGGACAATGGGAGCTTATGGAAATTGATTATATGGCAAGGTCTTGGTATGGCATTTGGGTCGGGGATGTGGATAAATGCAAGTATGACATGTGGCCAAAGGATGCCGCATGTTACCTATGTGGATGTGTACGAATGCTAATGTGGCCCTAAGTCGAAAAATTATAAACTTAAAATAAATTATTTTCTAATATATATATATATATATATATATGAAAAATGCCAATCACATATATATGTAATTATAATATTAGCATGGTTCCATGAAAATTATAAATAAGAATATTTATATATATTGAAATAAGTATAAATAATATTATTAAGAAACAACATAAATTTAATTTAAACAAGTAATCTAATTTCTCCAAATGCAAAAGATTAAAATGAATCTATACCGGTTATAATCACACCTAGTTTTAAAAATTAAAAATTAATAACTTAACTTTATCAAAATTAATAGCCAAAAATATTTACACTTGAAAATTTATTTAATTTTAATTTATTTAAAAGAAAACCATACTTTCCTATTTATAACTATATAAATAAATATCTTATATTTTTTTTCTAAGCAAGAAGATATGAAATATAACAACCATCCACCCAACCTTTTAAAATAAGTCCAATTAACATAAACCACCATTTTATATATTTAATTTATATTTATATTTTAAATCTACTATATATATTTAACTATTTAAAAAACAATAAAATATAAATACATTTATAGAAATTTAATTAAAAATAAAAAGTCTTGATTTTAAGATCACGCCAAGCCACATCAAATTGGTGTATTAGAGAGTGTTACTTGTGGGACAAGGGACCCATCTAGATCCAACAATTTGAATGCTAAGTCTACCAAAACATACATATTCTACTCTTCTAGTTTTGAACCTAAAAAACACATGCTCTTAAACATTAAACCCACTCAAAATTATTGATTTCAAAATAAACTATAAGCTAAAAAGCTGCTCCAACATGAATAGCAAAATACCCTCCAACATGAATAGCAAAATACCTCCAAATGGAGCAGCATGTAGAAGAAACAAGGTATATATGGAGCAGCATGTAGCAGAAACACAGTAAAGACGCATTCGACAACTTTAACAGCAAGTCAAGCGGATTTGACAAAAGCATAAGTCTCATAGCGCAGAGTGCAACTACCGATGAACACTTGAACTCCTGCCCTCTGCGCGCAGCAACTAAACATGTTTTCCCGCCCTCTGGAGAGACAATCTGCACAGTCCTGCGGAGACATGTCCCTCCAGCACATCTCCATACCATAAATCGTCGACGAATTTGTGGACGAGACATTCACTGTTGTCGATCCCAAAGCGAACTTGTAATTGCTAGATGTCGCTCTAGCAGACAGATTGACCATTAGGTTTCGGAGAGCGATGCGGAATCGAGGACCCGCTATGTCATTGTCATTGACGAGACGGTACCACAAGTTGGTGTCCAATTTGGAGATGAAATCATAATTTTCGTAACGGAGGAAGCAATGCTCCAGCTGCACCCGGGCGCCTAAAGCGTTTGGGCAGCCCCGGCGAATAGAAGTGAGGGCATCGAGAGAGCAGGCACGGCACTCTCTCGGAGACAAATCGCCTCTGCATTGGAGGCGCCCAAACACTTGGCTGCTGCCGCGGCCATAGGTAGATGCATTAAAACCCGTCAACACTGCATTTCGAGTGAGTCTGTCGAGCAGCACATTCACATTGCGCTCAAATGCAGAGCCATTCCAATACTTTTCCATGTTGCAGGCGACATAGATGAGCGGCTCCTTCCACGATTCTTCAGTGGCGCTCGATGCAATACTGCATTCAACGTTGCCATTGAAGAAAAGCAGTAAGCTCATGAGTCTGAGAATTAAAAGTGCCACAGAATACAAGGGCGCTTTTCTTGAAGAATTCATATTGGCTCGCACTACAGCGATAGCCTTTGGATTAGTTTAACACTCCTCATTGGGCACGCACTATACCTGTTTGCAGTATTTATATTTATATAAAGGGAAACGAGAGAGAGAGTGTTAGTGGGAGTGAGATAATGGATTGGTGACCATCCTCCAACTTACTCGAAGTCAACTTGGAGTACATGTTCCACTGAATTGTCACAATCGTGAATGGGGCAATCATTTCAATGGACGTGGGTGCACTGTATTGTGAATAGTGGTCAACAGCAAAATATTCGGTGTCGGCGTGAAAGTGGGTTACAGTGAGTCATGCGACACTTCATAGCACGATTGAGCGAATGGAAGCTTGCCTGCGGGGATCAAATTGGAAGGTAGTGGTTGCATTTCATTTTAATGTGTTTTAATATGGATAAACTAGCCATTGCACTTAAAGGTTCAAATTGGAAGGTAGTGGTTGCATTTCATTTTAATGTGTTTTAATATGGATAAACTAGCCATTGCACTTAAAGGTGTTAAGCAATGTTGATAGGAGGGATAAGAGGAATTAGGGTATTTGGAAGGTAATAAGCAAATCAAATATATCGACAATGAAATATAATTGAAATTTGAGTTTCTATATATCTTTTAAGGAATGTACTAAATTTGAGCTTCTATATAACCTCTCACTAATGTAGCAAAAGGTTAAATTTAAGAAGAAAGTTATAATAACATAAATGTTCAATAAATATTTCAGTGATTTTTTCAGATTTGACTAATGATTCCAATGGAATATCTAATGGCAATTTATAGATCATATTTAGCATTGTTCATGCAAAGGCTTAAACACAAAGGTTGTGGTTTTAGTTTTATAGACCAATCTTCATTTTGCAAGCAAGTGGAGCCTACCCAAATTAGAGGTCATTGATCACTATGTCCTGCCCCCGTACTTTTACAAGCATAACTACAAAGGTTAAATCAAAACGTAGATGAATTATTAGAGGAAGCTTTGGAATTATAGCCTATCATTTTTTGTTTCTATGAGTATTGGGATAGCTAGGAGATGGAAATGGTGGAGTTTAATATCTAATTATGATTATATGCAACTCATCACTTTTGGTATCTCTTTGATGTGCAAATGTTTTCAAGATGTTTCTTGAAACAAGTTGTCAAGAATCAACTTTTGTTATCATTGTCATAATTATAGTGGTTATTTAGACTTTTAAAGAAGTAACTCTTTAGATGTTAAATTTTGATGAATCATTCTAATATCAATATAATTTTTTTTTAATATATATATATATATATATATATATTCTTTGTTTGTATTCAAAATGAGAAAGATTAATTTCTACATTATAATCTTTCTAAATTAAATTTTGGCACCACTCTAAATCTCCAATATTAAACATTATATATTAATATGTAGAATTCTTGTATTTAATGTAAAAATAAAATAATAAAATATAATATTATTAATATTTTTCAAATTAAAATAAAAATTAAATTCTAAAAATATGAAATATTAAATTTAATAAAATTATAATAATTTATAGTGTATCAAAAACAATTATTTAAATAAATAAATGACATTTATATAAACATTTTTCTATCTAATATAAAAATAATATTCAAATATTACACAACAACAAAAGGAAAAAATGTATTACAAGTTATATGATATATAACAAAAACATTTATAATGTGCTACCTAGTTGAGAAGACGGGACATATTATTTTTCACATTGTCATCTTCACAAATTATATTTTGTCACTGTAGGAATTTACAGGGTAAGTTCCGTAGATCAAGAACCAAAGGTCACCACTCACAAACAGATCACAAATCAATACACCAGTATAATCACATGGTTAAAACCATCAAAGAGGGAAACAGTCCACGCCCTGACCCAACGCGGCCACTTCAGGGAATTTATTAATAGAAAAGAAAAGTTACATATGTTTCTCTCATAAACAGTTACCAGACAAATGACCCTCCATGCTCTTTAAATAGAGATCATGGACCAATCAGGTGTTAAGCCACGAATCAAGTGTCGTTAATACCGAGGTGAGAGATAACCATCGAATCACTGCAAATCGTGACCGTCGGATTATAAGTTACAAATGTACATGGTAAAGAAACACACTTTACCTAACTCTACACTAGACTAAGTTATTCTTAACTATTTCCTATGTGTCAGAATATCCTAACATCCCCCCTTAAGAAGAACTTGGGATAGGATTGAAGGATTTACAAAGGTGACACAAAAGGATCCTATTTCCTATGTGTCAAAATATCCTAACATCCCCCCTTAAGAACAAATTGGGATAGGATTGAAGGATTTACAAAAAGGACACGATAGGAGAAGGAAGGAGGCATTAGAGCCTATCCCCCCTTAATGACAACTTTCCTGAACTCCAAGTTTGGATCGAAGTTTGGTAAACTTCGCTTCTGTGAGAGCCTTCATAAAGATATCAACTACTTGATAATTGGTCGGACAATACTGCACTTTAAGAACACGATCATGAATGAGCTTTCTAATGAAGTGTATGTGGAGTTCAATGTGTTTCATGCGCTAATGCTGAACTGGATCTTTACATAGCTGAATGGCACTTTGATTATCACACCAAAGTGTAGTTGGATGCTACTGATGAAGACCAAATTCAGACAGGATCTGACGAAGCCACATGGCTTCCTTGCTGGCTTCAACTGCACCACGATACTCTGCTTCTGCTAAAGAAAGGGAGATGGCTCTTTGTTTCTTAAAAGACCAAGTAATAGGTCCAGAACCAAGACTGAATACATATCCTGTAGTGGAATTTCGATCATCAGGGTCACCAGCCCAATCAGAATCAGTGAAACCAATCAACAAGGGAGATGCTCCTGCATTGTAATGAATCTCGAACTGAACTATACCTCGAATATATCAAAGTATTATTTTAGCTGCTTTCCAGTGACTTTCATGAGGTTGGTGCATAAACCGAGCAACAAGACCAACGGCAAAGGAAAGGTCAGGACGGGTATGGGTTAGATACAAAATTTTACCAACAAGTTGACGGTATAGGGTAGCATCAACTTCAGGGGTAGTACCGTTGACTGAAAGCTTGACTCCAGACTGAAAGGGAGAAGGGGCAGGCTTACAGTCTTCCATGTGAAAGTGGTGTAGAAGATCACAGACATACTTGGACTGAGAGAGGGTAATGCCTTCTTGGATTGCAAGACTTGAAGACCAAGGAAATAATGCAAGTGTCCTAAGTCTGTCATTTCAAACTTCTTTTTGAGGCTAGACTTCACATGGTTTATATGATTTGGATCACTACCAGTAAGGATATGATCATCAACATAAAGAACAATGATGGTGAAGGAATTACCCACCTTCTCAAGGAGCTTGTTTGAGACCATAGAGAGACTTCCAAAGGCGAAAAACAGGGCTGGAGTCTTTTTGGATAAAGCCAGGGGGTTGTTCCATGTAGATTTCTTCATGCAAATCTCCATGTAAGAAGGCGGATTTAACATCCATCTGATGGAATTCCCATTTAAAGGAGGTAGCAAGGGAAAAAAACAAGGTGGATATAATTCATTTTGGCAACAGAGGAGAAGGTTTCAGTATAGTTAATGACTTCAACTTGTGAAAAACCTTTAGCGACAAGATGAGCTTGATGTCTATCCACTTTTCCATCTGGTCCAAACTTTGTTTTGTAAACCCATCTGCACCTGACAAGTTTTCTTCCTTTTTGAAGAGGAATAAGATCCCAAGTATTGTTTGCCAATAAGGAACGGTACTCTTCATTCATAACTTCATCCCATTCTGGATGACCGGAGGCTTCTTCAAAGGTTTATGGATCAATTTTTTTCGGAACTGGAGACAATAAGGAAGAAGATATTTCGAACTGAGAACGTGTACGTCGTCGATCAACAGGGTCACCTGTAAGAGAACTTGCTGCATCCCAAGTAGAGCGGACCCATCTTGGAAGCGATGGAGTATAAGGAACAATTTAACGAGATGGAGGAGGATTTTCATCCTTGCTGTCATCATCTGAACTATAAGGAATGCTATTAAAAATAGAAGAGATAGAGAGAGTTGGCACATATGCCGAATCAGGCTCGCAAGCCAAAGGTGGCACACCCGCCGAACTAGGCTCACAGGCCGATATATTTTCATCAAACTTTACATCTCTTCTAATGATTATATTTTTGTATTTTGGTTTAAGAAGTCTATATCCTTTGACATCTTCAGAATATCCAACAAAAACACATTTTTCACTCTTAGGTTCTAAGGCTTTATGTTTCACATCTGGAATATGGGCCCAAGCATCACTTCCAAAAACACGAAAGTGAATTAGATCTGGTTTGATGGAGCTCCAAGCTTCTTCTGGAGCTATATTCTTTAAAACCTTAGTAGGAGTGCGATTTACTATGTAATTTTCACAGTTAATGGATTATGCCCAAAAATTGAGACCAAGTCCTTTAGATTGAAGCGTACAATTAGCAAATTCTTTTAAGGTGCGATTCTTCCTTTCAGTTACACCATTTTGTTGTGGAGTATATGGAACAATATGTTGCAATTGAATGCCATGCTCAGTGCAGAAGTTGATAAATTTTTTGTTAACATATTCTCCGCCATTGTCTGATCTTAACTTAAGAATTTGATGTCCAGATTTTTTCTCAACAAAGGCCTTAAAGGCCAAGAACATGTTAAAAACTTCACTCTTGAGTTTTAAGAAATATACCGAAGTGTGTCTGGAAAAATCATCAATGAAAGTTAAGAAGTACTTGCAACCAGAGAAAGAAACAACAGGAAGAGGACCACATAAATCACTATGCACAAGCTGCAAAGGGGCTAAAGCAGGCCAAGAGGCATGTTTGTCAAAACTATCTCGATAATTTTTTTCGAGTACACATCCGGAGAAACACCATCTCAGCACGATACCATAGGAAGGCCCGTCACCATATTTTCCTTACATAGAGTTTGAAGAGAGCGATAGTTTAAGTGACCAAATCGCTCATGCCAAAGTTTGCTCACATCATCATTATGAGCAATAAAAATCGAGGGAAGAAATGATGACCCAAAGTTGTCAAACTTATACAACCTTGTGGAATCATCAACAATGCCAGTAGCTAAAATATGTTTAGGATCTTGGAGGTCCTTGATTACAACATCATGAGGTGAGAATTCTACTATTTTCCCTTCACCTGAATGAGTTATCTGATAAACAGATAGAAGGTTTCATGACAAGGTAGGAACACATAGTACATCATTAAACTGACCATTATCTAGATGCATGGTTCCAGATCCTACAACACTAAGAGATCTATCATCACCAACATAAATATGTTTGGTGTTACAATCATTTAAAGAAGAAAACATGGATTTATTTTTAGCCATGTGGTAAGAAGCTCCAAAATCAATGAGCCACTCATGAGAAGGAGAAGAAGAAGATACATTTAATGCATAACTAGATCTTGATGCTTGACAACCACAAGTAGAAAGTGCCATGCCTGAAGATGAAGGTGAAGAGTGCTCCAAATTGATGTTGTTCTTCTTCATTGTTGCTTCTAAGGCTTCCATCTTCTTAAAACACTTGGACTTTATATGGCCATCCCAATTGCAAAAGATATGATGTCACTCAGTCTTCTCCCCTTTGTTTTGAGTTGCCATATTATTTTGGTGATTTGATTTTTCAGTTTGTGGCTGAAATTTCTTAGGGCCCTTGTTTGGTTTAGGACCATATTTTTTAGGATACTGCTTCTTGGGATTCTTTTGATATGGTTTTTGTTGGGCTGCTAAGGCTTTCTTAGAAGCGTTTCCAGCAGTGATAAGACCAAGGTGTAAATTTTTTTCTTGTTCTCTGATCAAGGAATCACAAAAGGCATCAAAAGAGGGATTATTGTAGGTGGTTCCTAAAGAAATGATGGCTTCTCTGGTGGAATGGAAGGCGGAAACAAATACAGAGTATGCAAGACCAAGCTTAGCAAGAATGCAATATATGAGTCTACCATCTTCCTTTTTGACCTTACACCCTTCTGAAAGAAGTCTAAGGGTCTTGAATTTGGACAAAAATTCTTCAATAGAGGAGAAATTATTAGGATCCAAAGTAAGCAACTCATTTTCAAGCTGGTGGGCCCTGATTAGAATTTGAATGCCAAAAACAAAATTTAGCTTTTCTAGGCCTTTATCAGGGGTGTCAATGTCAAGGATGTGAAATCGAAGATCTTGAGCAATGGACATTCCTATCAACCCTCATGCTTGATCTTGTCTATTTTCCCATTTAGGAACTTTATCATCATCTGAAGGTTTAGTTTCTTGACGTGTGGCTATTCTATAAAGCCCTTTACTTCTAAGTATATCTACCATGTGAGGTAGTCATTGGAAATAATTGGTATTGTTAAGAATAATTGGGCATGCACTTTCCATTTAAAAAATAACAAAGTTGAGAAAAGCTGAAAATAATTGCTCCAATGGAAAGATCTCGAAAAAATAGGCCATTTCAAAAAAAACAGCTCGAAAAAAGGCTTCTGGATGAAGAAGTTATGCATTTTGAAAAAACTAAGTTGTAGATGCAGTCAAACCGGCTTCGGATTTTGATCAACAACAGACGCGACCCTCAAACTTGTTGTGATACCATGTAAGAATTCACAGGGTAAGTTTTGTAGATCAAGAACCAAATGTCACCACTCACAAATAGATCTCAAATCAGTACACTAGTATAATCACATGGTTAGAACCCTCAAAGAGGGAAACAATCCATGCCCTAAGCCAACGCGGCCACTTCAGGGAATTTATTAATATAAAAGAAAAGTTACATATGTTTCTCTCATAAACAGTTACCGGAAAAATGACCCTCCATGCTCTTTAAATAAAGATCATGGACCAATCGGGTGTTAAGCCACAAATCAAGTGCCGTTAATACCGAGGTGAGAGATAACCATCAGATCACTACAAATCATGGTCGTTGGATTATAAGTTACAAATTTACATGGTAAAGAAACACACTTTACCTAACTCTACACTAGACTAAGTTATTCTTAACTATTTCCTATGTGCCGGAATATCCTAATAGTCACCTCTCAATCAATTATTTTCTGCAACTTGGAGAGATTTTCCATTTCTCCTTGGCAATCTCCTCAACAATGGACACTATATTATCCTCAATCATCTAAGTTTAGGCATTTTTTTTTCATCCTACACATCCTAGGGTCCCACTATATTCTCTACCTTCTCACACTCCAAGAGCTCCAACCTCTCCAACATTGGAAAGATACCACTTCCAATCTCTAACTCCCTTAACTCATTGCACCCCATATTTTAATGTCCCTTAAATTAGATAGTTTCTCTAATACCAATATTTTCAACAATGAACAAGTTTGTATGTACAAATGTTAAAGTTTAACTATTACTCTTTCATTGAACACACCAGAGGGTCCCTCTATAATGTCAAAAGTGTATAATTGAAAAAACCTCAAGTCCTCCAACTTTGGAAGACCACCATTCTCAAGTTCAATTGCTTCAAAGTTCTAGAAATAATGTGTATAACTGAAAAATCCTTGAATTCCTCCAACTTTGGAAGACGACCACTCTCAAGTTCAAGTGTTTCAAAGTTCTAGCAATAATGGATGCTAATTTCTTTAGATCAGGTAATTTCTTCGTTCTCAATATTTTCATTTTACCACAAGCACATATATAAATATCTTCACATTGTTTCTTCACTTGACTACCTCCCATTCTTTCTTATTTTCTTAGATCACGAAATTGCAAGCTCTTCAACCTTGGGAAACCTCGTTTACAATTCCATTCTAAATTTAGGACACAAGAAGCTCTCTAAGTTGATAGATAAAATTACCCCTCATAAGCCTAGAGGGAAAACTTTTCTGACTTCTTCAAATTATCAATGTTGAAGGGAGAAATATGCTCCTCCACCAAATCATCTCTATCTGCATCGAAAAAGCACTTTACATTTAGCCTTAGGTTGATCCATGTAGTCATTGTTTTCGATATTGTTGCAAGAGTAAATAAAGATTGCATATTTTACATATTTTAGTGTATTTTCTTGTAGGGAAAATTATGTGAAGAATGGCAATAGATTCTTTGTTGAGCACCGTGCAACAGTTGTTCACGTGTCGGGCGAATTAGAGAGCTTCTCAACCCTCAGACTCGCACTCATGTACGTGACACAAATTCCACGGATTCCACTCCTGTGGACGATAAATAATACCCAAACTCTTGCATTTTTATAATCGACATGTCGGGCCTCAAATCCAACGAAATAAAGGTGTCTCAACGTGATTTAAGAATCAAAGCATTAAACATCCTTACAGATTGCCCAATTATGCTCTTTGTAATCTCTGGCCAACAGAGAGCCTTCACTAAACATTGGGTCTGACAGTAAACTTGTATAATATAGCAAAAACATCTCAGCAACCATCTGTCGCAGTGAATTCAACTCCAGTTGCCTCCAATTATAGGGCCTTCAAAATCACCAGCACCACGTCCTACTTTAGCAGCCAACACTCCCCGCAATGGAACACCTAATGTAGCGGCCACTAATGAAGAAATGACGACACGTCAGACAAAATCTTTTCAAAACCCACGAGCATTAACCCCTTATTTTTCCAGAGCTCGATCATTTCGCGAGACAGGCCAATCTACTTCTGAAGATGCAACTATTGAATCTCCTTATTTGGAAAAATAAATCTTGACTTCCGTCCATCATTCAGAACAGTGTAGTTTTAGAAGGCTTCAAGGCAGTCAGCCTCCTGAAGTATCAGTTAATGCACCTAGATTTCAACAAATTGTTCAGTTCTCACTAGCCTTTAACAATTCGTTCTCACCAGCTCTTAATGATAACTTGTTTCTCATTATAGGGTTTTCACGTTTATTTGTGTTATACTAAACAATATCTTTAATTTGACTACATATTAACCAATACCATAAAAATAACATTATTCAACTCTAGCCAATTATATAAACTCGATACATTTTTTCAATTTAAATTACTTCTACTTTCACTAAATATTTTAGGTATTTTTTTTTTCATTAACATTTTTTATATCCATTATATTTTTCATTAACTTTGAGCTCCATTTTTTATACTTTCCAATATAAAAACTATTTAACTCCTATATATTCCCCAATGTATTATGCCATTTTTTCTTCAATATATATTTTCAATATGAACTCAAATGGTATGGTATTTCTCCCGATAAAACCCCGTACTTCCCATTCAAAACGAGAAAAATAAAAATGTTCCTTTAAACACCCCAAAGAAACGTTTTGACGTTTTGACTCTGGGCCAGCAACACCCCAAAGAAACGTTTTGACGTTTTGACTCTGGGCCAGCAACAACAAGTAGGGGACTGAAAAGGTCTATCTCATCGAGCTCACGCATGGATAGAGGTGATTCGAATGGTGATAGAACACAGGAAAAGTGCACCATCCAGATTTATACAAAGGCTCTCAGTCCTGCTCTTCAGGTGAAGCCAACTTTTAATGATGTTATCCATGTGATCAAACACATTACTTTTAGGATTCGTACTGATCAGTCGGATCCAGAGACATGCAACTTAATGCAAGGAAGAACGAACATGGGTTCCATAGTTGATTTAAGCTTATAGCTGATTTAGGCTGCAACAATATTCCGCCTATTGTGGAAGCCTACGAGGGTTTTGATGATATATGTGTTGTTGTGACAGTTCCAGTTGAAGATGGGAAGTTCGACGAGTGGAAGAGGAGTGGCTAGTGGAAGATGAACGAAAAGGCGGAAGAAGGGGAGGTGGAATACATTCGCATGAAAATCGACAAGTGATTTTTCCATGTGTCATATTTTAGGAGAATTAAAAGAAAGTATTTTGATTGGTTTGGTGAACAATTTTTGTTGAGAAAACACTTTTACGTATAATTACATTAAAAAATATATTTTTTTATATAAAAAATTAAATTAAAAGATATTTTTTTTGATATAAAAAATATTTTTTGAGCAAATGGAAATTGTCTCAGCCATTATATTTGAAAGATTAATTTCATTTTACTATTTTAATACTAATGAATTAAATTAAATTATTTTTTTTATGCGAATATAAAAATTAATTTAAAATTTATTCTATATTTTATATAATATTTTTTATTGTTTCAAGTATACATTTTAAATACAAAATTATGTTTTTAATTAAAATTTTACATATGTATTCATTGGTACTAGAGTTTCTACACGAATTATATGAACATAATTTAATAGTATTTACTTTTCATGTTTATAAATTATTTTTTTATCAATAATTTAATTTTTTTAATGGGTTATTTAAATAATAGTTAAGAAAATTAAAGTATAGTTTTATTTTAAAATTTCTAATGGTATGGTCTGTGGGGTTTTGTTAAACGGTGATGAGGCAGGCTGTTATAGCACTCATCACAGGTTTAATTCCATTCCTCGATCGGGGTGATGTATCTGGACATGTTAATGAAAATGGAGTAAAAAAAAAAAAAAAAGTGAAAAATGAAAGGAACTACCAACCTTACAAAAAAAAAAAAATTCTAATGGTATGGAATAAATAGTGACAAAATATTATGTTAAGGTACTTTTTGGTGAAAAGGCCGCTTAGATGTTGGCAGTTACTGAAGCCAGAGGCATATAAGTCATCTCAGGATTCACATTACCTAACCAAAAAAATATAATAATATAATTTCCTTTAAAAGGAATATAACTCACTAGAATTATTTTCCTTAAAAATTAGAATCGTAATGATTGATGCACATGCCCATTACGATATAAAACTCCTTTTGTAAAGGAGAGATGGAAATAACATTATTTTTTTCCCATGAAAATGTATATTTAAATTAATTTGTACTTATTTAGTGTAAAATTACAAGTAATAAGGAATAGAATTTGTATTGAATCAATTTTGATTCTCAGTGTCTAGTGGTGTATTATTCAAGCAAACAAAAAAGAAATAAATGAAAGTAAATGGAGCAATAAATGGATCCTCCTCCCCCATTTCATCTTTAGCAACAAGGGTGGAGAAATCCTACTTATGGAAGCTCTCAAGAGGTCATTACAAGACCACCCATGTAGCTTCTACCCCCTTCCGAGATGTAAGAATCCACATCAATCCTTCCTCATCCACAATTAATTGTACAAGATATTCCTAACCCCAATAATGAGAGGGCAGCCCAACCATCATACTGTGTTGGGCTTGCCACCTACCCTATCTATTCCATTTCTTCCCTAGACTACCAATTTATTCATCTTTTGTCTATGAAGAAACCAACCAAGCATTAGCCTCATGTTTATATTGAGGATTTGAACTAGGATGTCCATAATGAATAATTATAACAAGAACTGTCTCCTAGACCTTTAAATCATCATGCATGCCCTGAACCCAAAAACCCACCTTATCTAGAGAAACTAAACCAAGAGAAACATGTTACTCAGCTTGAGTTTGACATCTTGGGGGAACTCAATAATGTGTGTGTTAAGATATCGTTGATCCAAGCCATTAAGGATGTGTTTATCTATTTGAAAGTGATACAAAAACTTTTTTTAAGAAGATGTGGTAGAAAAAGGAAGGATCCGCAAACTATCCATGTTATGGGAAAGCTGTCAGACTTAACTATGGGGGGGGGGGGGGGTTCTTGTAGCCAAATATTCTAACCCTATCAGCTTCGTAATTAATATGTAGATCAATAATAAAATCATTCATAACACCTTAATTAATCTAGGTGCTTCCATTAATGTCATGACTTGTGAAACCATGGAATCCATAACACTCTCTAGTCTTAAGAAAACCCCTACTATACTCTAACTTGTTGTCAAATCCAACATTAAACTAGAGGGAATATTCAAAAGACGTGGTGATATCCATAGATTTGTGGGAATATTCCATTGAATTTATGGTCCTACAACCTAAATCCTCTCTAGGTGGGTATCCTTTTCTCCTGGGAAGGCCACGATTAGTCACTATTGATGCTTATATTAGTTTCCAGTCTAGTAACATGACCATTTCCCATGGGACCTCTAAAAAATAATTAACCATGTATCCACCTATCAAACCTAGCATAGATTTGGAAATGTCACTTTGGACCAAAGGAGAGGATAGTGATGAAGAATAAGAAGCTCATAAATTCCTCTCTATAAACTAGTATCTAGCTATACAAAGAAAATTGAGGATGATGAAATCAATGATTTTGTAGTTTCTTCCTCTCCCTCAGCCAACTCACATGTTCTTGACCATGTTGTGCATCAAGAAAAATAGGTTTATCTTGCCTCAATAAGAACTTCATCTTTAGATCACGAGTCCTTAGTTGTAAAATACCATGGATCCTCTATGGAAACTATAGAAATCAACCCAGGGAAGCCCTTAAATATCAACCAGGGGTTGAATGAACAAAAAAAAGAGAAATTGGTAAAAGTGTAGCAAAATCAAAACAATTCCTTTACCTTTTATTACTTTGACATGAAGGGGATTCATCATGACTTGTGTACACACCATATATACATTAAGGAAGGATATATACACATATGCCAGTGCAAACATTAGATGAATCTAGCATTGATAGTAACATAAGAGCTACAAATATTACTCACAACAAGCTTTATCTATCCAATTTCTAATAGCTAATAGGTCTCCTCTATTTTCATTGTACCAAATAAGAATGGTAATGGAGAATTTGTGTGGATTATTGAGCAATCAATGAGGCAACACACAACACACAAATAATTTTATTTCCTCGAACTAAATCATTCCTAATGATCAAGACAAAACAAATTTTCTTATTAATATAGAAACATTTCCTAACATGTTCTTCCATTTAGGTTATGTAATGCTCCTTCCACCTTTCAAAGAGTTGAAATTCATATATTTTCCTGATTTAATTCATGATTATGTGGAAATATATATGGATGACTTTACAACATATGGTCATGAATTTGATGAGACATTAACAAATTTAGAGAAAACATTAATAAAGTGTAAGGAATATAATGTTTTCCTCAACAATGTGAAATGTGAAATGATGTTAACTGATAGCATTGTATTGGGGCACTGTTTTTTGACTTAAGGCATCTAAGTGGAGTTGGTAAAAATTGAGATAGTACTAAACTTGCCAACTCCATGCTCATAAAAATATGTATGAATATTCTTAAGACATGTTGGTTACTATCATTTTTTATTGATTTTTTTTCACAAATTGCTCGTCCATTGTTTTATTTTCTTGAAAAAATTATTTTTTTTTGTGAAGAGATAACCTTTAGAAAGCATTTGAATAATGAAATACGATGTTTCTGATGCTCCTATTTTGAGAGGACCCAATTGGCCCTTCCAATTTCATATCTCTACAAATGCATCAAACAATGCCATTGGAGTTGTTATATGGTAATTACAAGGAAATGATCCATACACAATCTACTAATCATCAAATTATCTCAGCCACAGAATTAAATTATATAGTAATAGAGAAATAATTTATTGCGGTAATATATGTGATTAACAAGTTTCGACATTATATCACAAGATATCAAGTAGTATTCCTTTTGGACTATATTGTCATAAAGTACTTAATTAACAAACCAATTACTAATGATAGCATAACTATGTGGTTATTGTTATTGTAAGAATATGATATAACCATCTTAAAAAAAATTGGGAAGGATGATATAGTGATTTATTTTCTTTCATGATTTACATCTAATGAAAATGGCCCTTTTGTAGAATATTTTTCCTTGATGAGAACTTATTTGCAATTTCTTCTAAATATCCTTGGTTTGTAGATATTGATAATTACTTGGTTGTAGGTTGACTTCCACATCACTTATTTCCAAAGGATCAATAGAATATCATCAAAAAAATCTTGAGGTTCTTTTGGATTGATGACTATCTTTCCTACACAAGTCTAGATCGCATTATTTGAAGATGTGTGCAAGAAGATGAGATCTATGAGATATTGAATTCTTTCCATGATGGTCCATATAGGGAGCATTTTTAAAACAAGAGGAATTAATAAAATGTACTTCACCAAGGGTACCATTGGCCCACCATATTCAAGGATGCCAGGGTATCTATAAATAGGTGTGATAGTTGCCACGACATGGGAAGACAAGTGCAACCAGACAAGATTCCATTATAGCTACAACTCGCATTGGAACCCTTTGATAAATGGGAGGTTTATTTTATAGGATCGATCGATCCTCCTTCCGTTGTAACTCCTATATCATAGTATGTAGATATTATTTCACGAAGTGTATAGAATCCAAGGCACCCACAGTCACGACTAAGGAAATAGTGGCAGAAATTTTTCATGAAGAAATATTCACTAGGTTCGGGATACCTCAATAAACAGCTATTGACGAAGAGACTCAATTCAATTCAACGATCATTGAATACTTGATGGAAAGATACGAGATCAAACACAATGTTACTACACCATATCACTCATAGGCTAATGGGAAAGTAGAAGGGATAAACAAAATTCTTGAGGCTATCATTGCCAATACCATCATACTACACCTTGTGGATTGGGATGGAAAATTCCTTGAAGCTCTATGGGGCCTCTTAGATGACATGGAGGATACTACTTGTTGCACCCAATATGAACTGGTATATGGAAAGTAAGTACTATTATCAATCAGAACTTAGATTTAGACACTTAGAATAGTTGTACAACTTGGAATGGACTCATTTTAAGCTTAGAAGTAGAGACTCCTTTAGATAAATGAGCTTGATGAAATTTTCAAAGATATTTTCCAACCAAAAAAAAATACAACACCAAATAGCTTAGTGCCATGACAAGTTCATCAAAAATAAGAAATTTAAAGTTGGAGACTAGGCCTTATTATTTAACTCCACATTCAACGATTTTAGAGGGAAGTTCCACACTCAATGGCTTTGACCTTATGAGAATAATATTATATATGATAAAAAAGCCATCAAACTTTGCATCATTGAAAAATAGAGAACTCTGATGATGGAAAATGGACAGAGGATTCGGTTGTATCATAAAACCCTATCCAAGGAACCCTTTTTAAGGAGGATCCTTCTCCTCGTGCACTTATAGTTTCTTTATAGTATTTCTTTTTCTTGCTAATAAATTATTTTTAGGATGTTCTGGAGAGGATGTTTTTACTGCTACAACTCTATTTCCACAACCTTACTACTGCAAATCCATTACACAACCTTATTACTGCAACTTTGATGATATGACTCACATGATGAAAATCTATTTCCTACAACTTTACAGTGTCATTACTGCAACATCCTACTATAATTTTGATAGCTATAATTGGTGACAATGATTTTTTCATGACACCATGACCAAATTGAGTTGCAACTTTAGTTGGCGCCATTGTTGCAAATCTGGAGTGCAGTTTTTGTAACTTTGAAACATTGTTGTTGCAACTTTGCGATGTTTTTGAAACTCTAATGTGAATGGGGATCCTAGTTTTTCGATGAGGCCAATACACCAATGCTAAAAAAATACGAGAATTAACAACCACCTATGATAATTCATAAGGTACATCTCTTGAACTATATAATGGGTATCATATATTGAAATTAACTAACTTGGCCTTTGATTGCATTTCTCACCTCTACCACTAACCTATCACATGTCACCCCATCACACAAATCACTCCCTTCCATAATTGAAAATATCCACCCTCTAGAACATTCATTTTGTTTTACAACCAAAGTTTGCATGAGATCTAATTAAGAATAATGGGGGCCTCATTGAATCATAGGGAACCTACAAGGGCACTACTGTGTGAGGCATATGATAAAAGTAGGGACATTTTTCAATATGGGGTAGGATGGAGTACATTCATAGGTTGCATGGTTATGATGATGAAGTGGCAGTAGAATTTTTTATGGATTTAGGAGAGAATAGGTTTGAAGTGAGAAGGAAAATGGTATAGGTGATAGAGGAGGTGATAATTGAAGTAACATGGCTTGCTCATACATGGGAGAGCTGGTATTATTGAAGGAGTTTGAATATTGAGATAATGGAGTAGTTCCTCAAGAAAGGAGAAGCCCTTATCAAGAAAAGAATAGGGTTTGGAAGGAGATCATTGTCGGCTCTATGGGGAGATATTTCTCTAGTAGTGTAATACCCATATTTTCTTATGGAAACATCTTTGTTTTACATTGAAATATGTTGGTTATAAATTGAACTAGATTTAAAAACAATGATGTAATAAATAAATTTTACAAATAAAGCTGGAAAATGTGTGGGAAAGAAACATTTGAGTAAGAGATGCATATACCAATATGGTGGATTAGATTATGATAAAGTTACTTAAAATACTCAGTTGAAGAAAATACTGAGAAAAGCGTTGTGGGGGAGAAAACCAAACTTTAAAGGAAAAAAATAAGAAAATGCCTAGGTTGATGGGTTAGTACAACTGTCAAAGGCAAGACGCTGCCAAAGAAAAATACGTTGGGAATTAATTTTTAAAATACATTATGTGGAATCATAGGAGGATTTTAATTCTAGGAAAGGACATCTTTGCTCGAGAGGAAACAGAGGTTGGTTCAGGTTGGGCAGACAAGGGTTTTCCCAAACGTATTTATCAGCCTAAGATTTTGGTTTTTAGTTTTCATTTATTACCATTTCAGAATATTTTCCTTAGTACATCTGAAGCTTTGAATCATTGAAATATATCCGCTTTTTGTTTTCTGTGAACCTATATCTTGGATGCATGTGAAAATAAAACAACAATGTGTAAGGATTGATTTGGTGGAAGTTATTGTTAGTAAATCTTTTGTATATGTCCGAGATAACATGAATTTGTATTATATATATAAGGAACAAGGTGAGTACTGTATTTTCCATTATTCTAGCTACATATATTAATTTGATAAGAAAATTTTTATACGAGTGTTTTTTATACTCTATTAGATGGATAGAGAGATAGTTCTCATGAGTTAATTTATTAAGAGAAATGTAATATCTAGTAAATGGGGTATGGAACTGTTATAGGACACTTTACTGTATATTATTAATTCCTTGGATTTACACAATGTCCAATGAATTTTTTTCTAGTAGGATAGATTTTTTAGAAGACTTATGTGTGCCACAAATTGCAAGCTGAAGAACAAAAAGTATTCTTAGGAAGATAAAATATATATCATAACCATTGTGGTTATGGTAGAATGCAGACTATTAAATTATATAGTTAATATCGAATAGACATATTATATCCAAGTGAGCTTCACATGGATAAGATTATAGTAGGCAGAGGAAGTTATCGAAAGGAAACAACAAAGATGTTTCCTATAAGTTTCCACTCAACTTACAAAGTGATATATCTGGCTATCTGTTGAGACAAATCCGGATGCTAGAGGTGAGTCTCCAATTTCAGGAGTTAGGCTCAAGTGTGAGGATATAGAGTATAATAGACTTCTAAATACATCGTTGGAATCACGATGTAGCATCCTGTTGAAGCCTCGAAAATCGCTGCTACAACATTGGGGGATAACCACCCGGTCCGGACCTTAATACAGCTCCTTTTTCGTTTATGATAGTGGCTCCGACTGGTTTAACTAGGTCCAGTTACCTTTTCCCTATCGCTATTGGTTTATGATGTTTCCTTAAATACCAATAGACAGGGATATCAGATCAATTCTTCTTGCTGATCAAGCAAGAGAATGACCCTTAAGCTGATTTGGGTTCAACCAAACCACAACTAAGATTTTGCCTCTTCGAGAAGAGGACTTAAAAGAAGGTAGAAATTAATCTAATTGCAAACTTATTCTATAATGCAAGCAAAAGAAACTAATCTAAATCCTATCTCAATCAGGTAGATGAAAATCTAACCCAAATAAGAGCAAGATAATTAAGTAATGAGGATTAAAATATGTATGGCTTTTAATTAATGTCAAACCAACGAAGAAATTCAATTTAGCTCACATTTGTGAGTACCAAAACATATTCTATTGAGACCATTTGACTGAAATAATAAATCAACAACACTCCGGAAGAAATTCACAAAAATGATATTGATTATTATTTCAATCAAACTAATAATTAAACAATAACATGTGGAAGAAGTTCACAACACATTACTATTTAATAAATTAGTATTATAAGACAGATTTATGAGTAATGTTTACTCAAAAATCAGAGTTTAATTCATAAGAGTAGAGATACTTAACAATTTGAGACAAATTATCCATATCAACAGAAATGCCAAAACATGAATAAAATGAAACAACAATTTTATTAAAATAAAAATGAAACTGGTATTTGATACAAAAATGCCAAAAATACCAGTTAATTGAATCTGCTTCTCTGATCCTGGTCTCTAACAGTACTTTACATTACTTTGAATTTCTGCTTTCAAGACAAGAGATGCAGAAATGCAAACTCTGCCCATCATGCATAATTCAAGATATAAAGAATAAACCCTCATTAATGTTCAGATCTGAAATTTTCTCTCCTCCCCATCTACAACTCTAAATTCCTATAACAGAAATGCTTTTAGAAATCTGGAATTGCAAAGGAGAGCAGCCCCCTTTACATTTTGCAATCTGCAATTTATAATCCTTCCAAAAGTATTTTTAGAATAGAGTTTGTTTGAAGAAAAATCTGCCAAATCCAACTTTAATTGCTCAAAAATTCCAATCTTTAATTGTTGGAGTCTTCTCATTGATTGAAATATTTTTCTTCAATATTCCTTCTATTGTTTTTTCCTGCAAAAAGAAATTAAAATGAATTAAGATGCAACAATAAAATCCAAATATTATTTCTAAAATTAAAACAAATCCAATCAAATTCTATTTAAATAAATAAAAAAAAGGAAATTTGAGCTTCTTATTGAGATTCATAACGATCTTAATTAACCAAGGATAATATTGATGCATGAATATGCAATTAGAAGAGGCTGGACAAAAATGAAGAAAACAAAACTCAGAAAATTGATTTTATTTTTAGAAATTCGGAGCTTGATCTTCTGCCTGATTTTTGACCCAATAAATGATCAAATCTGTTATTGAAACCTCCTCAGAAATGTTCTCCTTGATTTTCTCTTTCCAATGAGCCGTCCTGGGCCTCATTTGGCCAAGTATAACTCAATTTATGAGCCTCCAAATTTGATGGGTCAAATCTGGCATGAATCTGGAAATTCTGTTGCTGGGCTAAAAATATTGTAATTAAAAACTAATCCTAAATTAGTCTCTAATTAATTCTAATTTAATTGATAATTATAAACTATACTAATTATTAATTAATATCTGGCTGACTATTATAATTAACTAATTACAAACTATATAATATTAATCTAAATAATAATTATAATTTAATTTATTTAAATTAATTATATTACATATATTAATTAATTTAAAATTAATTATTTAAACTAATAAAATAAATATGTATAAACTACCCTCCACTTATTCGTTCCATTCCTTTCTTTATTCACTCACTCATTGTAAGAGTGAGTTGAAACTTTAAAACAAAGTTTATAAAAGAGCTTTACTTAAATGACTTAAGGCATTCGGCGATCGGAGGTATGATGTCGTGTCGGGGTTTTTAAAATATGGCATATGAAAACTCCCGATGCGATGCATTGAATGTTTATGTTTATCGGCGATCGGGGGTATGGTGTGTATCGGGATTTTTAAAATATGTTCAATAAAATTTCCGACCCGATCCCCCGATGCGATGAAAATTATTTTATTTTTATTTTTATTATATTTTATATATTAAATTTTAATTAAATTAAATTAATTATATATTAATTTAATTTAATTTAATTAATATTTAATATTATTTTTCTTATTCTGGTTTTATTCTAATGAAATCTAGTTAAGTTGTGAAATTATTAAAACTACAGTCACTTGAAAAATAAATAAAAATAATAAAAATAAACTACAGCCACTTGAATGTTATGGGTTTTCGAGATTAATAATTGATTTGGAAATTGGAGTAAATTTCTTAAATCCCGATAATTAATGATTTTGCCGCATAACTAAAAATGGAAAAATGTTAGTAAAAACTCGCTATGGGTTAATATTTGAAATGAATGCATTATTGAACTAATTTATTTACAAAATGAAATATTGTACATTTTAAGCATTTTTTACCCAGGCTACATAAATAATCAGATTTTCAAAGGAGTGCCATTTTCAAACCAGTTGACCAAATGAGGCGAAACAAGCGTCAATGGGAAGCTTATAAAAAATCGATTCTAACAAAGCAATCAAAATAAGAATCCAAAGAAAACGAAAAATTAACAAAAGCGTAGCGCAATCAACTAAATAAAAATCCAAAAAGGTGTTTAGCCAAAAATTTTTTTATAGAAAGGGTCCCCATTATTTGAAGTGAACAAGTCAAAAATGGGGGGGTTGTGTTTTTACCACAACAATGGCGACACACGGGAGAAGAACCAGTTATCTCTGTTTGATATGAATAAGATTTTCCTAAAATTAAAGTAAAAATAATTGAAGAAGATAAAATTATGCTTTGAAATGCTTGACTAAGTTCATTAGTCTGAATAAAAGCAAGATTCATCTAATTGTAATTTTTCTTAAAATTCCTCATACATTAAAATATTTCAAAACTCTACATCAGTCCTTAATTAGTTGTAGAGATAAAGCAGGGGTCACTTTACAGCTTAGCTTTTAAATATACTCCTTTGTCATAGGTAGAGCCACTGCTGCCAGCAAACATCTATAGTTTCGACAGGGTTACCTTTTAATCATAAATGATTCAGAATCCCATCTGTTTAAGAATTATTGATCTAGAGATAAATCCATTTATATATGTTTTTATTTTTTTTTTTTTTTTTTTTTTTTTATTTCTCTTAAAAGCCATTGTCCTGGTTTGGTGGCCAGATAGTTGACAATGCCATTCACTGGTTATAATTGGACTGAACAAGCTGGCTCGTGATGAGACCCCTTGTCTTACAATTGTTTGCAATGATAAGCCATTACCCTGGTTTATTTAGCAGTGTTGGTAATGTCAGCCTATTTTTTCCCTATGATCATGGTAAGCAGGCTCATGATGAGACCTCTTATCTTTTAAGTTTAAATATATTTCTAGATTATACTCTAGAAAAATAATACTCTTTGGGACAGGGAGAATCATTGACTCCTTAAGAGTTAAGAATGACAATTTCAGAGTTAAAGGTGCTTTGCTGTAAAGTGTCTTTACTTGGTTATAAATAAATTTTCTTGACTGATAATAAAACTTTGAAAGATCTTAATAAAATTTTGAAATCTCAAAATGAATTCAATTTGATGAAAAAGAAATTTTCAGATTTTATGATACTTTGCCAACTTCTCTTGATTGGTAATTTATTCCTTAAATATGTTTACTTTTATAATAAGAAAATCAAACTCTACTAAGAGATTTAAGAAAAAGCTAATAGATGACTATTAACAATTTTTCTCCATGTATGTTGACCATTGTTAGGTAATAAGTAGTCCTTCCATATAAATCACGGCAAAGTCACCAAAATCAAAACTGAAAACTAAAAGAAAAGAAGTCTTATGCTAAAGTGAGAAAAGAAATCAGCAAACGAAATTAAAATGAAGAAATATGAAAAATGAAGGAAAATCCAAGTTTCAAAAGATAAACTCAAACAAGAATGCTTATACCAATGTCTCAACAATATGAAAGAAAAAGAAAATAATCTTGTAATCAATCATTCTCATGTCGAGATTGGGTAAATCATACCTTGTAGGGTTGTGAGTGTTTTAGGCTTTTTGAATATCAGCGATGATAAAATTCAGCCACAATGAAAACCTTTCTGTCTTATATTATTCTTCTTATTTCAAAGCATCATCTTAATCATTTTTTAAATAATAGGAATGCTTAAAGAAACAAAATAAAGGTTCAGAAATTCCCTGGTGTAGCTATTTCGATGAAGACCATCGCTGCTTCTTGAAATTATGCCAGGAGAAGAGTATGGACTTTGAAAATATGATATGGCGGAGGATTGGTAGCTTCAAATGGAGAACTGCAAAACATATTTTTTATCTCAGAAAAACAAAACTGAAACTAAAGTAACGAATTAATGAAAGTGGGTATATGAATCTTACCATTGGATAATTGCTTTTGATCTTACCTGAAAGGTATCAGTTTCTCCAAACTAGCTGACTTCTTATTAAAAACATGAAGAAGTCAAACTAACCAAAATCATATAACCCAAAATCATTATTTATTTTACTTACACTAGAGTAAGCAGTAAATGTAAAAATAGAATGCTTAGTGCTCAAGGGAGTTGAAACAAATACATCTAAAATGAGAATGAGAATTTGCAGTAATGATTGTTTCTTAAAATATTATAAGTTTCATATAAATTCCATGATTTTATAAATTGTCCAGAATCGAGACCAAATCCAGGATAATAAAATTTAAATATGAAGATAGAGAGGTCTCGAATTCCATTTTTAATTATGTAATTATATATTTAAAACTTAAATGTATGAGAAATCAAAATGGTTTAAATATGTTGCAAATTGGTCATTAACTGCTTTCTTACCATAGTGGTTACCCAAGCTCGCTTTTTAAAACAACACATCGCCGTATCAGATAATTCGCCTCATATGTTTCTTCACCATGCTTTGAGTTTAATCAACAAGACTTCACTTTTGTTGCTATGCCATATATTGATTAAATCTTAATGGCTTCGAGGCATGCATTGGAAGTTATCGCATTAGATGTTGCAATAAAAAATTGCTGATATGAACATGTGCAATGAAATGAAGCGATCGCATCATTAAAGAAATATTATATCGGGGATTGGAAAATATTTACATTGTGCTTCCCGTATCGCAAAACGCACATCGTAGATTCAGAGAAGTGACGTGAGCATAAAAAATGTGATGAAATGATTGCACTATCGGCGATGCGATGGATGACGTAGCTAATCGGCAATCGGCAAACTTTGGGTACCCGATGTAACACAATATATTTTTGCGATGCCGATATGCGATGAAGAGCGGACCCGATAAATTTTTATAATGGGATTTCAATAACATATCGGATCCGAGACATCAACCCTTTTACAGTTTTGCTCCTACCATTATTGCGATTGAGCGGACGCGATATTTTTTATGAATTTGATTTGAATTTCATATCGGGTCCGGAATCATGTGTTCATTGCAATATCGATAAAGTCTATTATCGGAGGTCGGCGATTCATGATATTGGAAGTATACTTCAACTGCAAAGCTCCGATATGCGAAATGAGATATGGCATATGAGTAAGATAATACATCGGAGGTATTTTATGAATAATTTTTTATCAAAAGAAATGCTAAGAATTACTTACGATGAAATCTTATGATGCGAATGGTCTTATGATATTCCTTGAAATTTCAATTGGGTTTTCTAAGTGAATAAAAGCAATGTTAAAGAATGTTCAAATTCTAATAAATAACAAATAAAATTTCCCTGAACCTGTTGCAAATTTGAAATGGGTTTACTTCTTACTTTATGTTTTGAAAAGAAATAAAAACCTGCAAATAAAACAGAACACAAATCAAAAATAAACTAAGGAAAAGATGAACTAATAATGGATGAGAATAAAGTTGTAAATGCGTACCTGAAAGGAATTTGTCTGTAAATTTTACCTCATAAATCTTCAAATTCTTCCTTTGATTAAAATCATCTCATTATTTATTTTAAATCTAAGTGTGCAATCAGCCCGAATGAAATCAATCATTCATGTTCATAAAACATAAAATTTACCAGAAATAAATATAAAAATAGACTCTCCTTTTGAATTGAAACAACAATTTATTATCTCTGCTTATTCTGAATAACTTGAGAAGAATCCGTATTGTTATAGCGAATATTCAATAATGTCTTTAGTGAATGAATATGATGCGTATTGCAGCATCAAATAATAAACTAAAGATTAGAATGGGATAAAGCCACTAATTGTAGAAAAATATCAAAACAGATTTGAATGTGTGCACTCAGCAAAATTGACATCCTTAAGGTCAACTTTAGCAAATTCCGAGGAAGATAATATGAACTTCATATGATTATCGTGAAAGGTTAGACTGACTACTAATGATTGAGTCAGAATTAAGCTTATCATAGACAGTCATACATTTCATGGGATAATGAGATCATGAAGCTCTTACATCTTCAAACTTTATCATATAAATTCCAAAAGAAAATCTTAGAAGGAAATCTCGAAATGAAGAAAAGTGGCTTTGAGGCGATCGATGCCAAGTGTAACCTCAATTGAATTTAATCAAGACATTATTCAAAATAAGCAGAGTAGAGGTATTAATGCAAGAAATTTAAAAATGAAAGCAAGAATTAAAACTTTCTGATAAGGAGAAAATGTTTCAGTGAACATGCATGAGAAGGCTGATTGCTTTGTTTTATTTTTTAATCTACAAAACCATTAAAACAAATTAACTATACAAAACAAACAAACTAAATTAATTCTACTCCTATTCTAACCATATACATGAAAATGACTAGGTATAGTCATATTTCCAGTGTAGCCATTTTCTCATTTTAATTGCTGCATGTATGTACAATTCAAATGTTAGTAATAAAAATACAAATCTAACTAAACTGAGGAAAATAAATCTGAAATCAGAATGTACAGTTATTGTTAGCAACTTACTTAAAATCTCTTTCTCTTGAAATTTCCTTTCTAATTGAATACCAATTGGATCATAGAAATATGGATGGATTTCTATTAAAAATTGGAAAATGTTCAAAGGAAGAGATAACAGGCCAAATTGTGAAGATGAGCTTTTAAATTCAAAGGCCTGGAAAGAATTGTTAGTATTATGTACAAATGTTAAATTATTAACAATCTCCTTTGAGAGAAAAATTTCCAAATATTTTTCAAATGAATTAATGAAAAATGGATGGAAATCTTTCAAATGAAATGGAAAATTATTAATTGAATTGAATTGCTGGCCAGATTACAAAAATACATTCTCTTGTCGACATTTCCTTTGAAAAAATAGAAGCTTTTGATGAAACATTAGCATTGATTGAAATTGAAATATTAGTATCTTTTGATGCTCATGATTATAATATGAAACTTCAATTTCCCAATCAGGCAATGCATCAATTGAGTGTTTGATAGTAAGGTGTTCAATATGCCAGCGAAAAGTGTGAAAATTTTGCAAAATAAAATCAAAAAATAAATCTAAATTTAAACAAAATAACTGTGAAAGAAAAACTAAAATGAAATCACTATTTTTACAACTAATGTTACAACACAATTGGGATCGTTTTGAAATAATTTCATTTTCACAAGGTTTGGCCAGAATTATGGAATTTGAGTAATTTTGAATCCCAACTTGTGAATTAGAAAATGAATTATGATTATGAGTAGGAATGAGAGCTTGATCACTATACGAATCATAAATTGGAAAGTTTTCTCGAATAATGAAATCATGAAGATAATTTGCTGCTCTAAAATGAGGATTGGTTGGGATAATTTCTAAATTGAAGCGTTCTTCATTCTCAGATGTTATTTGAATTTTATCATGAGGATTCTTTTGAGAAAAATTGAAATCAACATCCTCAATATCAGAGTAATCATCATAAATGACCTCACAAGATTATCTAGAATTCCCTTCAATCTCATCCAATATATCCAAACAAGGAGGAACAAGAATTTCATGTTCATTAATGGCAAAAGAATGATCGTTAATTGCTTTTCTATCTTGATAAAAACTTAATAGTAATTCATTTAGATCAGCCTCTATATTTTCTGAAATATCATTAATATCAAGAGGGGAAAAATTACCATCATTAAAAATATCAGGATAAAGGGAAAAATGTGAACCTGAAACAATGCATTTAAAACCGTCTCTGTTTGAGAACTCTTGTGCATTATGCTCATTGTAAATCTCAGATTCTAAATCATTCCTTTGTATGCTCATGCTTTCTTGAAGAAGGCTGCTTTGTTGTTGTGATTTCGGTATTTGCTCATCATGGAGGAATTCAGAAATTTGTACAGCAGTTTGTATTTTATTATTTACTTCGATTGCTGCTTGTACTTGTTGATTTGCGATCTGATTTTTTGAATTGACCGCAGAGTAATTTTCAGATTCCAAAGCAGTTCTTTCTCCAAAATTGCTGTTGTTGTCTTCTTGCATTTGATTAGAAATATTTTCCAAGCTTTGTGAAACCACTTCATCACAATTTATTTGCACATCCAAATTGGGATTCTCATTTATATTGTAATGGGATGGAACAAAGCTTGAATTAATTTCATATGGATTGGGAATGGGTGGAAGAGAACAAATATATTCAAACCAATCTAATGATTCTTCTTCCGTAGGTTTATCTTCGTATTTAAATCTTAAGTAATTTAAATGAAATCGAATATTAAAATCATTAACAGACTCATTTTCAAACCTTCATAAATATTCAATTTCTTCACATACCTGTTCATAATCATAGCCGTCAAATTTACAAATGAAAATTGTAACAAATTGATCCCAGCTGTGGATTGAAGCAACTGGAAGAGTTCTACACCAGCTTCTGGCTTTTGCCGCAAATGTGAGAGTAAAAATTCTGCATAAAATGCCTTCATCAATCCCTTTAAAATCATAATTTGAAACATTTTGAATAAATTGAAAGACATGGTTAAAAGCATAAGAATTTCTCTTACCATTGAATTTTACCTGAGACAAGAGTCTTACCACTTCGGGTAGAGTGTTGGAAGATGCACGTCCATGGATGCAACTCCAAATTGGAAGCTTAAGAGGAGCCATCGTGATTTAAACAAAATTTTAAAATTGAAAAGATTCCAATAGACAAAAAGTCTCATGCCCTCCTTCTAGCGCCAAAAATGTTGAAGCCTCGAAAATCGCTGCTACAACATTGGGGGATAACCACCCGGTCCGGACCTTAATACAGCTCATTTTCCGTTTATGATAGTGGCTCCGACTGGTTTAACTAGGTCCAGTTACCTTTTCCCTATCGCTATTGGTTTACGATGTATCGTTAACTACCAATAGACAGAGATATCAGATCAATTCTTCTTGCTGATCAGGCAAGAGAATGACCCTTAAGCTGATTTGGGTTCAGCCAAACCACAACTAAGATTTTGCCTCTTTGAGGAGAGGACTTAAAAGAAAATAGAAATTAATCTAAATCCTATCTCAGTTAGGTAGATATAAATCTAACCCAACTAAGAGCAAGATAATTAAATAATGAGAATTAAAATATGTCTAGTTTTAAATTAATGTTAAGCTAACAAAGAAATTCAATTAGCTCACATTTGTGAGTACCAAAACATATTCTATTGAGACCATTTGACTAAAATAATAAATCAACAACACTTCCGGAAGAAATTCACAAAAATGATATCGATTATCATATTAATCAAACTAATAATTAAACAATAACATGTGGAAGAAATTCACAACACATTACTATTTAATAAATCAGTGTTATAAGACAGATTTCTGAGTAATGGTTACTCAGAAATCAGAATTTAATTCATAAGAGGAGAGATACTTAACAATTTGAGACAAATTATCCATATCAACAGAAATGCCAAAACATGAATAAAATGAAACAACAATTTTATTAAAATAAAAATGAAACTGGTATTTGATACAGAAATGCCAAAAATACCAGTTAATTGAATCTGCTTATCTGATCTTGGTCTCTAACAGTACTTTACATTACTTGAATTTCTGCTTTCAAGACTAGAGCTGCAGAAATGCAAACTCTGCCCATCATGCATAATTCAAGATATAAAGAATAAACCCTCCTTAATGTTCAGATCTGAAGTTTTTCTCTCCTCCCCATCTACAACTCTAAATTCCTATAACAGAAATGCTTTTAGAAGTCTGGAATTGCAGAGGAGAGCAGCCTCTTTTACATTTTGCAATCTGCAATTTATAATCCTCCCAAAAGTATTTTTAGAAGAGATTTTGTTGAAGAAAATTCTGCCCAATCCAACTTTAATTGCTCAAAAATTCCAACTTTTAATTGTTGGAGTCTTCTAATTGATTGAAATCTTTTTCCTCAATATCCCTTCTATTGTTTTTTCCTACAAAAAGAAATTAAAATGAATTAAGATGCAACAATAAAATCCAAATATTATTTCTAACATTAAAACAAATCCAATCAAATTCTATTTAAATAAATAAAAAAAAGGAAATTTGAGCTTCTTATTGATATTCATAACGATCTTAATTAACCAAGGATAATATTGATGCATGAATATGCAATTAGAAGAGGCTGGGCAAATGAAAATGAAGAAAACAAAACTCATAAAATTGATTTTATTTTTAGAAATTCGGAGCTTGATCTTCTGCCTGATTTTTGACCCAATAAATGATCAAATCTGTTATTGAAACCTCCTCAGAAATGTTCTCCTTGATTTTCTCTTTCCAATGAGCCGTCCTGGGCCTCATTTGGCCAAGTATAACTCAATTTATGAGCCTCCAAATTTGATGGGTCAAATCTGGCATGAATCTGGAAATTCTGTTGTTGGGCTAAAAATATTGTAATTAAAAACTAACTTAAATTAGTCTCTAATTAATTCTAATTAATTGATAATTAATTCTAATTTAATTATTAATTAATATCTCGCTGACTATTATAATTAACTAATTACAAACTATATAATATTAATCTAAATAATAATTATAATTTAATTTATTTAAATTAATTATATTACATATATTAATTAATTTAAAATTAATTATTTAAACTAATAAAATAAATAAATATAAACTACCCTCCATTTATTCGTTCCATTCCTTTCTTTATTCACTCACTCATTGTAAGAGTGAGTTGAAACTTTAAAACAAAGTTTATAAAAGAACTTTACTTAAATGACTTAAGGCATTCGGCGATCAGAGGTATGATGTGGTGTCGGGGTTTTTAAAATATGGCACATGAAAACTCCCGATGCGATGCATTGAATGCTTATGTTTATCGACGATCGGGGATATGGTGTGTATTGGGATTTTTAAAATATGTTCAATAAAATTTCCGACCCGATATATTGATTTAATTTAATTTAATTAATATTTAATATTATTTTTCTTATTCTAGATTTATTCTAATGAAATTTAGTTAAGTTGTGAAATTATTGAAACTACAGCCACTTGAATGTTATGGGTTTTCGAGATTAATAATTGATTTGGAGTAAATTTCTTAAATCTCGATAATTAATGATTTGGCCGCATAACTAAAAATGGAAAAATGTTAGTAAAAACTCGCTATGGGTTAATATTTGAAATGAATGCATTATTGAACTAATTTATTTACAAAACGCAATATTGTACATTTTAAGCATTTTTGACCCAGGGTACATAAATAATCAGATTTTCAAAGGAATGCCATTTTCAAACCAGTTGACCAAATGAGGCGAAACAAGCGTCAATGGGAAGCTTATAAAAAATCGATTCTAACAAAGCAATCAAAACAAGAATCCAAAGAAAACGAAAAATTAACAAAAGCGTAGCGCAATCAACTAAATAAAAATCCAAAAAGGTGTTTAGCCAAAAAAATTTTTATAGAAAGGGTCCCCATTATTTGAAGTGAACAAGTCAAAAATGAGGGGGTTGTGTTTTTACCACAACACATCCTAGGGTTAAAGTTAAGCCCACTACATATATATATCTCTAAAAGCGACTATACTTAAAAGTTAATAACTAGTTCCTCATCAAACCCTAAAAGTTAATGTGAAATATTTTATATTATTGTCCTAGTGGAATTAGTATTGAATGAAAAATAAATCATTATTTACATGCAACAAACTCAAACATTCTAGGTAGCGAAATATTCACCAGAAATCAGAAAAATTTACCCCTCTTGTACACAATAATTTTTTTTTATAAATACCTTATGTAATGAAGCCATATAAATAGTAAAAAGAAACTTAGGACCAATTTTAACTGTATGTGGCATACCATCTACTGAAAGGAATATAAGACACCATAATTCGACTTTCAGGAGTTGTAAGTAAAATTCAATTAAGGGCCAATTTGGTCGAGACAAATATACTACTCTTTTTACATTAGAGACATGCGTTGAGTATGCTAACAGTAGGGAGAGCGATTCAATAACTAAACATGCATTGATACCATAGCAACGAAGGGTATAAATCAATGAGATATGCATATCACCGCAAATGTAAACTAAATTCCTAGCAACCTAAAATAATGGATAGGAACAAGAATTAAGACATAAGTGCCTATATTTGTACTATGAGCATCATCTACCAAATAGAGAACCCAATAGTTGGTCCAATAACACATGTATTGTGCATAGAAATGATAAATTTACTTATAACATGTATGATTAAAACAAAATGATATTATTGTATATTAATTTGAAGGATATGTACATATTTGAAATGTTGGGAGGGTAAAAAACTTCTCCATATAACACAAATAAACAATGCACAGTACTACTAGCATGAGGCTATAAGCTAGATTTAGGAAAAAAAAAAGAGTAGCATAAATCCTTTGTCTCTTTATAGTTAACTATATTTAATGGGGTACTGGTGGAACGCTTACAACTGGAAATTTTGGACCCGTAACCAGTTCATTGCGAGGAACCAAACCACCATACTTGATGCCATCAACCAAGAAAGTGCATAACAACCCCCTTTAGATAAATGCACAGAATTACCCACCTGGAAGGGGAATATTACTATCATTGTATGTCGATAATTACTGGAGTTACAGTTTATCGGGAGCTATGAGAGTGCTGCGAAAATACCTGCATGGAGAACAAGAGGCAGTGGAAAAAAAACTATTAACAGCATGAACTTGAATTATAAATGAAATTGTAAAAGTGAAATAAAAAAAATATCCATTGGAGAAGACCCAGGGAATTACCTGGGGATTTTTCGTGGGCTGGGATTCCATAAACTTGTAAGCAGAAAATGGGAGTGGAGAATCCTTCAAGATAAAAATCAAGAATTTATTTAGCAATCCACAAAATTTGATGAGGAAATAACATAGTCAAAGGGACGCGAAATAAGAACATTTACCTCAAATTTGAAGCACCTTAACACTGGAAATGTCATCGTAGTTTCAGGCTGCTATAGAGCCAAGGATCCAGGGCCTCATTGGCAGGTACAATAACACCAGACCCTTTAAAAATTTTACACCAGAATAAAGTAGGTAAACCTCATTCCAACCAATGAAGAACAAAAATTCGAAACAAAAAAAGAGAAGATTTAACCTGAAGCAAGAGCGGTCATAATAAAAGAAGTATTAGCAATTCTCCATATGGAATTCCTCATTCTAGACATGGTAGAAAACTATTCAGGGGAACCAGATTTATAAATCCTCAATGAAATAAATAAATAAACAATTGACAGTCTCGCTGAGAAGGAAAGTCAGATGTAGTACCTCAACTCTATTATGAGCTATCGCTTGGGACTAGATAATTAGAGAAGAAGGTGCACAATGGTGGCTACCTCAGAAGCCACCTCCCACAGTTGTAGCGAAATTTACGCTCATGGAAGAATAGTTGACCAAATGAGGGAGAGAAGGGCATGTGGAATAGTTAGGTTTGTCAAACTGTGAATCTACACCATTGATGGGAATGCAGGCATCCAGACAATAGAAGACCACAATGCTTTGATTATGGTGAAGTCCATGTGAAGGAGTAAATAAAACCACATGGGTTGGGGTACGTGGACTAAAATAACCAGACGGGACATTCCAAAAAACTTGAGACGTGTAGATAGGTTTATAAATGGCGCGCCAACCATGATATAATACACAGAAGAAAAAAAAAGGGAATGGTCCAACCATGGAGTTAATCCAAAATTTAAACATCTTTACCAAAGAGGGTGTGCATATATCATCCATAAGTTAAACCCCTCCTTTCCATATAAATATTGCAGTAGTAATAATGATATTTCTACTTAACTGAATGTATAATATTATGTAGGCCAACAGGAGGTCACACATATGCAATGAAAATATATACTAATGTATCGATAACACAAAACAAAAATATGGATATAGGATTTGTATTAGGATTGGGGGTAAAAATGAAATCCCAATTATAACTAAGACGATATTGTGTGTGTGTGTGCATTATCATTAATTTTGTAGTGATAATTATATGTGATTTTTCAATCTAGGAACATAACAAAAGGGCATCAGAGCTCTAGTTACCACACTGGGCTTAGAAGGAACCAACATAGTCAATATAATAGTATGTAACAATGTAAGTACATGATACTTATAGTAGTTTTTTTGTTTCATAAGGTATTGAATTAAAGCAACCTGCAACAAAATGATGGAGAATTATCCTCCAACCATCATAGGTGGTGAATATTTGTATGTGGAATTGGGAAATGGTAGTACCCCACTACCCTCCAAGTTTATGGATATCATGAAAAAATTGCAACAAGAGCTAGCACAAATTTGGAGTACTAACGAACATTTGTTGAAAGCTAGCACAAAAGTCTAGCCATAGAAGTATAGAAACAAAAGAGATGAAAAAGAAAAATATTGAAACAGAATTAGAGAAATATTAAAGTGGAGGTGAGTCGAGTCAAACATCTCCAAAAGTATAGAAAGTGAAAAAGAAAATGGAGCTATAAGGAGAATTTAGGGAGATAAAACCCCCTACTTTTGATGGGGAAAAAGAGGAGGGCGTGGAAGCATGGCTTATGAATATGATGAAATATTTCGAGGTGTACAAATACGATAGTAACTTGAATGCTAAACTGGCTATTTACCAGCTGTAGGGAAAAGCTACTTTGTGGTGGGAAGAAGTGAAAAGTTTACATTTGTTAGAAGAAAAGAAAATTTATTGGTAGGAATTCTAGAAAAATTTAAGTCTCGGTACCTTAGTGAGAGATACTATGATGATTGTGCTAAGGAATTCCATGAGTTAAATTTGGGACAAATAACCATGGATGATTTTGTAGAAAAATGTTACAAACTTATTACGATATGTACCTTATATCAAAGAAGAAAATTCCAAAGTACAATGATTTTTAAACTATTTACCAGCCTCTTATAAAGAAAGGATTGAACTCAACAATCATAAATCAATGGATGAAGTAGTAAGAAAGTACATATTGTGCTATCATCAATTCAAGAATAGAGGTGAAGCTGTAAAACCATGGAAAAATAAGGACATAACCAAGTCTGGAATGAATGAAAAAAGACAAGAACATCCTTATCTTAAAATTTTTGGAAAGGTTCATCAAAGGAAGAATTTCAGTAAGGGAAATTCACTTCCACCTACACAATATTATACTGGATTGAAGCCCACATAATTGAACAAAAAGAAGAACAATGGAATAAAGGAGAGGGAACCACTATTAAGATATTTCCTGCATAATCCAAGATCTGTCCAGAATATTCAAGAAATTCATGAGGCAATGATTGTGAATGATGTTGCCATAAATATCCCTAGGATTAGTGCACATTAGGGGAAATTTGAGGTCTAAAATGGGCCTCCTAAGGAAATAATAAAATAATAACTAAACCAATAAAATAATATTTATGAATTTGTAATTCACTTTTTGCATCAAAATCCATGTAACCATGGTTAAATTCAATTCAAAAGTTGTACCAAAATAAAATTAATAAAAAAAATTGTATTGATGTGATTATAAATAAGAATAAGTTTTTCAAGAAAAAATCATTATCATTGAACAACTAATGCATTTGTCCTTTGTACTTAAATAATTTAAAATAAAATATAAATATAAATTCATAAATTCTTAATAATATAATATACTATTAATTAAAATTTATATTATTTAAATTATATAATAACATGTAATTAATATACAATATATAACATGTAACATGTAGGGATATACATCGTTTCTTTCAAAAAATATGAAATGACAACCATAATATTCTATTCAAAAAGTATGAAATAATATTTATTATGAGTACTTTACTTTATGACTTTAAAAGTACTTAGAGAACTACCATGGATATGCATTGTTTCTTTCAAAAAATACGAAATGACAATAATAATATTTTATTCAAAAAATATGAAATGGCATTTATTAAGAATACTTTACTTTATGACTGTAAACATACTTAAAGCACTACTATGGTTAACCATGAGTTTTTATCCACCATTTTGAGAATGTGACAAGTAAGTACCTTTAACTCAAGCAATGCCACCTTAACCATTAGGGATGATGTCATCCCCTAAAATGTGATTGGTTCTCATAATTAGAATTTTGATTATACATTTTCCTTGGGAGGCCCATTTTAGACCTCAAAATTTCCCTAATGACATTAGAAGATAGACAAGCTAAGCATCAATTTACTATGATTGAGATTGAAGGTACCATTCGAAACCAACTTGTATCTATTTTAATGTATCCAGTGGCTAATTTAAGTTCTATCAGTCCCTAAACTATAAAAATATGTAATTTCAAATCTGAAAATTTTAAAAATGCATGGTTGGTACAACTGGAAACTAGTACCAAAAGAAAAGTGACTAGACAAATAACACATTTTTTCCTTAATTTAAATGCTTATCCTATAGTAACAAATTTAAATATGCTTCCCTCATGATCTTATGATTTGTTGATAGGCATGGATTGGATGGAGAAACAAGGAGTTGTTATAAAATTTTTAGATAAAACAATAAGTTGTGTGGGTCAAGGTGGAAAAACTTGGTTGATTAGAGGAAAACCAAACCCAATATCAGTTCGACAAATTTCAGCTTTACAACTAAAAAGGAGTGCAAGGATAGGATGTTAGTTATACATGGTGTAGGTGGAAACAAGTGAACAACAAACATAAAAAGTAAATTTAAATACCTTACCTATCATTGGTGAATTTCAAGATGTTTTTCCAGAACAGATTCTAGGGTTACCCCTCATAGGGGCATAGATTTCACCGTTGATTTAGTACCAGGTGCCACTCCTATGTCTAGAGCCCCATATCGAATGAGAATACCAGAGCTACTAGAATTGAAAATTCAGTTATGGGATCTGTTGAATAAATGTTATATCAAACCTAATGTCTCACCATGGGGGGCTCTTGTACTTTTAAAAAAATGGAATGTGTATTGATTACCGTCAATTGAACAAGATAACTATAAAAAAAAAATACCAATTGCCTTGAATCGATGATTTTTTCGATCAACTGAGGGAAGAAACTATATTTTCAAAATTTGAATTAAGAACTGGTTACCATCAGCCACGAATAAAATATGAAGATATCCATAAAACAAAATTTAGAACCAGATACAAAAACTATGAGTTTGTAGTGTTACCTTTTGGTCCCACTAATGCACGAAATCTTTTTATGTTATTGATGGAAAATATACTCAACTAATACCTTGATAGGTTTGTGCTAGTATTCATAGATGAAATTTTAGTGTATTTAAAAAATGAAGAAGAGCACAAGGAACATCTAAGACTAGTGTTACAAACGTTAAGAGAACATCAATTGTATGAAAAACTCAACAAATGTGAGTTTTATAAAGACATAACGCATTATCTGGGACACGTTATTTCCAAGGAAGGATTATCTGTTAATCCCAAAAAGGTTATGGCTATCATGAATTGGCCCATATCAAAGGATGTGTCATAAGTTCTCTCATTTATGGGAATCATGGGATATTATCGAAGTTCTATATAGGATTTTTGAAGATTGGTCTATCCTATCACTTCCTTACAGAAATAGGGTGAAAATTTTGAGTGGAAAACCAATTGTCAAGAATGTTTGGATAAGCTAAAACAACTATTAACCACAACTCCTATATGAAAAACCACAAATACAATTAAATAATTCACTGTTTGTACATATTCTTGTTTGGAAGGTCTTGGGGGAGTGTTGATGTAGGAAAATGCAGTAATAGCATATGAGTCCAAAAAGCTTAAATTACATGAAAATAATTATGTTGTGTATGACTTAGAGTTGGCATCAATGATACATGCGCTCAAAATGTGGAGACACTATCTATTAGGAAATATTTTTACCTTGTTAACTTATCACATCAGTATGAAATATATTTTTAGCCAACCTAATTTAAATTCTAGGAAAGCATGGTGGTTAGCATTCCTCGATGAGTTTGAATTTGAAATAAAGCACATAAAAGTGAAAGAAAACAAAATTACATATGTTTTAAGCATACATGCTCATGTTGTGATAGGGATGTCTGTTAGAAGCGTGAGTACATATTTTATGGAACAGATTAAAAAATCAAGAAAACAAGACCCTCAATATCTGGAAATTTAGCAAAAAATACAGCAAACAGAAATTCCAAAATATACTGAAAATTCAAAAAAACTACTCACCTACAAAAATAGGTTGTATGATCCTAATGTGATCACACTAAAAAAAAATACTAGATGAGTATCACTAGAAACCATATGCAGGACATCCTAGATACCATAAAATGACCACCGCATTAAGGAAAAACTTATCTTGGCTAGGTATGTAGAAGCATGTGGCAGAGTATTTCAAAAAACTCATAGAATGTCAATAAGTAAAGGTGGAACATCAAAATCCTGCTGGACTAATAAATCCCCTACCCATACTCGAATGGAAGTGGGAAGTAATTTCAATGGAATTTATCACATGATTACCAAGGACAAAACACTAGCATGATTCTATAATGGTGGTGGTTGATATTTTGGCGAAAGCAACACACTGTATACCAAGTCATTCTATGTTTGGGACCATTCAGATTTCTAAGAATTTCATGAAGGAAATCTTTCGACTACATGGGGTACCGAAGGTAATAGTGTCAGACAGAGATGTTAAATATACCTCCAAGTTTTGGAAATATTTGTTTGGGGGAATTGGAACTCAATTAAATTTCAACACTGCTTATCACCCTTATACAGATGGGTAAACAAAAAGGACTAATAATATTTTGGAGGATATGTTATGAATGTATGTCATGGATGAACCTACTAAGTGGGAGGATTTTACGCATTTAACATAATTTGATTATAATATAATTACCAATATTCCATTAAAATGAGTCATTTTGAATCTTTGTATGGAAGGAAATGTCACACACCACTTAGTTGGAGTCAACCAAAAGATAGACTAATATTGGGGTCAGATGCTTTGCAGGAAATGGAATAGATAGTGAAGAATATTAGGTAGAACATGAAAATGACACAAGATCAACAAAAAAAAGTTATGCAGACAAGAAGAGGGTTCATAAAGAATTCGGCATTGGAGACCATGTTTACTTACGAGTAAAACCCAAAAAAATTACTCTAAGAATAGGAACTCGTGTAAATTTGGTGCCACGATTCTTTGGGCCTTTTGAAATCCTAGATAGGCTTGGACCAATGGCATATCGGTTAGCTCTGCCTAGCCATATTAAATTTCATAATTTTTTTCATGTGTCCTTGTTAAAAAAGTATATCCATGATATTTCTCATTCAATTGATTGGAATTTGATACAGGTGGAACTCGAAAGATATTTCCTACCAGAGCCACTCCGCATCTTGGATCAGAAAGAGACTATGCTCCATAATCGATTCGTCACTCAGGTTAAAGTGCAGTGGAGTAAATTTACACTTGAGGAGGCTACTTGAAAGCAAGAAGATACGATTAAGGAAGCCTACCCAACATTGTTTCAGCAGGAGATAGCTGACTAATAAACACTGAGGAAGATGTTATTTTTTGAGAGGGGAAGATGTAATACCCCTATGTTGTTATGGAAACATCTTTTTTTTTACATTGAACTATTTTTAGTATGTTGGCTAAAATTTCATGATGAACTGGATTTTAAAAAAATGATGTAATAAATAAATTTTATAAATAAAGTTGGAAAATTTGTGGGAAAGAAACACTTGAGTAAGAGATTCTTGAAAAATATGGAAACCAATATGGTGGATCAGATTATGATAAAGTTCCTTAAAGTACTCAGTTGAATAAAATACTGAGAAAAGCATTGTGAGAGAGAAAAGTAGGCTTTAAAGGAAAAAAATAAGAAAAGGCCTAGGCTAATGGGTTAGCAAAACCATGAAAGACAGGATGCTGTGAAGGAAAAATATGTTAGGAATTAATGTTTAAAATACATGATGTGGAATCAGAGGAGGCTACTAATTCCAAACAAGTACATCTTAGCTCGGGGGGAACTAGAGGTTGGTTCAAGGTTGGTTGGAAAAGTGTTTTCCCAAGTTTATTTTCCAGCCAGAGTTTTCGATTATAGGTTTTCATTTACTTCCATTTCAAGATATTTTCCTTAGTACATTTGAAATTTTGAATCATTGAAAAAGATATGTGTTTTATTTTCTGTGAACCTAGATCTTAGATGCATGTGAAAATACAAAAAAAAATTGTGTAAGGATTGATTAGGTGGATGTTATTGTTATTGTATTTTTCGTATATGTACCATGTAGCATAAATATGTATTATAGCTATTAGGAACGAGGTGAATATTGTCTTTTCCATTATTTTGGTTGCATATATTAATTTGATATGCATATTTTTATACAAGTGTTTCTTATACTCAATTAGATGGATAGATAGATAGTTTTCATGAGTTAATTTATTAAGAAAAATATTAGATCAAGTAATTAGGGTATTGAAGTGTTATAGGCCACTTTAATATAGATTATTAATTCCCTATATTTACACAATTTTTAGTGAATGTTTTGTCCAGTTGGTGCGCGTTGTTAGAATACTTATGTGTGCCACAGATTGTGAGAAAAAGAACAAAAGTATTCTTAGGAATAGAAAACATAGATCATAGCCGTTGTGGTTATGGTAGAATGCAGACTATTAAATGACACGGTTAATATTGAGCATACATATTATATCCAAGCGAGCTTCACGTGGTTGAGATTCTAGTAGGTAGAGGAGTTATCTAAAGGAAACAATGAAGATGTTTCCTGTAAGTCTCCACACAACTTACGAAGTGAGATATCTAGTTATCTATTGAGACAAAGCCGAATGCTAGAGGAGAGTCTAAAATTTCAGGAGTTACGCTCAAGTGTGATGATATAGAGTATTATAGACTTCTGAATACTTTGTTGGAACCACGATGTAACATCTTAGGGTTAAAGCTAAACCCAATAAATATATATATATATATATATATATATATATATATATATATATATATATAAGTGACTGTACTTAAAAATTAATAATCAAGCCCTGAAAATTAACAAGAAATATTTTATATTATTGTCCAAGTGTAATTATTATTGACTGAAAAATAATCTTTATATACATGCATCAAACTCATAGATTCTAGGTAAGGAAGTATTCACCAGAAACTAGAAAACTTTACACCACTTGTAAACATTAATTTTTTTATAAATACCTTATGTAATTAAGCCATATAAATAGGAAAAAGAAACTTAGGAGAAATTTTAATTATATGTGGAATACCATCTACCAAAAGGAATATAAGACACCATAATTTTACTTTCAAGAGTTGTAAGTAAAATTTAATTAAGGAGAAAACTAAGGGCCGATTTGGCCGAGACAAATATACTACTCTTTTTATATTAGAGATACACATTGAGTATGCTAACGATAGGGAGATATATTCAATAACTAAGCATGCATTGATACCATAGCAACAAAGGGTCTACATCATTGAGTTATGCATATCACCACAAATGTAAACTTAATTCCTAGAAACCAAAAATAATGGATAGGAACACCAATTAATGCATACACGCATGTATTTGTACTATGACCGTCATCTACCAACTAGAGAACCCAACAGTTGGTCCAATAACACATGTATTGCAGATAGAAATGACATAGTTACTTATAACATGAATGATTAAAACAAAAATATATTATTGTATATCACTATGAATGATATTTACATATTTAAAATGTTGGGAGGGTAGAAACATTCTCCATATAACACGAATAAAAAAATATACAATGCAAAGTACTGCTAGCATGAGGATATAAGTAATATTTAGGAAAAAAAACAAAAGAGGAGCATAACTACTTTTTCTCTTTATATTCAACTATATTTAATGGGAAACTAATGGAAGGCTTGAAGCTAGAAATTCCAGATCTGTAACCAGTTCATTGTGGGGAACCAAACCACCATACTTGATCCCATCATTTAGGCAAGTGAAGGGAAACCCCCTTTAGGGAAATGCAAAGAATTACCCCCTTGGAAGGGGAAGATTCCTATCAGTGTATGTCAATAATTATTAGAGTTATAGTTTAGTAGGAACTACGAGAGTGCCACAAGAATATCGGTTTGGAGAACAAGAGGAAATGGAAAAAAAAACTATTTTGGGTGCGAACTTGAATTTGAAAACATATTGTAAAAGTTAAATAAATAAAAAATGTGTGTTGGAGCAGAGCTAGGGAATTACCTGGGGTTTTTTTGTGGGATGGGTTCCATACAATTGTAAGAAGAAAATGGGAGTTGAGAATCCAACAAGAGAAAAACCAAGAATTTCTTAGCACTCCACGAACTTTAACAAGGAAATAACATAGTGAAAGGGATGAAAAATAAGAACATTTACCTACATTTTGAAGCACCTTAGCATTGGATATGTCATCGTAGTTTCACCTGCAACATAGCCTAGGAGCTAGGGCCTTATTAGTAGCTATAATAACACCAGACCCTTTGCAAACTTTACACCAAAATGAAGTAGGTAAACCCCATTCCAACCAATGAAGAACAAAAATTGGAAACAAAAAAGAGAATATTTAACCTAAAGTGAGAGTGGCCATAATAATTGAAGTATTAGCTATTATCCAATGGGAATTCCTCATTCTAGACACAATAGACAACTATTCAGGGGAACCATATTTATAAAGCCTCAATGAAAAAAAAAAACAAATAATTGACGGTCTCGCTGAGAAGGAAAATCAGATGCAGTACCTCAACTCTATTATGAGCTATCACTTAGGACCAGCCATCTAGAGAAGAAGGTGCACAGTGGTGGCCACCTCAAAATCTACCTCCCACAACTACAGAGAAAATGACACTCACGACAGAGTAACTGGCCAAATGAGGGAGAGAAGTGGGTGTGGAATAATTAAGATTTTCAAACAATGAATCTACATTGTTGATGGGAATGGAGGCATCCAGAATTTCCAGACCATAGTTCTTTGATTCCGGTGAAGGTAATGTAAAGGAGTACAACAAACCACATGGGTCGAGGTACTTGGACTAAAATCATTGGGCATGACAATCCAAAAAACTTGACCCCTGGAATTCTCTTGATAGGCCTTAGACTTGATCAAGTTAAATACATGATATAGGTTTAGAAATCGTGCTCCAGCCATGATAAAATACATATGATAATGAACAAGGTAATTTTCCAACCATGGAGTTAATCCAAAATTTAAACATGTTTACCAAAGAGGGTGCGAATATATCACCCATAAGCTAAACCCCTCCTTTCCATATAAATATTGCAGCAGTAAGATATTTCTCCTTAATCGAAGGTATAATATTATATAGGATAAGAGGAGGTCACACATATGACATGAAAATATATAATAAGGTATCGATCACAAAAAACAAAAATATGGATATATAATTTGTATTAGGATTGGGGTAAAGACCAAATCCCAATTATAACTAAGACGATATATATATATATATGTGTGTGTGTGTGTGTGTGTGTGTGTGTGTAAACACTCGTGCATTAGAATTCAATCCGTAGTGATACTTATATGTGAATTTTCGATCTAGACACATAAAAAGTAGTAAAAAGGTACATCACTTGTGAAGGAAACCATGGGATTGTCTATTTACAACACCTTTAGTTACTATACCACTTGCAACATGGAAGGCTAGTTAATTTACCATTTTTCCTTTGGAGGGCACTACAAAACATGAATTCACTCATGTAGAAATCTTCTTGACCTTGAGAAACCCTCTCATATCATGGGATCACAAAACTCATAGTTGAGCATGCATTGCATAAGGAAGGAAGGGTAAATAGTGAAGTGGAAAGAGAAGCAGTAGAAATAATGGTTGTTTCCACTCCACCATGAGAATATATAGTTGCTGCAACTTGATCTGAATGGAAAATGGCATCCACCCATGGTATTCATCCACCCATGTTATCCATCCACCCATGGAATTTACCCATGGTATTGTAAATGGCATCGACCCATGGTATTCATCCACCCATTGTATTTATTTACCCATGGTATTGTAATTGACATATATCCATGATATTCATTCACCCATGGTATGTATTCACCCATAGTATTCATCCACACATGGAATTTACCCATGATATTGACCCATGGTATCCACCTATGGTATCTACCCATGGTATTGTAACTCAAAAAAAGGCTATAAATAAAAAGCCTCACTTTGTGAAAGGACAGATTGCCCACCACAATGTAGCTCCTACAAATATTATTTGTTTCAATAAAACACGTTTCTTTGTGGTTTTATTTGCTTTGTGCTCTCTCTCTTTTCTGGCATTCTAATTCTGTAGATCTTGTCAAATCCATTTCAATTTTTTTTTAGATATTGGGGGCCTCCCCCCAAGATCCGGATCAGTCGTATCAGATTTAGGTTACGAACCCATGGGAATGAGGGTTTGAAGCATATTTCAGTTTCAATTTTTGCCAACAATCTTCAGAAAACTCCATGAATTTTTTGGGCAACGAGTTTGTAGATCAGATCTAAAAATTTTGGTAGAAATTTTAGAAAAATGAAGACCAGATCTGGATTCCTTGAAAAACAATACTTAAATTCAAAAAAAAATTCGGCCGAATTGGAGTTCGGATGAGGGAGATATCGTTGATTCTAAATCAACAATGTTGCAGAAAATTTTCCGAAGACAACTCGTGGAAGGTGCCTCTCCTATCATTTATTTTTTCAGTTTTCAATGTGAAATTTTAGAGAAATGGCTATAGATCTAATCTCCCCTTGAAAAATCACCCAATTTCAAAAAAACAATCAGTTGAATCAGGGTCTAGATGTGGGAGTTATCGTTGATTTAAAATCAACTATTTTTTCAGAAATTTTGTGATGCGAGACAGTTCCAGCATGAATCTGAGAGTCTAGAGTCTCCAGATAGCGGTTTCAAACACATATAAAGATGAAGAATGATCATTATATTTCCAAAAATAGGCTATAATACATATTCTGATTTATATTGACCGAGTTATGCCCATTTTAAATCTAGAGTAGCATTCAGAGCGAGTTCCCTTTGGAGACATGCCCTCCCACCCGCTTTAGTAGGCACCTGCTTCACCTTCATCAGTTTCAGCATAGTAGCATTCGGCTTGGGTTATTTGGAGATGTGCCCTCCCACCCCAAGCTATGTAGGCACCTGCTACTTCATCAAAAATCAACATCACGGTTATGGATTAACCACACAAAATCCTTCTCATTGAAGTCCATTTGCTAGGCCGCACACTGTTAGTAACACTGTTGGTCACAAGCATTACAAGGTATCTCTATCCTCGGATCTTTGTTTTTCATGTTTTTGGGTCATCCACAAACCCACACATCATTGAACTCCATTTTCTAGGCCGCACACTGTCAATATCACAATTGGTCACAAGCATTACAGGGTATCTCTATCCTCGAATCTTCATTCATTACGGTTATGGGTTAACTACACAAAACCCTTCTCTTCAGTGGCTCTTCATATTCAACAAAGGCTTTTCAGGAGGGAACTTCATGCAATGGGGACCATTGCTTCTTAAGGAGGGAGGAATGATCCGAATGGAAAATGGCATCCACCCATGGTATTCATCCACCCATTGTATTTATTTGCCCATGGTATTGTAAGTGACATATATCCATGATATTCATTCACCCATTGTATTTATTTTCCCATGGTATTGTATGTGACATATATCCATGATATTCATTCACCCATGGTATGTATCCACCCATGGTATTCATCCACACATGGAATTTACCCATGGTATTGTAAGTGGTATCTACCCATGGTATTGTAACTCAAAAAAAATGCTATAAATAACAAGCCTCACTTTGTAAAAGGACAGATTATCCACCACAATGTATCTCCTACAGATATTCTCTGTTTTAATAAAACAAGTTTCTTTGTGGTTTTATTTTCTTTTTGCTCTCTCTCTTTTCTGGCATTCTAATTTTGCAAATCTTCTCAAATTCATTTCAATTTTTTTTTAGATCTTGGGGGCTTCCCCCCAAGATCCAGATCACAACTCCACCACAAACCAGTGGCACTATGACTCCAAAAATTGTTGCAAATCCATTGTGAGAAGTTGCAGTTACTACCATTCCACTACAAATCAATGCTTCTACAACTCCATAAGATATTTTAACTCCTCAAGTATATTATTGCAACCTTTTTAGCTATAGAATACCCTAGTTTTCCAATTGAAGAATAATTTCTTGAGGTTTTTGTTGCAATTCCACAGAGAGATGAACATAACCATGATAGTGATGTGGAGATAATAGGGAGAAAAACCTTGAAAAAGGGACTGAGAAGAATGAATAAAAAACAAGAATATGTTCCTATTCCAAAGAAGAAAAGGACCGAATATGCTCCTATTGCTGGAACTCAAAAAACACAAGAAGAAACCCTCACTATTACACAAGAACCAATAGGGGTGGAAAAAAAAACAAGATTTATAGCACAAGTAGAACCCCTTGCAACTGCACAAAAACTAAAAATGGAAATGGATGATCCAGGTGGATATTGGTGGCCACCCTCCTATTCCACTTGGGGCCCCACTATTGTCTCTTTCAGTTTTTCAGTTTCGGCACAACTTACTATTTTTAGCAGTTTCTTGGGTCCTGAACTTCTGGAGTTGTTTTGAGGCCCTAAACAACATTTTTTGGGCATCGTTTGACCAAAAAATCTGATTCCATTCTAGAATCTACATTCGCAGTTGACATTTGTAGTCCTCAGACAAATCTTTCTAACGATGTATCATGTGCATCAAACGGAGATAGTATGCCAAAGTTACGACCCCGGGAAATTGATGTATGAATTTACCCCAATGGGGCCCATATTTTGGTGCTTCATCTCCTAGGGTTATGCTTTTGGATGTTTAGGTTTTTTTATTGTTTCTCAATAATATATAGGCCTTCGAGCCTCATTGTAACACAGAGCTCAGAGGCCTGTAGCCACCACATTTCTTCTCAGAGATAAGCTACCAGTGCCCTAGCTAGTAATTTCCATTCTGTCTGTAAGAAAATTTCAGTTCTTTGATATTAATGAAAGGAAGTGTTATTTCTGTTGCATCTTTGTATTTATGGTTTTATGTGTATTCTATTGCCTTCCTACATAAATTTGGATCAGTGGTATCAGAGCGGTTTTCTTTTCCTCGATCCTTCTTTGCATGTCCCCAACAAGGTCGGGGTTGTTGGGTATGTGTTATATTCTTTCCATGACTAAGCACGTGCGGGGGGGTATTAGGGGGAGATAGCCCCCCCCCTTACCCTGGGTGCAATGGTGGGGTCACACGGGGGGCGATAGCCCCCCTTGTCGGGGTCCGGGGCAGCGCCCCAGTGAAAATTTTTTGTCCTTAATTTCCGGTGGCTAGTCCACGCCCATGGTTTTTTGCATGGTTTTGCACATGGTTTTGGGGTACGATGGTTTTCAGCCCTTGGTATTTTGTAGATCCAGTCAAGGGAACTACGGTTATGTTCTAATCCAGGGTAAATGGATTAGGGTTCATGTATGCTTCGGCATGTATATATATGTGTTGTAACACTAAAAGGAATATAATGAAAAATCAAGCTGGTCGTCTCGATTTGGGATCCAGAGGAAAATATCTGTGTTTATCTATTTTATGTTTTATGCTCTCGCTATTTTTTATTTTATGTTATAATATTCGTGTGTAGATAATTTATGTTCAGGGTTAAAACCTACATTTGGTATCAGAGTTGTTTCGGCTTCAAGGGGATGCCTTTGCTATTGAGGGTTTTTTTCTCGGGCCTGAGATAGACCCTGTTCAGTGGGAGGTCTGCGGGATCAATTCTTGTGGTGAAAGAAGATGGCGAGCGGTGGGAAGATAAAGATCAAGAAATTTAATGGTCAAAGTTTTGAGTTGTGGAAGCTCAAGATGGAGGATCTGCTGGTGGATAAAGATTAGTGGATCACGGTAGATCCAGGTACTAAACCAACGGCAATGTCAGATGAAGACTGGAAGAAATTGGATCGGAAGGCTAAGAGCACAATACAGTTTTATGTCTCAGATTCAATATTGTTGAATGTATCTAGGGAAGCTACAACGAAGAATTTGTGGGAAAAACTTGGGACTTTGTACCAATCTAAGTCTCTGGTGAATAAGTTGTTCCTGTGGAAAAAACTGTATAACCTGAGGATGAAGGATGGAGACTCGGTGACAAAGCATCTCAATGCCTTCAATACTGTGGTAAGTCAACTGTCATCTGTTGATATTAAAATCTCAGATGAAGATAAGTGCATCAGTTTTTTGTGTTCTCTACCAAACTCGTGGGACAGTGTGGTTATTGCAATAGGTAGCAATACAACTACCTTGAATTTTGATGACATTGTCTCACCCTTGTTGTCGGAGGAAATGAGACAGAGAAATATGGAGGGAAAAAATGGAGATGCCTTATCTGTACAAGGAAGGTCCCAAAATAGAAACAAGAATAAGGTTTCGAGTGGGAGATCCAAATCTAGAAGGAGATCTAAATCTCCTGGAAAGTTTGTAAAGGTATGCTGGAAATGCGGAAAGGAAGGGCACTACAAAAGGGAGTGAAAATCTAAAGCTCATGAGAAAGGAAAGGGATCTGATGATGCTCCTTCTGCAGAGGCAAAAACCACGTCGAATGAAGGTGGGGATGTGTATTTGGCTTCTTCTTCAAATACACATGTAGATCATGATTCATGGTTGATTGACTCAGGTGCATCCTTTCACTTCACTCCCCATAGGGAGTGGTTCTGCGAGTATGAGAAATATGATGGTGGTGATGTCTTCCTAGGGGATGATAGGAAGGCCAGAATCGTCGGACGTGGAAAGGTCAAGCTGAAGCTGCAAGGTGGAAGGATTAGAACACTTCCTGGTGTTCTGCATATTCCTACATTGGCCAGAAATCTGATTTCCGTAAGCAAGATGGATGATGCAGGTGTAAAAACAGTGTTCGAGAAAGATGCCTGCAAGATGGTTCGGGGAGCACTAGTATTAATGCGGGGAGTTCGGACTGGAACTCTGTACAAGCTACAAGGTAGCACTGTTATTGATGGGTGTAACAGTTATGTGGTTCCTGAAAATGGAGCGGAAAGCTTAGCTATCTCTGGAGAAAAGACCATGCTATGGCATCAAAGGCTTGGACATATTGGAGAGAAGGGCCTTCAGATACTGCATAGAAATGGTATGGTAGAAGGTATGTCTAATTTCTCTCTGGATTTCGATTTCTGTGAACATTGTGTATATGGAAAGCAGAATTGGGTGATTTTTCCTTCTGGTGCTAAGAGGGTGAACAAGATATTAGAACTTGTGCACACTGATGTGTTTGGACATGTGTCAGTTCCATCACTGGGAAAGTCTATGTACTGTGTTTCATTCATAGATGACTTCTCAAGGAATACATGGATATATTTCTTGAGTAATAAATCTGAAGTCTTTGAAAGATTTAAAGAATTTAAGGCTCTGGTGGAAAGCCAGACAAAGAAGAAGATAAAGGCACTGAGGACAGATAATGGTGGAGAGTTCTGCAAGAAGGAATTTGAAGAGTTCTGTAAGAAGTGTGGTATAGCACGACAGAAGACTACTCCATACACACCTCAGCAAAACGGAGTTGCGGAAAGAATGAACAGAACACTGATGGAAAAGGCAAGAAGCATGCTCAGTGGTACAAGGTTAGGACAAGAATTCTGGGCAGAGGCAGTGGAGACTGCATGCTATCTAGTTAACAAATCACCTTCATCAGTGTTGGAGGATAAGACTCCACATGAGGTATGGACTGGTAAGAAACCCTCTCTTTCACATCTAAGGGTATTTGGATGTGATGCATATGTACATGTTCCAAAGGAGAAAAGGACCAAGTTGGATAATAAATCTGCAAGGTGCATCTTTATTGGGTATAAGGATGGTTTAAAGGGTTACAAGCTTTGGAACCCAGAAACAAGGAAGGTTGTGTACAGCCGAGATGTGGTGTTTAGAGAGGTGAAAGATGTTGTTAAACATGAATTCATACCAAAGGAACCTAAGAAGATAGATTTTGAGCTAAAGGAGGATGAATCAGACTCTACAACAGAAGAAGACTCAGAAGATGAAGAGCCACAAACTCCAGCTTTGAGAAGATCAGTTCGGGAAAGAAGGCAACCAGAAAGGTATAGTCCATTTGCTTTCTGTTCAGGTTTTGCCTTAACTATAACTGATGATGAACCCAGAACTGTCAGGGAGGCAGTAGATTCAGAGGATGGAAAACTCTGGAAGGAGGCCATGGTTGATGAAATGGCATCCTTGCACAAAAATGAGGCATGGGATCTGGTAGAGTTGCCCGCTGGAAGGAAGCCCATAGGGAGAAAATGGGTGTTTAAGAAGAAGATGAATGTAGAAGGCAAGGTGGAGAAATATAAAGCTCGGTTGGTAGCAAAAGGTTATTCCCAGGTGCCGGGAATTGATTTTGGTGATATTTTTTCTCCTGTTGCCAAGGTTACTTCTATTAGATTACTTTTATCTGTTGCTGCTGCATTTGATTTTGAGATAGAACAGATGGATGTGAAGACAACTTTTCTTCACGAGGATCTAGAAGAGGAGATCTACATGAAGCAACTTGAAGGCTTTATGGTGAAGGGTAAGAAAGAACTGGTATGCAGGTTGAAGAAGTCTCTGTATGGGTTAAAATAGTCACCAAGGATGTGGTATCAGAAATTTGATACCTATATACGGGGACTTGGCTTCACCAGAAGCAAAGAGGATCATTGTGTTTATTTTAAATTAATTGGTGACCGTGTTATTTATTTGGTCTTGTATGTGGATGATATGTTGTTGATTGGAAATGACAAAGAAATTATCCAATACTTGAAGACCCAACTGTTCTCCAATTTCGACATGAAGGATCTTGGAGTTGCAAACTATATTTTGGGCATGGAAATTAAGAGAGATCGGACAAAGAGGAAGCTCTGGTTAAACCAAAGGAAGTATGTCAAGACTATATTGAAAAGGTTCAATATGCAGGATAGTGAACCGGTGAATGTTCCTATTCCTGTAGGTGTAACGCTGTCTGCTGAACAGTGCCCCAAGACATAAGAAGAAGAGGAGGATATGTCCCATGTTCCATATGCAAGTGCAGTGGGTTGCCTAATGTATGCAATGGTCTGTACTAGACCAGACATTGCACATGCAGTGGGAGTATTGAGCAGGTTTATGTCAAACCCAGGGAAGGAGCATTAGACAACAATCAAGCGGGTTTTCAGATATTTACGTGGCACTAGTGATTATGGCTTGTGCTACCAGGGAAGACCAGGATTGGAAAGAATGTTGGACATTCATGGTTTTGTTGATGCAGACTAGGCTAGAGATCTGGACGAAATAAGATCTACAAGTGGGTATGTGTTTAGCCTATTTGGAGGCGTAGTTAGTTGGATGAGTAAAAGATAGTCTGTAGTGGCTCTTTCAACTATAGAGGCAGAATACATAGCAGCCACTCATGCAAGCAAGGAAGTAGTTTGGTTTCAGAGATTGTGTTCAAGTATGGGGTTGGTACAACAAGCTATAAGGATAGATTTTGATAGCCAAAGTGCAATTTTCTTGGCTAAGAACCCTGCTTATCATTCAAAGACAAAGCACATTGATGTTCAATATCACTTTGTTAGAGATATGGTTGAGGCTAAAAGGGTGTTTCTGGTAAAGGTGGACACTTCAAAGAATGCTTTCGATGCATTGACGAAGTTTGTGAGCATTTAGAAGTTCTCTTGGTGTAGAGAAACAATGGGTGTTGAAGAATTGGGCCAATAACTAAGCTCTCCTATGGTCCCCTGCGGAAAGAAAACAACAAGTGGGAGAATGTTGCATGTGTTTATACTCTTTACACGACTAGTCACGCGCAAGGGGTAAGAGGGGGGCGTGAGTCTCCTGACCTGGGTTCGTGGTAGCATCCCGAAGGAAAATTTTTTGGTCCCACTCTGCTGGGTAGTCCACGCCCATGGTTTTGTGCATGGTTTTGCACATGGTTTTGGGGTACGATGGTTTTCGGCCCTTGGTATTTTTGTAGATCCGGTCAAGGGAACTACGGTTATGTTCTAATCTAGGGTTAATGGATTAGGGTTCATGTATGCTTCGGCATGTATATATATGTGTTGTAACACTAAAAGGAATATAATGAAAAATCAAGTTGGTCATCCTGATTTGGCATCCAGGGGAAAATCTCTATGTTTATATGTTTTATGTTTTATGCTCTCGCTATTGTTATTTTCTGTTATAATATTCGTGTGTAGATAATTTTTGTTCAAGGTTAAAACCTACAGGGGTATAAGGATTTGGGGCTCGATCTGGTTGAATCTTTGCTAGATCAGCCTCGTAAACCCCGATGGCTACCCTTGGGGGATGAAAAGAAATATGAGGGTGTAGGAGATCCTATAAAAATATAGCTCGAGGTGGCCCTCAAGAAATAAAGGAACGCAATTATGGATAACTTTTCCCATATCCTTCAACGACTGCCCACTGGCGGCGCATCTGCATTGAGCAGCCACTCTGGAGGCACGACTCCCTTTAAGGTACAAGTAAAATTTGACATGAAATTAATGAGGGTCAAATAGATGTAGATGCCGTAGATATATGGTTGAATCTATTAGAAGGATATTTCTCGGTTCATGACTTTTCCAACCAGGAGAAGATTATTTTTGCACTCCTCAAAGCTACCCCCCATGTCAAGGACTAGTGGGAAACCTACTGTGATAAAAATGACGAGACAAAACCCTCTTTGTTCTCAGTTTTACCCACCTGGAACTCTTTCTGAGACGCCATCAAGGAAAAATACTATCCCATGGGGAGCTATGAGGACAAGTACATACAATGGACCATGTTGTGGAAATAAAGGGATCAAGATGTGCATGAGCTGATGAATCTATTCCATACCCTGCACACAAATTTGGGTATCAAATATTTGGAGAAACATTTGGTGCTAAAGTATTGCAGTTATATGCACATATATATTCAGGAGGAAATGGAGTTCCTCGACATATCCTTGCTTGGTACGACATACTGGTATGCTCCCAAGACTGAGCAAAAATTCAAACAGAAGAAATGAGACTTTGGATCTGAAAATTAAAAGCAAGGGAAAGGTGCCTCCAAACTATAGAAAAAAGGACAAAGCCAAGCATGGCAGCCCAAGACAACCTATCAAAGCCACAATAAAATAAAAACATCACAAAGTGAAAGAAGGAGATGAGAAAGTGGTGCGAGTTCCATAAGAGCTCCACTCACAACACAAGCGAGTGTTAGGCCAAGCAATCTCTAGTGGCCGAGATGAGGGCTTCTGAATCAGATGCATGCTCTGACTTTGAATCCGAACCTGAAAAGGGGAATGACAAAGGGAAAAATATTATTGATGAGGAGCCCAACGCCATTGTTTCCACTACGAAGATCCAAAAGGAGGAACCAGAAGATCCAAAGTAGGAAGAGCGTCTCTTTCACTCCCATATGTGGGTAAAGGGTTCCCCGCTACAGTTCTTTATTGACAATGGGAGCCAAAAGAACCTCATTTCAGTAGACTTCATGAATCAGTTGGGATTTCCAACCACAACACACCCAGATCCATACACCATCAGGTGGTTTCAGCAAGGACGGGATCTCTGCATCAACCAGTAGTGTTGCCTTCCCTACAGCATCAAGCCCTTCACAAATGAGGTATTATGTGACATTGATCCTATTGATGTTTTTGATGTATTATTAGGTCAACCATACTTGTGGAAGCAACATGTTGTGTATGAGACCCATCCTCACACTATTTTTGTTACTTTGGGAAATAAGTTGTACAAGATACCAGAGGTACCACCACCTGCCACTATCACTTTGGTTACTGTAAAAAAATGCAGTTAGCTCATTTCCCAAACCAATAACATTTTTTTTCCTGATGATCTGCCCCTAGGGAAAGAAGAATATTGTGGCCACGACATCCAGACAAGATTCCTCTGTGCGACAACAACAAATGGACAAGGTTGTAGAGGAGTACGGGGAAATATTCACCTCACCCACAGGGATGCCTCTGCACTGTCACGTCAAGCACCCCATTGATCTAACCCCAGGTGCGTCACTACCCAATGGACCAATATATCGGCACTCTATTCTGGAGAATGATGAAATGAAGAGGAAGATTCAGGAACTGCTATAGAAAGGTCACATCTGGCCGATTTCATCACCCTATGGGAACCCGATCGTGTTGGTACAGAAGAAGGATTGGACTTGGAGACTCTGCATTGACTATCGGGCATTGAACAAGATCAGTGTCTAGAATAGGTACCCGATCCCATGGATTTATGATCTTCTGGACCAACTCAAAGGGGTGAAATATTTCAGCAAGATCGACTTGAAATCTCGGTATCACCAGGTACCAATCAAACCCTCCGATGTGTTGAAGACTAGCATCAAATCCAAGGAGGGCCTTTTCGAATGGTTGGTCATGCCTTTCGGGTTGACGAATGCTCCCGAAACATTCATGAGGTTGATGGAAGACATTTTGAGGCCATTCACGAACTAATTTGTAGTGATGTACTTGGATGACATTCTGATCTTCAACCAAACTTGGTAAGAGCACCTCCACCACATCCGACAAGTTCTCCAAACATTGTGGCAATGCAAGTTGTGTGCTAATTTGGAGAAGTGCACTTTTGGCATGACCCGGGTTCAATATTTGGGATACATTATTGATGAAAGGGGGGTGCATGTGGATCCAACCAAGATCCAAGTCATTCAGGATTGGCTAGCCCCAACCACTCTAACAAAGCTTCGTATCTTTCTAGGTCTTGCTAATTTCTACGCAGGTTTGTGTTGGGATTCTCACATATCACTTGGCCCTTGAGTAAAGACACCAAGGGAGGAGCGAAATAAAATTTCTTTTGTTCGGAATATCAATAGAAGGCGTTCGTAGAATTGAAACATCACCTCTGTTCTGCCCCAATGTTCACATTACCAAACTTGCAACAACCATTTGAGATTGAGACAGATGCCTCTGACTATGCTGTTGGGGTAGTTCTTACTCAACAAGGGCATCTAGTGGCATATCATAGTGAGACATTGTCCGACACAGTCCACAAGTATCCCACTTATGATAAAGAAATGTATTCCATTGTGCAGGCTTGTCGACAATGGAAGAATTACATTTTGGGGAAGGAAATAATCATCCACACAGACCAATGACCCCTGCAGTTCATACAAACACAAGGGAAATTGGAGAACGATCTCCTTCAAAATTGGACCACATATCTGCAACAGTTTCATTTGAACATCAAGTACAAGAAGGGTAGCACCAATAATGTTGTAGACTGCCTCAGCTAACCATCGATCATGGCGCTAACCACCGTTCTCAACTCTTGTGGGCATGAGACTTCTGATTGGATGCTTCTCTACACGAGCGATCTAGAATTCGGTCTCACATACAAGGCACTCTTGGGGGGTACACAAGTTCCAAATTTTCACCTCCAAGATGTACTATTATGTCACCTGGGACACCTTTGTGTTCCTTCAAGTGAGCATGCCAAGATGATATGTGAAGCACATTAAAGTCGAGTCGGTGGCCATTTTAGAGTTGAGAAAACAATGGCAATACTACATAAGTATTTATATTGGCCGAACCTTCGACAGGATGTCGGGAATTACATCAGATCCTGCATTGCTTATGCCATTGCCAAACTGACCATTAAGAAGCAAGGCCTCTATACTCCACTACCTACCCCTAGTCAACCTTGGGAATCCATCTCCATGAATTATATGTCAGGCCTTCCTTATACTAAGCATGGAAACAACTGTGTTTTCATGGTCATCGAGAGATTCTCGAAGATGGCTATTATGGCGGTTTGTAAGAAGAATATCATAGCAGGAGCCACTGCTAAACTCTTCTTTGAACGAGTGTGCGTGCACTTTGGGATCCCACAGTCTATCATCTCATATCAGGACAACAGGTTCCTAAGCACATTTTGGTCCAGCCTCTGGTCAATGTTGGACACCAAGCTCACCAAGTCCACAATTTTCCATCCCCAAACAGATGGCCAGACAGAGGTCGTCAACAGGATGATTGTACACATTCTGCGGATGTACAATTCAAAGCATCCATGCACATGGGATGAGAGCCTCCCCTATGTACAACACAGTTATAACTGGACTCTCCATACCTCAACCGACCATAACCCCTTTCAGGTGGGCTTGGGATTCCAGCCACTATGTCCCATTGACATAGCCATGCCATTTACGGCTACTCAGGCCGATTCGGCTCATGTCCAGTCTGAAGCTGACAAAGTGAACAGCTTCATCGAGCGCATTTAGCACATCCACCAATAGGTTCATGACATATTGGACAGAGCCAATGCTAAGTACAAGCAACGACATGATCAACATCAGGTACCACACAACTTCCAGGTGGGCGACAAATTTTGGCTACATTTGTAAAAGGAATGCCTCGTTGGACCCCACTGCAAGTTTCGCCTGCTCCGACATGGGTCGTACACCATCACCAAGGTTGTAGGGAATAATGCCTTCGAGCTCAGTATTCCACCATTCCTTGGTCTGCACCCAGTATTCAATGTGGACTGCCTTTGTCCCTACTTTCCACCTCTATTAGACACATATGACATTGCAGAACAACTCACACCAATAGAGTTAAACCCAAACTACATGGAACAGGCCACCACAGATTGTATCATGGACATGCAAATCAAGAACACTCGCCAACAGAAGATCCAACTATATCGTGTTGTCAAAGCTGACCAACTCCTGCACCAAGGCAAGTGGCTCACCAGGGACCAAGTTCAACAGAAGTTTCCTCATCTCGTTGAAGAACTCAATGAAATGGGGACCATTGCTTCCTAAGTGGTTAGGAATGATCCAGGTGGATATTGGTGGCCACCCGCCTATTCCACTTGGAGCCCCACCATTGCCTATTTCAGTTTTTCAGTTTCGGCACAAATTACTATTTTTAGCATTTTTTCAGGTCCTGAACTTCCAGAGCCATTTTGAGGCCCTAAAAGATTTTTTTCAGGCATCGTTTGTCCGGCGAATATGATTCCGTTCCAAAATCTACATTTGCAGTCTGAAGTTGTAGTACTCAAATAGATCTTTCTAACGATGTATCATGTGCGTCAAACAGAGATATTATGCCAAAGTTACGACCCCGGGAAATTGATATATGAATTTACCCCAACGGGGCCCATATTCTGTCATTTCATCTCCTAGGGTTAGGTTTTTGGATGTTTATGGTTTTCCATTGTTTCTCAATAATATATAGTCCTTTTAGCCTCATTTTAACACAAAGTTCAGAGGCCTGTAGCCGCCACATCTCTTCTCAGAGATAAGCTACCAGCGCCCTAGCTAGTTTATTTCCATTATGTCTGTAAGCAAATTTCAGTTCTTTGATAATAATGAAATGAAGTGTTATTTCCGTTGCATATTTGTACTTATGGTTATATGTGTATTCTATTGCGTTCCTACATAAATCCGGATCAATGAAGGAAAAACACTTTGCTAATACACAAGAACCAATAGAAGTAATGGGGGATAGTCAAGATTTGTGTACACTTGATGAAGAAATGGAGACAAAGGACCTTGTTGTAACACAAGAACCAATAAGGGAAAATTTAGGAGAAGGCCTTGCTACAATTCTAGAGATATAAGAAGAAGAAGTAGAAGTTGCAACCCTTGAGGCAAAAGAGACAATTGTTTCCCTAGATTTGGAAGAGACATTCAAGGTCGGGAGACATAAAAAATTAAGTACTCCTCTGCTTATTCCTTCATATGCATCTCTTTTAAGGAATAATAAGGTTCTTGAAAAGAAGAATATGAAGCTTCATGCCATTGTCAAGTTGTTAAGAGATGGACTTGTCAAGGGGAGATATTTTGAAAAAATAAACTACCTAGCCCATGAAATAGGTTCCATTGTTGCAGAGGAACCTCTCCCCGAATCAATAGAGACTACCTAAACCTACAAAAAATAAACCCAAGAAGTGGTTGTCCAAATAAAAGATATCAAACCTACCTTGATTGAGATATTTACCCAAACATAGTATAAGATAGTAGAAGAAGAATCCATACAAGTAGAAATCACTTATATTTGGACAAGAGAAAAATAGGTGAGGTGGAATCAATTGATAATATATTATGAGAAAGGTGTGATGCATGTTAATGAACACTAGTAAATTGTTAGAGGATTGAGAGGGAAGTAGGTAGAGTACTTTGAAATCCACATGATCCGATGGGAATAAGCAAGGATAAAAGAAAATAATTTTAAAATTTCAGCGAGAAAAACAAGTGAATAAATTGGAAATGGAGAAAATTCAACTTAAGTTATTAGTTGAATAACTCTTAGTTGTAGGGCTGCGTAACCTCAATATGGTGGGTCCTAAAAGCAAGGTACTTTGGAAAAAGATGAATCCTAAAAAATAAAGTGTATGTGGAAATTATTAAAAACAATCAATCAATTACATTAAATAAAATATAAAAAATAACTCAATAATTTTTAAAAGGAAAAAATAAAATTAAACATAAAAAAAAATTAAGAATTAAAACATACATATAATATTATATAAAGTATTTTTATAAAATAAAAATAAGATTATTTATTCATATATTAACACAATAAAAATACTTCACAATGTCTAAGTCATGAACATGCCATCTAAGAGCATTGTGTAAGGGTGGCATAATGACCATGAATGCATATTGTCTTTAAGGGTTGTAACAAACTATTGAAATGCAAATTTGACATATGCAAAAGCAGAACAAGATCTACTCAAATCATCCACCAAATTATCCACCAGCATATGCCGGAGGTTTTGTCCATCGTTATCTCAACCATCCTCATTAAATGTAGTGCCTTCATTACTGAGATAAGTATTATTGTTGTCTCTGCCTTGTCCAAAATGATTTGCCTCTACTTCCTTTAATTCATATCAAAATTAATGTTTTTATGGGTATTCTTCACTTGGGTAGAAGATAAAACTACTACCTGTCTCGAAGACAAATTCACAGTTGTTGTGGTCTTTAGTTCCGCCAAGGTCACCAAATTCGACCATGAGCATGATCTCTTGTTGAAAAACAAAGCTTGGCATAATGAAATGTGCATGTGTTACATAATACAATAAATGTCCAGCCTAAGTATTTATGAATTATTAAACAGATGTCATTGCATTACCTTCGCAAAAATATATTTATAATTGGTTTTTGTTATATATGAATACAATTTTAATATTCAAATTTGCTAATTTTTAAAATATTTTTTCCTGATACACTTTATATATCACTATAAAAAATGATGTGCAGTATCATTTTAAGAAAATAATGAAATTTTAAATTATTATTTTAAAGGTTCAAATTTTGATTAGTTATATTATATTTGAATCATAATTATTTTTAAATTAAATTAATAAATTAAACAACTTCTTCAAAAACCATTTTTTAATAGAACATGAATGCTTATTTTAATAATTTTGTGTGTTTTTTATAAAACAACAAACCTTAACATGAGCATGATACCTCAATTTTGTGAACTATATATAACATTCAAATCAATTTTTTTTTGACGTGTTATCTCTTTTTTTAACAAAAACATGACAAAATAACATAAATTAGATAGTGAAATAAGCCCAATTTATATATACATATATTTGAGCTGCATCTATATATTATAGTTATGTCTTATTTTTTGGATTTTCATTAACTTGCTTCAAAATGACCTTCACAACCTACACTCAACTTTGCTCAACTAAAATAGTTACTCAAAAAAATACAAAATTTCTATCAAAGCAAATACAAAATTTCAATCAAATAAACATAAAGTAGACACAAGAAGCAGAAGCCTATTTATCATTGAACAATCATGGACAAATCAATACAGATATTTAAATGAATGCCCTTTTCCTTTCGGAAATGATAATTTTTTTAAACACAAACAAACATTTATATGAATTCCCTTTTCCTTTCCGCAATGATTATTTCTTTAAACTAAAACAAAGCATTGGCTCTTTTCCTATCAGTAACACAGGTCTCCAGGTCTCCATTAATAAAAGTTTATTGTTGAATGTTGCATCGACCCATCAAATTGTTGCTTAGTTCAACAGGTCAATCTTATTCTCAAGGATAAGCATTCAACCCAACGGGAAATTTATGAATAATTAATATAAACAGTGAACAGCAAGACAATGGGAAGTTATTAAGAGACATTGGTTTAAATATGTGTATATAAGAAGTGATATTTATAAGTTTCAATTTCCTGTCTTATATTTATAAGTGATATTTCGTGAATGTAAGAATATCTTAGCTTAACTTAGAATAGGAATACGGGTAAAGCAGCTTTAAAGTTGATTAAGTAGATGTTAACAAACCTACAATGAATTCAATAATAATTATTACAAGCTTTTTTCAGTATGAAAAATATCCTGGTTTATATAATGTACCAGGAACAACCAAAACAATGTCTTACACCACTTGTATAACAATGAACCTCCACTGCCTGAGTTACAGAATTTATCAATGTAATCACAGAACATACACGAACAAAAACAGACCAAAGTCTTACTGATTAATACCTTGAAACTATGACTATATACCTCGCCCCCAGAAAGGCCCAGAAAAAGACAGAAAGTATTTCTTCTGCCTGGCTCTAACAAAAAGAAACAACAATGTTTTACTGAAGAAATAACGACAAAGTTAAAACTGTAAACTAATGATACAGCCTCCCAAAATCACACAACTCTTAAATGATCAGGACAGAGCCCTCCGCCTGAAGACCTTGTGCATTAAAAAGCTGGTAGTTCATCTTTCCCGAGACATCCTTCAACCCTTGCTTTGATAGATAATCTGCAACAGTGTTCTTTTCACGATAAATATGCTGAAAAGTAATACCTGTAAAAGCTGATTTTAAAATCTCAATTCTGCGGAGCCAATGAGAGAGCGGGCCCAAGTTAATAATTGCATTGTGATTCAGGTGGTCTATCAGGACCTTTGAATCACCCACGATCCAGATGTGTTCTTCGCCAAGAAAAGAAGCCCACCACATAAGGCCCCATAAAGCCATTATTTCCGCTTTCATATATGTCCCAAATCCACCATTCGAGAACAATTTATAATGACATCCTGAAGAAATACGCAGCCAAACTCCACAACCACATAAAGACTTCTGAGACGCACCATCAAAATATCCCACTGGATATTGAAACTGAAATGGAATAAGTCTTTTTGATAGATATTTAGTGGGCTTCTCCATTCGACTTATGCTGTCCCATTCCATATATATTTTGTTTGCAATGTCTGTCGGATTCATGCGTCGACCCTCGAAAATTTTCTTGTTTCTCCCACACCATAGATGCCAATGAAAAAGGATTGGAATTGGCCACAAACTTTTTCCCCTTTGCATCCACCATTGCAACCAATCCTTCGTGCCTTCAAATTGTGGGATCTGAATTTTTAAACATTCAATAAGAAGTTGATTGGTCTCTATTGCAAATGGACAGAAGTAAAATAGGTGCTTATTATCTTCTTCATTTGCTCCACATAGGATACAAAAACCAGGCCCTTGCCATCTCTTTCGCTGTAGGTTCCTCCAGGTCAAGTTTTTGTCATTCATTACCAGCCACAAGAAGATAATCATTTTTACAGGAACATCTACCTTCCATAAGATCCCAAACCAACAGTCATGAACCATTTCCAGCTTTTGTTCTATAAGAGAACTGTAAATTTCATTTACTCTCGGCCCCTTATCAAGTTTAGAGTTCGCCCATCTTAGAAGGTCCCCTTCTCGCATTTTGCATATGCCCCGCCTTCTCAGCATGATTAAGAAAGCATCCCATGCTACACCCCAGCGACCAAAGAGACCAAGGTTCTCCTTTTCCTTCCAAATCGGGATATCACCCTTCCACTCAAAAAATAATTGGCTTAGGTAAAAGATCCCTTTCTGGTTTAAGAAAAGCTTCAAGCCTTCTAGAAACTGAAGATTTTTCCGGATTCCCATCATATTAATGCTCCCAACCAAGATTTTGTTTCCGTTGCCAAACTGCCACATCAGGTGTTGTTTTAAAACCGGCCATAGTTTACCAAATCCCTTCCAAATAGCATAACTATCTCTCCTAAAATTCCATCCCAAGACAAATAGGTCCTCTAAAGAAGCTCCTCCCAAATATTTATGATTAATGACATCCTGCCAAGTTCCTCCGGAATGGAGGCTTCTCCACATGGACTTCAGCAGAAGAGAATTGCTAAAATGTCCCAAATCCAATAGCCCCCATCCCCCTCCATCCTTTGGGCATGTTAACTAATCCCACCTTGCCAAATGAATGCCCTTTTTCTTTTCTCTGCCCCCCCAAATGAAGTTAGCCATCAATTTTCGGATCTCTGTCCTAATCTTCTTTGGTATAGTATACAAGTGTCCCCAGTAAACATGTAATGTTGTAGCACAACTTGTGACAGGATTAATCTTCCACCCTTTGAGAGCCATCTATTATACCACACATTTAATTTCTTATCATAATTTTGTAGTAGCCAACTCCAGTCCTCTGTCGTGTAGCTACTTACCTTCATATGAAAACCCAAGTATGTAATTCCATCATAAAGAGACCCACTATTAAAACCAAACAGCATGGCCATCTCTTCCTTTAACCTCTCACATACTCCTGCATAATAGATACAGGATTTAGCTTCACTAATGACCATACCTGTTGCCTTACAGAAAACTGAGAAAATATCTTTCAGAGTCACCCACCCATTAAGGACCAGCATACCAAAAATTAAGATACCACTCACAAATAGACTATGAGTAGGCTTTAGATGTGGACTGATCTTTATCCCCCTGAACATGTTCAGATTTCCTACCCTGCTAATCCGCCAACTCAGAGCATCTATAACCAAGATGAAAAGCAGAGGGGATAGGGCACATCCTTGTCTTAAACCCCTCCCTGTCATAAAGAATTTGGTGGCAGAACCATTGATAATGATGGCCATGGATACCCTAGAAACACAGCCCATAATCCAAGCCACTTCTCTTGTATCCAGACCGATCCTATGAAGCACCAGTCTCAAGAATATCCAATCCACCCTATCATAAGCTTTACTCAAATCGATCTTCATAACAGCAGCATCCATCTTTTTGAGCCCAATAGAATGGATTACCTCTTGTGTCAATCCAACTGCATCATGAATATTCCTATCCTTGAGAAACCCAAATTGTTCCGGGGAAATAAACCTGGATAGATTTCCTTTCAATCTCTGTGCCAAGACTTTGGATATTATCTTATAAAGTGTATTGCACAGCGAAATAGGACGATAATCATCAAAGCCTAGCTTCCCCGATCTTTTAGGGATAAGTACAAGAAAATTAGAATTTACAGCCCCCTGGATCTGCCCTGTAGTCCTCACCTCCTCCACCATCTCCGTTAGATCCTGAATGAAATCATCAATAAAATGTAAAAATAATTCTGGAGTCCAGCCGTCCGGGCCCGGACTTTTGTCAGCCGAGAAAGAGCTTAGGATCCCCCTTACCTCTTCACAAGACACCGATTCCAAGAGATTCCTATTGTCTGCTTCATTAAACATCACCGGGTATTCTGCTATCATTTCCATATGGTCCTCGGCCAATATTGTATCTGATTTTGCAAAAAGCGTTTGAAAATAGTCAACATCCGCTTTCTTGATCTCGGAGTTCCTATAGAGAGTTTCACCCCTTTCTTTAATTTTCCAGATTGCATTATCCCGCCTTCTACCTGAGGCGAACTTATGGAAAAATTTGGAATTTTTATCGCCCGCCTTTAGCCAAACAACCCTGCTTTTTAATCTCCAATCTGCCTCTTCTGTCAGAAGGATATTCCTATATTCAGCCTCCAAATTTTTCAGATCCTCCCAGCAGTTGTCATTTTGACAACCATCTGCCACCTCAGAGTAAATTCTCGCCCTTTCTACAATAATATGTCTGGCTCTCAGCTTGTGCACCCTTTTCTTTCTGCGGTTCCATCCTCGAACCTCCTTTTTGAGTCCATTTAAAGTACTTGTGAGATGTTCAGTGGCTGATATACCCGGCCTTCTAAAATTCGCTGCTAAATACCCCTTCACCAGCTTAATAAAATCTGCATCTTGAAGCCACATTCTGTTGAATTTAAAAGGATAACCATATACCTTCTCCTCCAGGTCCCAAGTCATGAGCAGAGGTATATGATCAAAAATCGTCAGGTCTGCAACCTCCACGTCCAGATTCCTGATAGCCCTCCTGAAATCCATACTGAAAGACTCTGTCAATCCGCTTCCCAATAAAATCCAGGCCTTTCCTCCCATTTATCCATGTTGGACAATTTGTAGTCAATGGTATATCAATTAAATCCAAGTTTGTCAGCAACTCCTTTATGTCTCCATCACGAGGATCTAACCTCCCTTTATTTCCCCAAATATCATCAGAAGAAAATGAGCAGTTGAAATCCCCTACCAGAATGAGATTTCTCAGCAAAAAAAACCACAGTCCTCCAAATGTTGCCAGAAAAACAACTTATTATTATACGGAGCATAGATGTTAAGAAAGTGAAGCCGGGGTTTGAAACCCCTACAAAAACTGGTTAAAACTATGCCTCCGGGAAAACCAAACGCAGTAAGCTCAAAAATGCTTGGATTCCACATCACTATACAGCCACCCGATAAACCGACTGCGTCAGTCGCCACCAAAGACCAATCTGGAAATAGAGGTCGTAGAAAAGCAGATGCACAAACCGCATCAGACATAGTTTCTTGAACCAAAAAAATATCAGGCTTAATTCTTAACAAAAAATTCCTAAGGGACAGAAATTTTGCATGCCCCCCCAGACCCCGAATGTTCAGAGAGACCAGCTTCATCAAGGCAACACGTCTGCGGGGGTAATTGCTCTAAGAACCCGCCCAACAGCCTGAGCCACAGGAACGTTACGGAATTTATCTGCATTTAGTCCCGGATCCAGAAAAAGATTGGAAATCTTTTTCTGTTTCCCCCTTCCTCGACGGATGGTGACATTTTTCCGGGATGGAGGACTTACAAGGTCACGTATCGGGGAGAAAAATGAATGATCGGTTAAAGGAACTAAAACGGCCTTAGGGTTTGCAAGCAAGAATTCTAGGTCGGTCCCCACAGAGTTCCTTGGGGAATCCCCATCCGACAGAAGCTTTTTAGACATGTGATCCCCCACCAGGCTTCTCCCATCAAACTTCCCCGGGTCGCAAAGCCCCTCTTCACCCGGGATAACAAGACGTGGTTTGGACAAAGATCCCTGAGGTCTGACTAGATTCCCCGGTTGGTTCAGAGACAACACTGAGGGAGAGTGTTTGGGGTCCCAAACCCCTCTAGCCACAGCTTCAACCGGGGTGGCAGGAAGCGAGGATAAAGACCCATCCAACAGCGCATCACATTTTCCCAGCACCCCCAGATTCTCAGAATCCGATCTCATCATAGGCCCATTCCATAATCCTAAAAGCTCATTATCCGAAACAATTAAGGCTTTAACCCCTTCAATAACTTTATTATGATCCCTATTATCATGGTTACGAGAATCTAGAACGGAGATACTAGAAGAGGGCTGAAAATGCTTACCCAACGACATATCAACATTCGGATAGATTGGATTGTCAGCATTCAACCGCTCCAAAAAAGACGGATCTTCTCTTAGCTTTCGACCCTTCCTTTTCCATGCCGAACAGTCCCTTCTAAGATGACCAGGCTCATGACACTGAAAGCATCGAAATGGGATATTCCAATAGTCGAGCACCTGTCTGTGCACCATTCCATCCCATTGGAGCTTTATCTCCGACTGTAAGCCACCAGCGAATGGGATCTCAACCAAAATCCAGGCCGTTCGCTTATCGAAAGCCTCATGGATCTTAGGGTCTGCATATCTACACGTTCCTAAACAATCCCCAATCGCCTTCAGAGCTTTGAAAGTCCAGTAAATCAGAGGCAATCCATGCAATCTAACCCACATTACATGATTCACTGGCGCATTAGAAATGGGATGGAAACTGGCGTCCCACCGGTGCATTGTCATAAAACTCCTGCCCTGTACCCACGTCCGGCCTAGGACTAAACTTACATCTTCCTCCTTTTTCAAAACAAAACATAACCACCCCGCCTGTAGCTTATTCACCTCTGGACAGTAACCTAAAAGGTCTTCCCATCACTTTAACAGCCACTCCATCTTGTCTGTTTTACAGTATCTTTCAAACTGCCACCTTCCTATAACAAACCTCTGAGATAAGGTAACTACCCACTCCCACAAAATGTCTGTGCCAAAGGTCAGAAGGCAGCATTCTTTCGATGGTTTGAAAGTCTTGGGTTCCTTTCGCGGCTTATGGCTTAAACCAGACTCCAGCTCCTGCTGAAATGTCCCCAAGGGCAAATCCACGTCGTTGTTCTTCACCTTGACCGCCGACCGTGCTAAACCCTCCCTGCATTCTTTCTCAGCCACTTGCGCTGCATGAATGAGAGCCTCATCGCTGACAGCAGCGTCAAGGTCCAAAATAAGCTCTAACAAACCCATGGCTAACGTGTCCTATCCCACCAAGGAGCAGGGACCACCAGAACAGACCACGTCACACCTCCCCACCCACAAGAGGATATATTAAAACACCACTCCTCCGGCCAATGTCCACCTTTACGTGTAAATCATCAAGATCAGAAAACGATAAATTAATCGAATAACAATCACAAAAGACGGCTAAAACGATACCAAGAAGGATAGGCCAGCGTGCCACATTTACTTCATCAGAAGATTTGTGTCAACCGATATTTTTTCCATCAGCCCACGTAGCTTTTCCTACCATCTTCAGCACGACTAGAAAAGGACATCAAACGGTGAAGAACTCAGAACGGTCTCTTCCAGCACGTATCAAAGATTATCCCGCCGCCCACTATCACCTGAGCAAGGACTAGACAAATCTCCACCTCACCTGAGAACATAATTCAAAAATCGAATTCCGGCTTCTACCAGTCCGGGAAAAAAAGATTTGAAAAACCGGTAGGTTATTGAAAGAAATAGCCACAGGAAAAGCCGAATGGTCGATGTTCAAACAGAGACCGGCTGAAGCATATCATGGAAGAATTTCAGCTGTAAGATGAAGTTCCTCCCAGAACCAACACGCTAACAAAAACCGTATAACAAAACTCATAAAAATGCCGCATAAAACCTTTAAACGCAGACTGGCGCTATCTGAACACTGAACGATCGCGCCATTCCTGAAAAATCTGCCAAACTCTTCCGCTTCGTTACAACAGTTTCTAATGGCACCGGGACTCACATGTGCAGACTTTCGTTCTGTTCTGCGGGTTTAACACATGCATCGGTTTCTAATGGGCTCCGAGACTCCAGTTGCCGACTACTCTGTAAAAATCTTCTGCTCCCCCTATTTTCCCCCCCAACGCCTGAGTTTAACTGTGCAACTCCAGCCATTAACACTTGTATGGGAAAGCTCGTGGATTCGTTCTTCGGCATCTTCTCAGTCAGTTAAAAAAACATGGTATTAGATATTGAGACAATGCAGAACCGCCACTCTTCTGGTCAACCTCCCCACAATCACAATCTCAACTCGGAAACTCATTCTCATGGGAAACCACCGGCGGCAATAGCGACTGCCTCTTCCGCGACTGTTTGTCTCACTTCATCTCATGCAAAAATCCCTTGGCCTGTGAGACCGAATCTGTAAGGTCGCGGAGCCGACGACGTCGTCTCGCCGCAACACTACCTGCACCGGTCTGCCCTCTCCCAAGCACAAAATTCTGGCATTCCTGAGCCCGAGAATGCCGGACATAGCAGACTACTTTCAATACGACTGCTCTGGACACTCAACCATAGTATAGCCAGCCTGTAGCTTAATAGAGGCACTGAAGTAGCCAAAATTGTATGACCGCAGCGATTTCAGATCTGAGATTGTTTATGACTCAAAAATCACCACAGAATAAGAGACCATTTCGAGCCTCCATAGATTCCAATAACAATACATATCACAAGGCATCATACAAAATGTCTGAAATTAAGGCGAGCTTGGAGCTACTCTCAGCCCTCAAACCTCTTAGATTGCATGTACTAGATCCATTTATCAACAATTATTACAAGCTATAGCCAAGTAAAAAGGGAAAGGAGGAAATATAAATGACACATGGATGAATCGATGAATAGTTTTTCATTATTGGTCTTATTCCGCTCCCATTTTCAAATCAGCCGAGCAACTTCATCTACATGGCCCGGATGCTGATGAATGGGTTCAGCTTCGAAATACTCTTCGTTGTGCTGGGCTGTGCTATGGCCTGGGAGTTGATAAAATTGTCTGGAATGGGCCCCTTAAAAACAACATGATTGTAGTGAAGGATGTTTATCGTGGGATTGTATCTAACCTTCCTCAGCAATCTACAAATATCTTCCTTCCTTTTTGGAAGAGGAAAATCCCAACGAAAATCATTATTTTCGGTTGGCTGGTATGGAAAGGAAAAGTGCTTACATGGGATAATCTTAGGAAGCACAATTATCATGGCCCAAGCCGTTGTGTCCTTTGCCTCATGGCTGAGGAGACCATTGAACATCTATTTTTCACATGCCCTTCTGTCATCAAACTTTGGAAATTATTCAGCTCGTTTATTATGAACCCATCCTGGCGGCCGATGAACTTTATCTCTGCGGCATATGATTGGAATGTATTGCACACTTCTCACAGATCCCTTCCCTTTTACTTCATATGGGAAGTCTGGCTCACAAGGAACAACATTATTTTCGAGCAGAATTCTTTTCAGATCCATCGAACATATATGGCTATTAAATCTTGGATGGCTGACAATCCCCCTTTGATTATTGATGTTTGTGATGCATCTCATCGTCTCAGACCCCATGATATTGCTCTCCCAGCCTTATACTTCGATGGTGCTTCTACAGAAGGTATCATTGGTTGTGGAGCATGGATTAAGATCTCGGATCGGGATCGTATTCTCCTCTATTGGAATGGTGGTCCAGGTTCAAACAACAAAGCTGAGATTTTGGCACTTTGGGGAGGCCTACTCATTGCTGTTGATTATCAAATTCGGGTGGCCGGCATATATGGGGATTCTCAATTGGTTATAGGTTGGATGTCTAACATATTTAATATGTACAATCAACTTTTGCGGGGCTGGATTGACCGAACTCAGTATATGTGGAGTCGATTGGATTTCGCTCCAATGTTTCACATTTTCAGAGAGAACAACACCCGGGCTGATCGATTATCTAAAAAAGGACTCTCTGCTGAGTTTGGGTTGATGTTCATCTCTCGTTTTCAAGATGGCAGACAGACTGCCGAATTTTCAATTTCTCTCTCATGATTTCCTTCTGTTTTAAGTTTTTGACACAAATTTTGTTACAGTTGGAGCATCTGTGATCTTTCTCATAGGATTATTCTTCTGGTTTCCTAAAGTACCATCTCAAGCGAACGCATTATCTATCAAGCGAGCCTGTGTTACATGACCCAAGCGAGCGTGTTAATTATGTTCAAGCGACCGAGTTATAATATATTATTCTACTTGCAGGCACATGCAACAGCATTTTATTTGAGTATCTCGGACTACCCATCAAGCAAGAATGTGTTATTGTTTATCAGGCGAGCGTGTCAACTTTTCTTTGCGTCCCAAACTCACACAATCAAGCAAGACTGCACACCCTCTTCTTAGGAGCGTGTTGTATCAAGTGAGCGGGCATTATTTTCTGTTAGATGGTTATCCACATTATCTGATGCATGTCAATTTTGGATACTACCAGGATCTTAATCACAAGAGATACTTCAATCATCGGGCTTATCTTCCCAATTTACCAAAACTATCTCTCAAATCTTCAACCATGACTCATACTCTATAATATTCCTGGATTTGATGCTCCACTACCTTTTTTCCAATTACTTCGCTTCCTTTCTACCTTACAGTCTCATAGTTCCGAGTAAGGACCGAGATGAACCCTTTCATCTGTGTCTTTACTTCTCTGTTAATTTTCTTCTTATATATCAGGAAAGACATCTGTAAGGGAAGGATCGAATCCCTGTTATGTGGATGCCAACTATTTTCTCTGCTCGGTATTCTGCACAAGCATTTCATTGTGGCATTATATGCTGTTTTCTCGCTGTTTATACTTTCGCAGCTGAGACATATTTGGTCAATGTACTGGTTATATTTTTAATATAATACAACCATTTTTTCTTTCTGAAAAAAAAAAGAATCGATGAATAATTTTTATTACATAAATCATTTTAGCTAATGTCACTATCAAATCAGGTTTATAGTTTAGGGAAGCCAGTAACGATCATGCCAATCACCTTATTCCAAAATATGTTAATAAATAATTTGGATCAAGTCACATTTAACTCAGATTTATGGTTCAAAGCGTTGGGAAAAACTAATACACATACCATTCATTGATTAAATTTCAAGTATACAAGTTAGGCAAAAACTAGATGCTTGTAACTACTTCCCTTATTCTTCATGCAACAAATAGGCACATGTATGTATTTATACTATAAGACCATACATGATATTTAAATTAATGATTTTATAAGGTTTTGGGCAAACTGCGAATTTTTTCATGAGAAAAAGTTGTTCTTGAATAAAGTCAAGGCTATTCCTTCACACATTATGAAGAATAATTAATTAGTCATGGTTATTCATATATTTAGTTATTTTTGATAAAGTTTTATAAATTTTTCAAATGTAATATTAAAAGATAATTTTATATAAATGTAAAATTTTAAAGTTTTAATTATATTAATAAATGTGTTTATTTTAAAATAGGATTTTTAGAATTTCATTTAATTATTAATGTATATGATAAGAATTTAATTTTCATGAATATTCTAGAATATTCATAATAATATATATAAATTAGTAGTTAAAATTTATCTCTAAAATAGTTATGCTTTATTTATCTATTAATTAAATTGATTAATTTAAAAAAAAGGTCATATAAAGAAGTGTCATATAGAGTGAGTTACAGATATTTGAGCATATGGTATTGATAAACCATGATATTGTAACAAAGTCTATTTATAGATTAAGAATGTCCATGGTAAAGTGGAGCTAAATTTAATTTCTATTATTAATAATCTTGTTCCATGTTTTTTTAAATATACATATGTTTAACCGGTATATTAATTCTCTTTATAATAATAATAATAATTTAAAATAAAGTTATAATTCAGTTTGTTTTTTTATGATTTTCCAATTTTAACAAGCTGAGATGTATCATAAAGTAAGTGCTTTATGTTTGTTATCTATCGATGTCTTAATTTATATGGTTGTGCTAATTTATAAGTGAAAAAGTGTTTAGTATCATTTTAAAAGAAAATTAGAAAAAATCTAAATATAAGAAAGATAATTTTTTTTTGAAGTAGTAGTCTAATTCTTCTATGTTTTATTTATTTCTGAGACATATTTTCAGGTCAATTTATCCCAAAATCCAACGAAAAATGGTTAGAATTACAAATTTGACTTATATAATCTACTTAATCTATGTATTGTAAATATTTTTGATAATGCATAATCTATTTATACATTTAAAAAAACATTTTAAATAATAAAAATTAACAATATAAAAAAACCTACCAAAACATTAAAAAATAATTAAACAACATTTTTTAAATAATCAACTTAATTTAAAATAAGTAAAATAATTTTAACAAGTAAATAAGGATTATATGATATAATATTACTAAATGCAATAAATTATGTGTTCAAGCATGGTGGGAATTCAACGAAACATATGTTAATTATCTATAGGATAATGACCCATTGTTGCTGGATATTAGCAGTTATTTTGTAAATATTTTAAAATACATTTGTACTAGGTTGTGGACAAGCTATTGTTTTTCAAAACCTCTAAAAATATGTTTAGATAAGGTTGTTGATAAGATTAATGTTAAGACTCTTGAAATTCTACAATGAGGTTTTTATATCTTAATTAAATCTTTATTTTGTCGGAGCAAGTTTACTTTTGTATAGTATATATAGATCTAGATCACAAACGGTATTCCTATTCTAGAGCAAAGGTTTCACTTCCTAACTAAACAACTAGCAAATGAGATACAAGGCTCTATGTTCTTGAGATATAAGGCTCTATGTTCTTAAGTTACATAAAAGCACCATAAGCATAAAGAAAATATAAAACCACCATGAACTTAAAGAAAATATTTTGGTTTGTTGGTATAAAAATTAATAAGGACTCTAAAATCATGTTATATGGGTCGTTAGGAATAGGGAAGGCAGAGAAACAACTAGCTATAGGCCTATATCATCATAATGATTGTATTATTAGTGGAGTTCTTCCCTGTGTCTAGGAGTGTGATGTGTGTTTGATTCTCCTTATATATTCATCACCACAATGTTAGGAGTATGTGTTTGTTTCACAGTGTAACGGGCTTTATTCCAATTTCATAAGATTTTAATGGTTTAACATGGATTTAGGTTTAGATTTAATAATAAGAATAATAATAATAACAACAACAACTTAAATGTATTTGATTTCATAAAAATAATAATAATAATAAATAGTAATAACTTAGGTATGCCAAAGGTACTTGATTTCATTTTTTTGGAATGTAAATATTTACTCGAAATCAATTTAAATTGGTTTTTTTTTTTTTTGTTGGAGGTTGTTATGGTTTGTTTTATGGTTTAATAATAAATAGTAATAATTTATGTATGTCAAATGTACTTGATTTCATTTCTCTTAGGAATGTAAATAATTACTTGAAATCAAAATTTTAGATTGTTAACTTAGATTGTTAATTTTTATTTATTTATTTTATTATTTATTTTATTTACTTTTTTATCTTGTTATGGTTTCTTTTTATGGTTTTTATCTTTAAACATTTTAAAATTTAAATGGAAAATTACAAAATAAATTAAGAATAATATAAAATTGATTGAATAAGTTATTTAACATTTTGGTGTGAGTTTTTTAGTAGTTAAGAAATTTGTTTTATGGAGTTCTCTAGAAGGTGGAATTTATAAGTAATTTTGTTATTTTCTATGGAAGAGTTTTATTCTTATTTAAAGTAAAAAACAATATATGAGGAGATTTATGTTGGTTTTATATTATAGAAACTTTCAATCAATAGTTTATAGTTTTATTGACTAAGAATCTTCGCAAGTACTGGGAAAATTTTAGGGGTGAAATTTCATTGATTGACTATTTTTTAGACATTTTCTAAAAAATAACATTCACTCATTCTATAAAAAAATTTCCTACTTTCTACATAGATAAGATTAAATGCATAATATTATCAAAACATTACTAATTTTAATAGTCAATTACATGTTTTTTATTGAATATTTTCCTACATTCTATATGGGTAAAACCACGAAGGTGGGTTACACTTTTGTGAGAAACACGGATGGAAAATTATTTTTCCCAACAGTTCGGCCAAACTTTTATAAAATTTCGGCCGAACTATTTGAAAGTTTGGCCAAAGTTTTGAAATTAGTTCGGCCGAACTAATCTTGTCGTTTACATTGACGGCATATTGATGACGTGGGAAAGCATATTTTTGGCCGGAGATGGGAAAATCGGCAACCAAAGTTCAATCGAACTATTAGTTCAGTCGGATTAATAGTTTAACCAAAATTTTAAAATAATTTGGTCGAACTTTGGCTTATAAATATACCGGCTCGCAAACCTTAAGAGGTTTCGGGCTTGTTACTGTATTTTTTGTTTGATATTGTGAGGTGAGAAAGTTGTTTTTGTTGCTTGCATCTATGCTTGTTACTGTGTTTGTTGTTTGTTATTGCAAGTTGAGAAAGTTGTTGATTTTTCTCACATCTGTGTTTGTTGTTTTCAGTTGCACGATAAGGTGAGAAAGTTGTTGCGCGAGGAGGTCAGAAATCCGTTGCACAAGGAGGTGAGAAAGTTGTTGCTCTGTGTCATCTCTTTATTTTTTTGTGTATTTTTTTTGTTGGTTTTAATTTTAATTCTCTGTTTTTTTGTATGCGGGTTTTAATTTTATTTCTCTGATGTTTTGTTTTCTCTCTCTGAGACGTATTCGACGATCTCCCGCCTCCTATCATAGGCATCTTTGAATTTCCAGGTACTCCTATGACCTCTGTTTTTATAAAATGCCTAGAAATCTCGATCTACAATTCAAATTTGTCTAAATATCTGTGTTAAACAATGTTAAATTGATGGATTTGATGCATTTTTTAATAATCGAACATTGTGTGTTAACTTCTTGTTCTTCAATGCTAACAACACACTAATTCTTTGACATTGAACACGAGCTTTCACGTACGTTTCAATTCCACTGAGTATCTAATCCATTAAGAATATTTACATGCATATGTTATTGGCATTTCTTGTGATCATAACACTCATGCAACAACTCTCAATTCAATTTAATAAATCATCTGTTATTGGCATTTCTTGTGATCATAACATTCATGCAAAAACTCTCAATTCAATTTAATAAGTCATCTGTTATTGGCATTTATTGTGATCATAACACTCATGCAAAAAATTTCAATTCAATTTAATAAATGTCAATATTAGACAGTGTATAATGGGGTAAGAATATGAAACAAGAATAACAATGTGCAACACATAAGCTCAAGACAACGAAAACGTAGTTTGGATTCTCTGATAACACAGTGGGTTAAAATGGTTTTCGGGGATTGTATTCAAAGTGAGGTGCAGAGGAAATTTGGATGGTCGACTAAAAAGACACCTGCCTGATTTTTGAAATATCTCACAGAATGTACAACCAAGCTAACTCAGATTTACTATTTGATATACAATTGGAGGGTTCCACCAAATTTGCAGACCTATTAAATCTGGTCAGAAGAATCGTCCATTTACTACTAGTGTCATTTAGTTAATGATGCCACTTCTTCTTATGAATGTTCTTTGTTTAATCTATTATGTAACAAATGCTGCCACACCTTCATATTATGTAACCCAAATTTCCATGCTTTCTTAGTTTCATAGGTAACGTGAAATCGAAATAATATTTCCAATCACAGATTGTTGTAGAATTCCTAAGTCTAACTTATAACTTTCTAGCTATAATGTTCATACTACATTTCTTGGCATCTCTATCATAGTTGGTGCACTTCAATTCCATTGGTATAATCAACATATTTACAGTTAACGCATGTCACTATCTCCAACACCATCTGTCTTAGAGTATTTTGATAGTATTTAGGAATTGTAGAGCTTTGAATTAAGGGATTCTTTGATTAGTAGGATGTCGTTCCACTTAGTAAATTTGCACACTTTTTTTCTTGAAAAGGATTTTGAAAGCCCCAGTCGGACGAAGCCAATCGTTCTCTGCATCCAATATTATTTTTTGTATGTCTTGTTGAGGAGTCAAATCGTAGCTCCTATTATCATCCATCTACCTTTTTCGTAGGTGAAATCCAAGTGTTGCATTAATCATGATCCATAGTCAATTCTGTTACTATCAAGTGGATATGGCACACCTGCTAGAAAATATCTGGTTAAAACAACATGTCCTCTTAGTTCATTTGTGCCATTAATTATTTTTTAGAAAATTACAACTCTGAATCAATATATAATAGACTTCATCTAGGCGTCCAACATTTCATTTACAAGCTCAAACTACATCTTCTTATTTTTAAATCCTTGTTCTATACCTTCATTAATGGTTGTGCTTCCATTTTCGATAGCATTTAGAACTTTAGATATGTGGTACATCATCCTTGTCCTCCTTGTTATCTCCTCTACCCAAATTTCCTAAAGGGTTGTATTGCATATCAAACAACGGGAGAATACTTGAAACTATATCATTGAGGGTTTCTCCTTCCACACGATGTTTAATGTGAGGTAGTGTTGTGTCCTTAACCCCTCCTTGATATTTTTGTGTTAATTATAGTATATTTGTATCTCCTTTTTCTTCTTCTTTTTTTTTTTTTGTTTTTTTTTAATGCTACTTTGGTTGGGAAGCCTTTGGCTGTCGAATCCTTCAATTTCATCCTAACATGGAATCAATGTTCTTACTTCTTCTAATTCAATTGTGTAGAACCATGTTTCTACCACAATTTTTTTTCTTGATCTAAACCACGGGGAATTGAACATTGAATCTCTTTCTTTACATATGACTTCATAACAAGGAGATAACCAATTGAGCTACACCCCATGGGAACGTTTCTGGAACATTTATTTATAGGAAATAAAGGATTTTCTTTTGTAACTTCTTTATTTTTCCTCATATTCTCTTTGAAATTTTGACATGCTTGGTTCCCATATTTCACTTCTATAAAGTATAACTAGTAGGACAGGTTTCAAGGATATCAATTTGATCATTTTCTAGTAACATATATGTGTTGATCGACACTTTTTTTGTAGAATTAATACCACCTTTCATCCTCCTTGGAGTCTCTCCAAACATTTCTCCCACATAAACTTTTGGCTGAAATAAAATCCAAACTATTTGAAAGTTTGAATGATCTCTAATGGTTCACACTTGAATTTAATAATGTATTTTGTCAATCATATTTTAGGGAAGAAAGTAACCACTTTGATATTTCTTTAATTGAATTCTACACCCACTTCAGTCACTTCAGTGTATAATTTTTTCAGCATTTGTTCTTTTAGGATTTTTAGTGATCTCACTATGTCCATTATATTTTTAGCCTCAATCAGCAATCCATATTTACTTTTGTAAAATTGAAAGGGCAACTATAGCTGCTACCCACGCATCTACTCCAATAAAACTTAGAAGTTCAATCGAATACTTTATATACACCTTAGGTGCAAAGGGAAGAATAAGTTGTTCATAATTAATCTTCCAACTAAGTCCACAACACCATAGTGCCAATATTTAACTAATGACTCTTGCATGGAAGAATACCCACATATATATCTACAAAACAGTCAACATTGTAGTTATTTTCAATATTTAATTAATGACTCTTGCATAGGAGAAATTTTCTACCGCTTAGGGATTCAAGAAATTTTTACCAAACCTCCATACATCTAGAGTGGATATTATGCATACTAGGGTTGGATAAGATTTATCTAAGATTCTGATTTTCTTATTTTTATTGCTTTAAAATTTAATAAAATGTGTGAGATGTATATATCTTGACAACTTTGTTTAATTTTATTTACCAATTTTGTGATACTACAAAAAAGACATCAGATTAGTAATGGTGATAAGTTACAGAAGTATTGGTAAGGTTGATCAAGCATGATACTTATATGTAGAGTAGAGTTGTATGTGTGACTTTTGACATAACTTCATCAACCACTACCACTATTTGTTTATCATTTTATGCATTTGGAGGCATGATGTTAATAGGAATGATTGATAGAAATGGATTATTCGAGTAATGAAGATCCTTGGCTTCTTACCATAATGCTACTATAGGTTTATGTTGATTCTAGAACTATTTTTTATTAATGTACCTAAATTTACACCTTCCATGATGCTTCTAATATTGTAGAATGTTAAAAGTGGAGTGTTTTATGATGTAATGAATATTACTAATCTAGATTATGTATAATGATATGATGATAGTATAGGTTGATATTCAAGTTGTAAAATTCTTGTACATATCAAGGATGAATGATACTATACAAGCCAAAAATGGAAATTATTAGACAATCTGTTAGGTGTTAAATCATACTTCTTATTAATGACATAAATAATGCAAGTTAAAAATTATTTTTTAATGTTCTTAGCCTATTAAATATAGATGTCAAAGTAAAGGTTTCTAGATGTGATTTCTCCCATAAACTTTAAGGCAAACTATGTAGATGTTATTCTCCCACAAACTCATCTAGGTGTGACTTTTGACATAACTTCATCAACCACTGCCACTAGTTGTTTTAGTAAGTGGATAAAATAATTTTGCAAACCATGTACATGTCATTTCTCCCACAAACTCATCAAGGTGTGACTTTTGACATGACTTCATCAACCACTACCACTAGTTGTTTTAGTAAGTGCATAAATTAATTTTACAACCCATGTACATGTAATTTCTCTTCCAAACTCATCAAGGTGTGACTTTTGACATAACTTCATCAACCACTACCATTAATTTTTTTAGTAAGTGCAAACCACTACCACTTCAAGGAAAAAACCGTGTACATGTGTCATTTCTCCCATACACATGTGTCATTTCTCCCATAAACGTTTAGGCAAACTCTAAGGAATTTCATTTCTATGTCATTTCTCTGTCATTTCTATGTCATTTCTCCCATAAACTATAAGGAAAACTTTAAGGCAAACCATGTACATGTCATTTCTCCCTTAAAATCTAGGCAAGGAAAACTTTAAGGCATGTTATTTCTAGATGTGATTTCTACCATAAACTTTAAGGCAAACCATGAACATGTCATTTCTCCCATAAACTCAAGGCTTTCTCCCATTAATTCAAGGAAAATTTTAAGGCCTAAAAACTAAACCTAAAATGGTTGAACTTCCATAGGATTTGAATTTGTCAATTGAGTGTTAACTTCTACAGTTTCTAAAGGCAAAGTCTGTAAAGGACAGGTAGCCTTTGGATCTCATCCTTTCTCAAAGGTGACATATCCAGTAAATTCCCTACAGTCAATCTCTGGAACAAATATAAATAGAATTTCTTCATTGTAATATCCATTTCTGTACATGCCATTTCTCCCATAAAATTTAAGGAATTTGCTAGTGTTTTGGGAACCATGTACATGTCATTTTTGTGTCATTTCTCACATAAAATTTAAGGCAAACTTTAAGGCCAACCATGTACATACATGTCATTTCTCCCATTTCTCCCATAAATTTTAGTAAGTGCATAAAATAATTTTGCAAACTATGTACATGTCATTTGTCCCACACACTTTAAGGAAAACTTTAAGGCAAACCATGTACATGTGTCATTCCTCTCATACATGTGTCATTTGTCCCATAAAATTTTAGGAAAACTTTAAGCCATGTCATTTCTATGTCATTTCTCCCATAAACTTTAAGGAAAATGCTAGTGTTTTAGGAACCATGTACATGTCATTTCTATGTCATTTCTCCCATAAAATTTAAGGCAAAATTTAAGGCAAACCATATACATACATGTAATTTCTCCCATTTCTCCCATAAATTTTAGTAAGTGCATAAAATAATTTTGCAAACTATGTACCTGTCATTTCTACCACACAATTTAAGGCAAACCATGTACATGTGTCATTTTTCCCATACATGTGTCATTTCCCCCATAAACATTTAGGAAAACCTTAAGGCATTCCTTTTCTATGTCATTTCTCTATCATTTCTCTATCATTTGAATGTCATTTCTCCCATAAACTATAAGGCAATGTCATTTCTCCAATAAAATATAAGGCAAACTTTAAGGTAAACCATGTACATTTCATTTCTCCCTTAAACTCTAGGCAAGGAAAACTTTAAGGCATGTCATTTCTAGATGTGATTTCTCACACAAAATTTAAGGTAAAATTTAAGGAAAACCATGCACATGTAATTTCTCCCACAAACTCAAGGCTTTCTCCCATTAATTCAAGGAAAACTTTAAGGCCTAAAAATTGAACCTAAAGTGGTTGAACTTCCATAGGATTTGAGTCTCTCTATTGAGTGTTAACTTCTACAAGTTCTAATGGTAGATTCTCTAAAGGGCCATGTAGCCTCTCGATCTCATCCTTTCTCAAAGGTGACATATCTAGTAAATTCCCCTACAGTCAATCTCTGGAACAAATCGTAATAGAAGTTCTTTATTGTAATATCCATTTCTGTACATGCCATTTCTCCCACAAACTTTGAGGAAAACCATGTTCATGTGTCATTTCTCCCACAAAATCAAGGCTTTCTCCCATAAACTCAAGGAAAACTTTAAGGAAAATTAATAAACTTTAAGACAAAATTTAAGGAAAACCATGTACATGTGTCATTCTCTAACAAAATCAAGGTTTTCTCCCATAAACTCAAGGCGGAAAATGAATATACCGGGAAGAAAAACGAAGGTAAAAACACAACCATGTACGTGTGTCATTTTTCCCACAAACTCAAGGCTCTCTCCCATAAACTCAAGGCAAACCTTAAGGAAAATTAATATTATAGGAAGAACAACGAAGGTAAAAACGCGAAGGTGGGTTTATGTACATACATGTCATTTCTCCTATGTACATACATGTCATTTATCCTATGTACATGTCATTTCTAGAATTTTCTAGTGATTTTGGAACCATGTACATGTCATTTCTATGTCATTTTTCCTATAAAACTTAAGGAAGACCATGTACATGTGTCATTCCTGCCATAAAATTTAAGGAAAAATTTAAAGAAAACCATGCACATGTCATTTATCCCATACATGTGTCATTATTGCCATAAACTTTGAAGCAAAATTTAAACCATGCACATGTCATTTCTCCCACAAACTCAAGGAAAACTTTAAGGCAAACCATGTACATGTCATTTCTCTCTTAAACTTTAGGCAAGGAAAACTTTAAGGCAAACCATGTACATGTCATTTCTCTCTTAAAATCTAGGCAAGGCTAACTTTAAGGCATGTCATTTCTAGATGTGATTTCTTTTATAAACCTTAAGGAAAACAATGCACATGTCATTTCTCCCCCAAACTCAAGCCTTTCTCCCACTAATTATACAAGGTAAACTTTAAAGGCCTAAAAACCGAACCTAAAGTGGTTGAACTTCTATAGGATTTTAGTCTCTCTGTTGAGTGTTAACTTCTACAAGTTCTAAAGGCAGAGTCTGTAAAGGGTCCGGTAGCCTCTGGATCTCATCCTTTCTCAAAGGTGACATATCTAGTAAATTCCCCTACAGTCAATCTCTGGAACAAATCTAAATATAAGTTCTTCATTGTAATATCCATTTCTGGACATGCCATTTCTCCCATAAACTTTAAGGCATTTGCTAGTGTTTTTGGAACCATGTACTTGTCATTTCTATGTCATTTCTCCCATAAACTTTAAGGAAAACTTTAAGGATAACCATGTACATACATGTCATTTCTCCCATTTCTCCCATAAACTCCAAGCAAACTTTAAGGCTAACCATGTACATTTCATTTCTATGTCATTTCTCCCATAAATTTTAAGGCAAACTTTAAGGATAACCTTGTACATACATGTCATTTCTCCCATAAACTCAATGCAAAATTTAAGGATAACCATGTACATGTCATTTCTATGTCATTTCTCCCATAAATTGTAAGGCAAACTTTAAGGATAACCATGTAAATACATGTCATTTCTCCCATAAACTCAAGGAAAACTTTAAGGATGTCATTTCACCCATAAACTCAAGGCAAAATTTAAGGATAACCATGTACATGTCATTTCTTTGATAAAATTAAGGCATAATTTTCTACTATTTTCGGAACCATGTACATGTCATTTCTCCCTTAAACTCTAGGCAAGGAAATATTTAAGGCATGTCATTTCTAGATGTGATTTCTACCATAAACTTTAAGGAAAACTTTAAGGAAAACCATGCACGTGTCATTTATCCCATGCATTTGCAATAAATGTTAATTTAATATATTTTATTGAATTTATTTTTTTCAGGGATCAAAATACCCACTAAATATAGTTGAAATGGACATTATGCATAGATGTTTCTTACTAGCCCAATCCAAGGAAAGTAGTGATTACATGTGCTTTACAATATTGTGACTAGCAAGGTCCTCCAAAGGAAAATGAATATACCAGGAAGAACAACAAACAACAAAGAATATTATATTGCATTGATAGAAGGCTTGGGAACAACTAGGGAGTATGGATCAAATGGAATTGTAGTTTTCACCAATTCTGAACTTGTGTGCAACCACATGAAATACGTGTACCAAGTTAAGAAGGAGAGGCTAAAAAAGCTGCATGGAAAAGAAAACAATATTGTTAGACAATTTCAATTTTTGAGTATAAGACATTGTGAAAATGTTAATAAGATGTCTGGTGATATATTGTGTGGGGCAATGCCAATTCAAGATTCATCTATCAAAGATGAATTAATAGATGAATCAGCATTATATGGAGCAATGCCAATTCAAAATTCATTTCTCAAATATGAATTAGTGTTGAGATGCTCTTCTTCAAAAATTCAAGTTTCATCTCTTAAAGATGAATTAGTGTTGAGACGCTCTCCTTAAAAATTTATTGATGGACATTGTAACATATCTTTGATATGTGTGTGTTTCTTACTTATAAATGCGTCTTTTTTAATGACCATGTGTTTTCTTCAATTATATACCAAGTGTGCTCCCACCATGTAAATCACAACTTGGTGAACTTCACATTTTTATAAAATTAAAATATGAGGACTTCAACATTTTTTTTTAAATGGAGTTTCACGCGTCTTTTTTAATGATCATGTGTTTTTTCATTTATATACCAACTGTGCTCGCACCATGTAAAGTGAAACTTGGTGAACTTAACATTTTTATAAAGTTTTTCTTAAATTGAGTTTCACACATCAATTAGTGCTTTGAAAGTTGTGTTTTACATAATTTGTGTACACTAAATTACATTAATTTTTTGAAATTTCTTTTGAATTTATTTTAAATAGTAATTTAAAAATAATTGTAAATTTACACTATAGATATATCCATATATTTCATTGAGGGTGAAAGGCTTTGAAAGTTGTGTTTTACATAATTTGTGTACACGAAATTACATTAATTTTTTGAAATATCTTTTGAATTTATTTTAAATAGTAATTTAAAAATAATTGTAAATGTCCACTCTAGATATATCCATATATATCATGGAGGATGAAAGGTGAAGATCAATAGAATCCCATATCTCTAAAAGAGAGGGGGATCATGGATCGAGGGATGTTCATGGTATTTAAATATATTCTTATCTCCATACATACATGTGTGTACATCTGGAATTGATTTTTTATCAATTTTGTGAGTTAAATTAGTTGTTAATAAGTTTCATTTTTTATTTTTAGGATGTAGGAGGACAAGGGTGTCTACTCCACCAATGGAGCATGACCATGGTTCACGTGGCCATGGTTCATGCAATTGTGGTATTGTTCACGCACTTTAATCAATGAATATGTACATGTATTTATATGTATGAATGTATTTTTGAATTGATTATAAATTCATATTTTTTTATGAAGCTTCTCTCTCATCTCGTGAGGTTGGTGGTGGTACACATTCCCTTTGAGGGCCATCAATAGGTGGTGGTGATATGCATTCCCCCAGAGGCCAATCAATGGATGGTCATGTTGGTTCTCAACCAATCGGTGGTTGTTCTAGTTCTAAACAGTCTCAGGGTGGGCAAGATGCTATGGTGCAGCAACGTTGCACTTTTGCATATGAAATTTATAGCATATACATGTATTCAAATTTACACACCTTCATTTCTTAAAAACCCTTAAGAGGAATTTTAATTGTACTTTATACAACTATAAATTTTAACTGCTTAATGCAATATTAATTTATGGATATGATTTTGGTTAAAAACCAAAATGTCAACATATAAATCTTGGGCCCACAGCTATTGCCAGCATACCTCTTCACTTTCGATGATATACAACCATCCATTAGACGGTTATCGCATTTTAAGATACGTGATATATAGAGTTTTTATATCATTCGAAATAGTCGGTTTTTAGATGTGATGTGGCATCTCTATATCTTTTCACACCCATCCAACAATTACTGCTTACCAGTTTAATTGCGTGTGAAAACCACTTTCTGGATTGGGAAACCATCTCTCGTTTCCATTCTCACTTCTAATTCAAAATTCCACATGAGCGCAGATTCTAAACTCATAATTCTATTCGTCTACAGTCAATTACATTCCACTACATCAATCAATTTGTTGTTCCAACCAGAATATGGTTTTCAACGCATATAATTTCAGAAACAATACAAATTACCTCTGTTATAAAAAAAAAAATCAACCACTGACGCCTTCGGATTTAATTGAAAAATCTCTATCATTAACTATTCTAATTAAAACATAGAGACAGAGAATGTTCCTCTCAGTTGTGGTTCCAAATCATATGATTTTGACTGTGAGTCTACTGCATCATTCAACTTTCGGTTTCAATAAACTCACCATGCAGTCACAACAACCAGAATCCCCTTCTTTGAAAATTCTATTAAGCATCAAATTACCAGAATTCTCCTTCTGCATTAATCTACTCTCCTTATTTATTATTAATGTCGTTGGTTACAACGCAGCTTTAGTTTTAACATTTCAACCACCCAGAATAATTCGAACTCTGCACTTGCTCCAGACTTAAACACACAGATTTGTAATCAAGTCCTTAAATTTGTAATTCCTTCAGTATTGATTTAAATCCCAGTTCATCCATTTAACTAATGACTCTTTATGTGCTACGACAACTTCATTCATTCAATTTTCCAAATTTTGACATTTCGTCAAAGAAACTACGGTTTTCATGCATCAATGAATGACAACCCCTTTAATTAAACAATACAAGAAACCATTTATATTTCACATTGAATGCAGAAATCAAATGAAGACATACACATAAAATCAATTAAGAAAATCTATCTGAAATTAACGATTCAAAAGTAATTCGAATGAAAGTTAAACCCTCTAGGATTTGGAAATTACCCACACAATTACACAACTACAGAGGAAAATGAAATTTTATTCTATTTAATGCTTAATTCCATCGAATCCTCCTCTCAATCACAATTCTGAATCTCTATTCCTATCTATATTTTTCATGCCTTCGAGGCATTCAATTTATACAAATGGATTCTAAACCAATTTTAGTTTAGATCCCCAGTTTACTCAGCAAATCCCTCATTAAATCCTAAAATCTCTCTTTTATCCCTAAGGATCCTCTCAATTCCATAAATCGTGAACTCATTCCTAATTTAAGATCTACAATAATTTCTCAAATCTCTCAATCCCAAATTCTCTCGTGTTCTCCAACTTTCGAGAACATTTAAAATTATGATCACAATATTAATTAAATCCTATTCTAAATCACTCAAAACATTTAAAAATACATTTATAGAACCAACTCTCTTTAAAACATAAGACTCCTCAAGTCTCCCAAATTACCAATGACATTTTAGTAGGATGCTCCTGCATCAAACTCCCCATGTAGAAAAATTTCATAGATTCTTGTCTATGAGGTCTGTTGCTTTTTTGTAATAATGCAACAGCCACAAGTCTTAATGACTTTCTACCTACAGGATTCCAAATTATGTTCTTCAGTGATTTCCTTTCTTCTTTCAACTGTTGTTTAAATATTCTGTTGCCATTTCTTGCTTCTCCTGGTTGCCATATCTTCATTTTCAACAATCCATTTTCTTTTCCTTCAATATTTGTTACAATCCAGCTTTTTATCCACCTGATTCTCTGTCTGTAGCTCCTTTCCTTGTGTTCATTTCTTGTAAGATTCATGAAATTTTCTATTTCTCTGTCCAAATTACTTTGATGTTGTTTTCATTTTCCTTTTGTATAAGTTTTAAAACTCTTGTTGCCTTCTTTTTCTTCAATTTATGCTATCAATTTTAAGATTGCTCCAAATACCATTGTAGATATTTAAACTTCCTAAATATATTTAAAGATAATTCCCTCTACAATATCCAATTTCAGTTTTGCAAATTTAATTTCAAAAAATAAATTGCTTTTCAATTCCCTGACTATAATAAAAATTTCTTCTATTGTTGCATATCTTTTGCAGTCTTCATCAGGTTCTATCTTCTTTACTAATGCTTTTAGCCAATTCTCCAGCAACTCTAATTCTTTAACCAACTGTACATATGCTTTCCCTTGACTAACTTCATTAGATAACATAGCCTTATCTTCCATCAGAATACAATTATGATATTGACTCTTAGAAATGTTTGTGTACATTTCTCTTTCTTCCTTCATCTTTATGACAACTTCAAGTAACTGTCTATCAGCTGTAAAATCTTCAAAACCTACAATCACACTCAAATTTTCAGTTTTAAAATCACAAAACCCAAAAGTCTTGTTTGATGATTCTGTCAGCAAATATTTTTTCTGTTCCAAATCTTCTACATGACTTAGAAAATCTTCAGTGGTCCTGATCTCTACTTCCTCAAACATAGAATTTGAGTACTTAGCATTCTTTGATTATTTTTCTTTCTTTTGGCCATCATTGTGAGCCAAATTTCCTTTGTTATCAACTTTAGCATTATACTGGAAAATAATATGTTCCTTCAATTTACTTTCCAGAAGTAAATCACCTCCTAGCTTTTTAGCAACAGTCTCAACCTTCCACTCTCTCATGCAAGTTTGGACACTAACATGCTCTTATGTCTCAATTAGATCTTAAGACTCTTCTTCATCACACTGCTGCTCATCATCTTCAGAATGCCTTCCTTCTTCCAATTGCACTAAACACTCAACTTTCTATAATGAAGAATAATCAAGAACTTTTTCTTGATCACAATCAAAGTCATTGATTGCCCCTATAGTAGCAAATTTCTCATCCAATACTGTACCTACATTCATCAACAAATTATTAGTTTAAAAAATACAAGACCTTTCAGCCTCTCTTGATGCTTCAAGCTCTAATCTCCCATTATAGACTTCCTAGATTTCAGCAGATCCTCTTTGCTATGATTTCATTCTTTTTAATTTTTCCATTTCTACCAAATCAATATGAATCAGCTTGCCATTCCACTTATGTTGCAATAGCTTCCATTTAGCGTGTTTTTTTGTTTTCCATCTGTATCTTCGATCTTAATTTTTTTTTCTTTGTAGCCACTCTGTCAATATATCCATCTCTGCTCTCATTACTTCCAGACTAATCTCACGCTCTTCACTCTCAGTTTCACTCTTCTTTTGGCAGTTTTCTTTATCATCGCATTGTAAAATTCTTTCATCAATTTCATTAAAAAAATTCATTTGTTTACCTCCTTGGAATATCACTACGACATTTTCATTATGCTTCCAATCCATAACAACTTTAACTGGCTGTCTTACACCAAAGAAAAATTCATCTATGAATTCCTTCTGCTGCAATAAATCAATATCTTCCTCCTCTAAAAGACATTCTCCATCATACTTTACCTCAATAGTTTTATTCATTTTTGTGATAATTTCACCACATTGTCCATCATCTTCTGCAAATCCTGCAAACACATACAAACCATGATATTTAAAAACACAAGGCTCTATAGCCACATTTTCTTCCCTTGTCAACATATCTTTAAATTGTTTTGTACTATTCGAATATTCCATGGAATCTTTCTCATTGTCCTCTTCACCCAGAATTTCACCTTGTTCTAGTCCACAAATGGAAACATCTGTTTCTGACTGTGCTTCTCTAAGTTTTTCAACCAACCGCTTCACTTGTCTCTGTCGCAGCCTTCTCTGTAACTTAGACCACTTCACTGTCCTTTTCCTCAAGACCCAACCTTGTCTTTGGTTTTCCTCTAGCAACATTGTTAACCCATCAAGTTCTTTGTTTATCTCATCCAACTCTTTGTAAAGCTCCTCTTGACTCATCTGGTTTCTACGGATTGTTTTAGAACCCTTTTCCTTCATTTTGTAGCCTTCTTCAGAACCTTCTTTATGACTTCCCACAGTCATCTTCACTTCTGTGTGAGCTTCCACACCTGCAACCAATTGACTTCTTCTTGAGTTGATCTTCTCACCAAACTTCTCCTCTGTCTGGTTTCCAAGTCCTCTTTTCCCTAGAACTTGCACTGAGCAAACTTGCTCTCTCTCCAGTTGCTACACCCACTTCTCTTAAGGACTCTTTGTCCTTATCTATTCCAAGCCTCGGCTAGAATAAGGTTCTGCTACAATCCCAAGAACATTCAAAATTTCTTCCTACAGTTTTACTATTGTATTCTTGTGCCAAACGTTTCCATTCACTCAACTGCTGCAAACTTTCATACTTTGGTAATCAATTTATGTCTCGGTTGGTTGTCTCCTGCAAACATGTCACTTTTGCACTCCCTTGATCTATTCAATATATAAAATATTATCAATTAAAAACTCGTGCATACCATCTTCCCAACATCACCTATCTTTAGGATCTCCTTATTTGCTGGCATTTACCATTCCTGTAAATCAGCTTCTGTAATTTTGTCTCCATGCTTCCACTCCGACATTCTTTCAACATTTCGCTGCTGCCACAACAATCAAGTCTGAACAAGACTTCAATTCAAATCAATTTTGGATTAGAATTTACACATAATTTTAATTTATCTTTAAGCATCTACCTCACCACAATTTATCTCTTTCTCATGAAATCTGTGTAAATACAGTATAAAAACTTCTCAAACTTTCTCTGGCTGCAACAACTCACTATATTGTGGCAAATCACAATATGTTCATACTTCATTCAGATGCATGGAGAATCCCTTTCTTCTTTACCATGATCACCCTTTCTTGCAATTTTAATTCAGTTTTTAACTTAAGAAAAAATTATTTCGGCTTTGATACCACTAATGGTACAGCATCGCTGCACCTTTTCCCAAAAAATGCATATGAAATTTATAGCATATACATGTGTTCAAATTTATGCACCTTAATTTCTTAAAAACCCTTAAGCGGAATTTTAATTGCACTTTATACAACTATAAATTCTAACCACTTAATGCAATATTAATTTATGGATATGATTTTGGTTAAAAACCAAAATTCCAACATATAAATCTTGGGCCCACAACTATTTCCAACATACCTCTTCACCGTCGATTATATGCAACCATCCATCAGACAGTTATCGCATTTTAAGATGCGTGATATTTAGAGTTTTTTATATCATGTGAAATAGCCGGTTTTTGGATGTGACGTGGCATCTCTATATCTTTTTGCACCCATCCAAAAATTACTTCTTACCAGTTAATTGCGTGCGAAAATCACTTTCTAGATTGGGAAACCACCTCTCGTTTCCATTCTCACTTCTTATTCAAAATTCCACATGAGCGCAGATTCTAAACTCATAATTATGTCCGTCTACAGTCAATTACATTCTACTGCATCAACCAATTCGTTGTTCCAACCAGAATATGGTTTTAAATGCATTTAATTTTGGAACCAATACAAATTACCTCTGTTATAAAAAAAATAAACCACTGATCCCTTCAGATTTAATTGAAAACTCTCTATCATTAATTTTTCTAATTAAATCATAGAGACAGAGAATGTTCCTCTCAGTTGTGGTTCCAAATCATATGATTTGGACCATGAGTCTGCTGCATCATTCAACTTTCGGTTTCAATAAACTCACCATGCAGTCACAACAACCATAATATCCTTCTTTTAAAATTCTATTAAGCCTCAAATTACCATAATTCTCCTCCTACATTAATCTGCTCTCCTTATTTATTATTAATGATGTTGGTTACAACGCAACTCTAGTTTTAACATTTCAACCACCCAGAATAATTCGAACTCTGCACTTGCTTCAGACTTAAACACACAGATTTTTAATCAAGCCCTTAAATGCGTAATTCCTTCAGTATTGATTTAAATCCCACTTCATCCATTTAACTAATGACTCTTTATGTGCTACGACAACTTCATTCATTCAATTTGCTAGATTTTGACATTTCGTCAAAGCAACTACAATTTCCATGCATCAATGAATGACAGCCCCTTTAATTAAACAATACAAGCAACCATTTCTGTTTCACATTGAACGCGGAAATCAAATGAATACATACACACAAAATCAATTAAGAAAATATATCTGAAATTAACAATTCAGAAGTAATTCGAATGAAAGTTAAACCCTCTAGGATTTGGAAATTACCCACACAATTACACAACTACAGAGGAAAATGAAATTGTATTCTATTTAATGCTTGATTCCATCAAATCCTCCTCTCAATCACAATCCTAAATCTCTATGCCTATCTATATTTTTCATGCCTTCGAGGTATTCAATTTATACAAATGGATTCTAAACCAATTTTAGTTTAGATCCCCAGTTTACTCATAAAATCCCTCATTAATTCCTAAAATCCCTCTTTTATCCCTAAAGATCCTCTCAATCCCATAAATCGTGAAATAATTCCTAATTTAATATATACAATAATTTCTCAAATCTCTCAATCCCAAATTCTCTCATGTTCTCCAACTTTTGAGAATATTTACAAGTATGCTCACAATATTAATTAAATCCTATTCTAAATCACTCAAAACATTTAAAAATACATTTAGAGAACCAACTCTCTTTAAAACATAAGACTCCTCAAGTATCCCAAATGACCAATGACATTTTAACATGATGATTCTGCATCATGCTAGCCAACCATATCGAGGTGGCCATCAATTTGAATATTATCTCCATTCAATTTGTAAAAAAAATTTACCTTTTTTTTTAATATACAAAAATTTATATATTGATGCAGAAGGTGAAAATTTTGCTCCAAATGTTGCTAGAAAAATATGTAGGACAGAACGCACCATTTAAGAAGAAAGTTTTACGCCAACCACGACTTATCCGTCTGATATTTTCGATATACCTTGGGAATCAAGCATGCAACAATGCACCTTACAAAGGTGTCAACGTCTTCATTAAAAATTGAAGAGAGATCTCGTGTCTTTGAAACTCCCTGCTGAGAGTCAACAAAGCTTGGAAATAGTTACTCACTCTTTAAGCGAACTAGTAGATGTGTACCTAAAGCTTGGGCCAACCACTGATACTTTTGTAGAAGTGATGAGAAAAAGAAAGGAAACAGTGATGGGTCCCGATACATGGGAGGTTGTTAAACAAATATTTACAACATAAATAGTCAAGTCTATGTTTAATTTAAAAGAAGGGCTGAAAATAAAGATGCTAAAGGTGCAATATTTCAGGCTCCCTGATATAGTTGGCTATTTGTATGATAGGCACCTTGCTGCCTATGGAAGACTCCCATGGAATGACGAGGTTCCACTTTATTTTGCAAAATTATTTTATGTGGAACTCTTTTTGGGAATGAAACCCAATTATAATGACCTTCCCTCTGAATTTTTTGGTCCTAGGAAAGGTCTATTGTGTGACTGTAGGGGCACTAGGCATGATGCTGATTTTCCTCACCCTGAGCCACCATTGGTTATTCGACCTCTTCGTGTCGAAACTTTGTGGTCAGAGATGGGTGCCACTTATCAAATTAGTTGAGAAGCAAGGGATGCCATTATTAACAATGCTCAGAGTGGACTAGGTGGAGTTGATGTTTGTATGAATCGAAAAAGAGCACATGATAATTCACACGCTAATTTTGTGTATTATACAGATGAAGATATAGACAACATGAGTGTTGAAGATCTCAGAACATATTCAAAGAATTTTCTCAATGGTTGGTAGCACATAATTATTTTTTAAAGAGCTTCCCGGATTATCCACAGTACTAAGGATAATCCTTCCTTGGGATATGTGCCAAATCCACCATCACAAATATGAACAAATTTTCACTTTTAAATCTGTTTTTAAGTTATATATTCTAGCTCAAAAGTTCCATTAAAAATGAGATCTCTAGATCTTGAGTTATTTTATACTTTTAAAATTTTTGAATTCTAGGTTCTTGGAGATGATTTCCCTTCTCCACGGACTCTAGCGATGGAGTGTATGATGGAGATAGGAAAATCCACACCATTTGAACCATTTGAACAAGTTGTCTAACTTTTTTTTTAATATTATTGAAAATTAGTTTATATATGCATTTTCATTTGAAATTTTTTTAATATATATATATATATATAATTTTACATCTATATTGTATAGTTTACTATGGAAGATGTTCTTGTGGAGGAAGTTTTAATGGACGAGCAACAAAACACAATGGAGAGGGAACCTCATGAGGTATTGCATGATTTTTTTTTTTTTCATTTTTTTTTTTTTTTTACATGAAGTTCTATATTCTCATTCAATTTTAAAACATTAAATTTTAATGTTTTTACACATTGTGTACAGGTTCCCCATGCTTCACAGGATAGCTTGAGGATCAAGACTTTGTTGATAGAGACACTAGATCCATCTGTGTTTGATGGATGATGTACATGTGTGCAACATTATATTTGATAGATCTAGTCTTAAATTTACTTTTTTATATTTATCTAGATGTAACCATATATTTACTTTTCTATATATAACTCGATACTTGTAACACTATACATTGAAATATATATATATATATATATATATATATATATATATATATATATATTGTCCATGTGAGATACAAATTTTGGACATATTTTACTATTTGGATATATAGTTTTAAACTACATTTACTCTTGTCAAGAATGATTTTCAATTTTGGATAGTTACATTTGAAATGTGATTACATGTGATATATATAATGTTTTGCTTTTAAAACTCAAGTTCTCATTTTATTTTTTAAACCTTGTACATACATGTGTATATTTTGGATCTAGTTGAACTACATTTGGCATGTGATTGTGATATAATGCTTTGCTTTTAAAATTCAAGTTGTCATTTTATAAACTTGTTAAAAATATAAAATGAATCTCTCTAGATGGAAATATCGAATTACAAACCATATTTTGGATAGTTGAACGACATTTTGCATGTGATAACATGTTGTGATATTTAATGTTTTTTTTTTTTTTTTTAACTCAAGTTTTGGATGGTTGAACTACATTTTTCATGTGAAGTAATGTTGTGATATAATATTTTGTTTTTAAAACTCAATTTTTGGATGGTTGAATTACATTTGGCATGTGATTGCGATATAATTTTTTTTTTATATTGGATAGTTGAACTACATTTGGCATGTGAAGTAATGTTGTGATATAATGTTTTGTTTTTAAAACTCAAGTTTTGGATGGTTGAACTACATTTGGCATGTGATTGTGATATAATATTTTGTTTTTATTGGATAGTTGAAGTACATTTGGCATGTGGAGTAATGTTGTGATATAATGTTTTGTTTTTAAAACGTTTTGGGTGGTTGAACTACATTTGGCACGTAATTGTGATATAATGTTTTTTTTTATTGGATAGTTGAACTACATTTGGCATGTGAAGTAATGTTGTGATATAATGTTTTGTTTTTAAAACTCAAGTTTTGGATGGTTGAACTACATTTGGCATGTGATTGTCATATAATGTTTTGTTTTAAAAATTCTTGTCATTTTACAAACAAAAAAAGTTCACGTGAATATATGTACTTAAAAATGATTTAAGTACACGTTTGAATATATGTTAAAACAATTGAAGTACAATACATATGGATGTATATATATCCAAAAACAATCATAAGATTCTAGGTCTTCTTAGATGAGTAAAACAATCATAAAATTTTAATTTTGCATTCTAGAACATATATATCCAGTACGTGCAACATTTTTCATCAATGCACATATAAAAGCTACTTTCAGTTGATAGTAAACCGGAAATTACAAAACACAATCCACACACTTTGCATTTAGGAATGAATATTATAATTTACTTCTAATAGACATGCACGTCTATAAAAAAATAGTATAACTTCAAATTTGCATTATATCAACTATGCTAAATACACTGATATGTACATTTTGCAATAATGACATTATGACAAATTGTACCGGAGAATGTATGAAATTATTTAGACCAAATAATCTAGACCTGTGTATGTGTACACATGTATAAATTACTCGTGTACATGTACCAAAACAATGTACATATGAAAACACTTGTACAAATAACATAAAAGGACTGCTCAATTTTTAGTTGAGTTCTAGAAGTTCTAAAACATGAATCCAAAGAGAATAAATTTTTGGGTAATTCAATCAAAAAAATTCCAATGGAATGCCATCTTCAATGATCCGTTCAAGATCGGCTTTTGACATTTTCCATTTCTTAATTTTTGTTTTTTTCTTTGATTGAACTTTATCAACTTTATGTGTAACAACACACCCCAAGTGACTATATTGAAAAATTATGACATCAAGTTCATATTCTTGAAAGTAAACAAAATCCCCACTTTGATTAGTTTGTCTAAAAAAACTTTTAGTATAATAGACCCTCTTTCATATGTAAACCCGTGATCATTATAGTTTTATAATATTTTCATCTTTCGTTCAGTCCAACGCATCAAATAATACTTCACATTTTCATCATTCATAGTAGGTGCAATTACAGCAAAAACATCTCCTCCACAATATAACAAACTTATGTATTTAAACTTAGATCATAATTAACATGAAAAATTAAATTTAAAATTAACATACATGTACTTGATTTTGTTATCTATTTCTATATCTCTATCATTTGAAAGCAATTGAAATGTTACCTTCTCTAACAAGATCAGAAACTCGATCACCATCATATGATATTGTAGTCTCCTCTGATTTCATTTCTTCAAACCTTGCAATGGACATTTCCCCTTTGTATTTATCTTTGTATGTTGTCAATATTTTAAATACATTTTGTTTTCACAAACATCATTGGATTATGTGTTTTCTATACAAAACATGACAAAAACAAGAATATTTTCTTTTATCCAATGCAAACACATTTGTGAACAACTTTTTTTAATTGAATGCAATTTTCGAGCTCCTTTTATTGTTTCAACTTCATTTCTAATCGATACATCTACATCTTCGACCCCAATATGCCAAAAAAACCTATATGGAAAATTCAAATAAGAATATAAATATGATATCAAAATACCATCAAAGATAATCATTGTGATAAATGTACATTGTTTAAAATTAGAAATCCAATAAAAATTAAATTGAATGTACCTTCGCACTTCCCTTTATCGGTTAGTCTCATGGCTTAGTGCAACGATACACCATTGAACAAATTCTTTAGCTGAGAAAAGTCAGTTTGCAGAGGGGTCCATTTGATATCTTCGAAGTGCTCGTTTTATGCATGCCCCTGTACCGTCATGTTCTCCTTTTCCATGACCAGTCTTAAAGAAATTCCAACAATGTTTAATGCAGGTTTTAATATGAAGAAGACACAACCAAAAGAATGATCATGAAGATTTGAATTGACCTGCGCATCCATCTAACCATATCGTATATTCATTGAGTTTTATTCCCCAACTTTTCAAGGATTCATAAATCTTTCCAAAATGGTGTTGTACAAAATATGCATCATGTGTATAATCGTCACTGATATAAAAGTGATATTCTTTAATAATATGTCGATTTTCACTGGTGATTTCTATATGATCAAAATTTTGTTCAGCATGTCTATATAGAATATGGCTGAGCATGGATACTTGGTCAGAATGATAGTATTGACTCTGAATTTATTTTGTGGAACAAATGTGTAGTTTTTTGCAAAATAAATTACTAAAAAAATGGTCCCTAGTGGAAAAAATTCACAGGATTTTTTGAATTGCAAGTCTTGCCATCGAGCTTTATGGGAATGCTTGGTGTATTTATAAATTTCTTCCTTAAAACTTCTCAAAAAATCTATCACAAAAATTTCTTCTTCTTGTAAATCAATTATTTAAGCACTTGAACCTTGAATCGATGTATGGATATATTCATATCTATTCCATTTCACTTTCATGTTGGACAATGATTTATCATTTATATTAGTACGATATTTGTTTTGAAATTTAATCAAATTTCTACAATCATCGCATTTTTTACCACCAACACATTTCTTTTGGTAAAATAACTCATGGATTTCTCTTCCACATAGAATTTGAGATATGAAATCATGGATAGTGGAAGGAGGAGGTGAATCTTTCCAAAACAATTTACCAAAATTAAGGAATGTGTCATAATATAACTTAAATTCCACATGATAACGAAAACAACAAGTGTCGTGTATGGTGATAGGTTTTACATACCATGGTTTTTATTGCACAAAAGCACTGATTGAGACATCAATTTCAATATTCTCTTCTTTAAAATTGTTGAACAACTCTGTCTGAGTGGTGTCCAAGAAATGTTTTGGATGTTCTTTGTACTAATTTCATGCTATTGTTCTTCACACCACATCCCTTGCTTTTGGTGAAACAAGTGAATTTTTCATCCAATATTCATATATTATTTTTTAAACATTTTCTCCAAATCTATCTTTGTATGGTTTCCTACAAATAGTTTTCCAGCAAGCGAGTTCATCATTTACATATATTTGCAACCGAAATTTTCGATGTTTGTGAAAAGTTTTTTGTGAGGTTCCTAATGCTTGTGCCATAGATTTTACCAAGAGATTCTCTTTATTACTTGATGAAACCACTGCCAAATATATTTCTCTATGTGCATCTGAAATTTTTTTTTGTCTATATCTTCTAATTGAATTTATAGCACTAATTATATTTTGTATCACATTTTCCTTCATTTTTTAACTTTTGTTGATTTTCGAATACCCAATAAAGTCGTAGCTTCTTTTAATTTCCTTAATGTTAAAATACCTTTCAACAATTGGAATTGAACTACCACAATTTCCTTTATGAATAACGAATAAAAAATGTGAATAACACGATATTGTATAACATGGTCAGCTTTTTTATCTCCATATGTGTGAGTGTCAACATTTTCTAAGATGTCGTCATCGATATTGATTTCATAAATTGAATTAATAGTACATAATAAGTTTAAATATTCAATAAATAACTAAATTAATAAATATGTATAATTTCAATAATACGTGCATATGTTAACTTACATGCGATGTTATTGGTAACTTATAGTTTCTGTTTTGAGCTATGTATTCGTTTATCATCGACGTCGGAATGGCTGTTATTGGCTCTTGTGGCCTGATCAGTAGTGCACTACCAGTATATGTAACATGTAACTTATCTTTTAATGAAAAGTTATGAATTTTTGCTTTGTGAAAAAATACGTGCATATGTTCAACATATATATATATACATACCTCGTGATTCAATTTCTTCACTTGAATTTCTTCCAACATTTTCACCATCTTGAATCATTGGTTCAATATCTCTTTCACCTTCTCTTTCAAAATTTTGTATCTCATCATCAATGTTTTGAGGATTATCTCTCTGTTTACATTGCAAAATATTTTTCAAATTAGTTCATCAAATAAAAATTAAGCTTCACAATTTACACTAGGAAAATTTTAAATATTAAATTTATAATATTTACATTTATATACTTGATTTAACTTCTATTTGACGTTGATTTTTCCTTTCAATATTTCAAAGTTCTTCTCTCTTTTTTTGTGATATTCTCTCCCTTGTTCTCTATGTTCCTCAGGGTCTCTTGTTCGATCATATTTTCTCTTGCGATTCCTTTGATTTCCCATCATAATTGAGTATGAAGTTAAAAAAATTTCCTTTGAAAATTTAGACAAAAACTCAATTTAAAAAGCATCACAAAATATTTAATTTTAGAAAAACTCATTTTAAAATTTTTTCACAAAAGACATACTTCAATCCAAAGCACTTACTTTAAAAAACATGAGAAAAAAATGTCTTCTAAAAATGAAATGAAGCTCAAAATATTTCCTTCCAATTCCTGCAAAAAAATTTCATTTAAAAAGTTTAAAAAAACTCATTTTGAAAAATCATTATAAAATATTTACTTCAACCCAAAACGTGTAATGTCACTTCAAAAAATACCTCCAAAAAATTTCCATTGAAAATTAAGCCCTCCAAAAATACCTCTAAAAAATGTCCAATGAAAATTAAGCCCAACTTCTTAAAAAATGTTACTTTAAAAAATACCTCCAAAAAATGCCCTTTGAAAATTAAGTCGAAAAACCTTTAAAAATATGTCTCTAGAAACAAAATGCCTCCAAACAATGTCCTTTGAAAATTAAGCCCAACATTAGGGGAATTTTGAGGTCTAAAATGGGCCTCTTAAAGAAATAATAAAATAATATTTAAACCAATAAAATAATACTTTTGAATTTTCAATTAACTTTTTGCACCACAATCCATGTAACCATAGTTAAATTCAATTCAAAATTTGTACCAAAATAAAATTAATAAAAAAATTGTATTGATGTGACTATAAATAAGAATGAACTTTTCAAGAAAAAATCATTATCATTGAACAACTAATGCATTTGTCCTTTGTAATTAACTTAAATAAAATATAAATATAAATTTATAAATTCTTGATTATATTATATGCTAGTAATTAAAATTTATATTATTTAAATTGTATAATAACATGTAATTAATATACTATATAAAAATAATATAATATAATAAATGTATAGGGATATGCATTGTTTCTTTCAAGAAATATAAAAAAACAATAATATATTTTTATTAAAAAAGTGTGAAATGACATTTATTATGAGTACTTTACTTTGACTGTAAAAGTACTTAGAGCACTACCATGGTTAACCATGAGTTTTTATCCACCATTGAGAATGTGACAAGTAAGTACCTCAACTCAAGCAATTCCACCTCAACCATTAGGGATGATGTCATCCCCTAAAATGTGATTAGTTCTCATAAAGTGAATTTTGATTGTACATTTTCCTTAGGAGGCCCATTTTAGACCTCAAAATTCCCCTAATGAAAGCCTGTAAAAAAATATCACTTTAAAAAATACCTACAAAAAATGTCCTTTGAATATTCAGCCTAAAAAGATTCATTTCGAAATTAAACCCAAAAAAATTCCATATAATGTCTTTTGAAAATTAAGCCCAAAAACCTCTAAAAACAAAATACCTCCAAAAAAATTTCTTTTGAAAATTAAGCCCAAAACCACTAAAAACAAAATACCTTCAAAAATGTCCTTTGAAAATTAAGCCCAAAAAACATCCAAAAAATGTATCACATACCTCCAAAAAATGTCATCTGAATGTTAAACCAAAAAGAGTCATTTGAAAATTAAGCCAAAAAAAAATCCTTTGCAAAATCAGACCAAATGAATAAATGTGCGAAATTATGCGAAAATAATCAATCCGTTTACGCCTATTTATATTGCCGTGAAATGTTTTTTTTAGGGGCTTCGTTGAATTTTCTAACCGACATAAAGTCAATTAAAAGTTCAGCGAAAATTTTGTAAAAACTTCGGCCTAACTTTTGTGTCGTTAGACTTGACGGGCCGTCGGGACAAAAAAAAAAATCGGCCGAACTAACACGTCTGCAATTACGCAAAGCCGAGCTCTGAAGACATTTCTTCAAATTTGGACTGATTAAACTCCATGAAACTTTATGAATTAACTGTTCGAACCAAAACAAGCATTTGCAGAATTCAATCTACTTTCAAGAAATATAATATTTATGGAATTTCATAAATATTTACTAATTTTAATTAATTTTTGTATTAAAACGGGTGCAAACAACTTCTGAATGTCATTATGATTTAGTGAAATCAATATTTTGCATCTTCCAAAATACACTGTAAAAAAAATTGAAAAAATCATAGTGCATTACATTGGTGCATCGTTTGTAATCGGTAGTTTTTAGATTTTTAGTTATAAACTTATATGTTGAGAAATTTTGTGTGAGCTGAAACATATTCAAAATATGCAGTTTTTTCGTATTGAATCAGTTCAAAAAATTATAGTAAATATGATATGTATCAGTTGGTTTCGTAAATATAACTAAAACGAAGTAGAATCTGTCTAGATTGTTGTAACAAATTTTGTTTCTAAAAAACACAAAGTTTTCAAAGGATACACCAATGCGTTTGAACATGACTTTTTATGAATCCTTTGATTTTTAAAGAACACGCAATCAAAGAAACTCTAAGTTGACATATCAAATGTGTATAAAAAAATTCCAAAAAATAAGTAATAGAAAGCTAATAAAATTTCTGACAACTTTTATTTTTATCGTAAAATGAAATTCTAAATAGAAATTTTTTTTTGGCTTGTGGAAAGTTGAAGAACAAAAAAAAAAAAAGATAAATTTTTTTCTCAAAAAAGGGCAAAAAGTGTAACCCAACTTCACATTTTCACCCAAGAATCAAAATGTGAATATAAGTAACAATGTTTTGGAAGATGCACGTGGAAAAGTACTAGGCTTCAAATTATCAATCAAAATTTTAGTCAATGAAAGTTATCAATCAAGAGTTTAAAAATTATTGTATGAAAGTTAATTATTTTTTATAAATCATTTCAAAATGTCTCAAATATCCTTTTAAAATTTATGTATAGATGAGATCATGGTATTAACCTTTGTGTATAGATGATAGATTACTTGAGTTATAAGACTCTTGACTAAGATTTAGAAATATTCTCGACTCAAACTTTAGTAAGATATTTTTTAAGGATCCAAATATTATGCCTATTTATAGTATTATAGAGGATTATTCTATTTTGAAAATTCATACATAAATAATTACTTTATTATTTTCCTCAATCCATCAACTAATTTTTCTTCGTAATGATGATTGTAACACCTTCAACTAGGACCCCCTTGAAAGATATATATGAATGCACGTGTGACATTGGTTGTTGAGTGAGCCTAAAGCTCACTGAGGCTTATCTTCCTCTATATGTATATACATGCTAGGCCAGTGGGCCAAGCTATAAATATGGTTAAGACTTGTGTGCTTATGTAATGGGTATGAGGATACGGTTATTATTAGGTTGGTGGTCGAGATATAATTAATTAGGCTAATGAACTGAGAATTACTTTTGGGGTGGTGTGCCTGTGTATGTCTATGTCTATGTGCTGGAAATCATGTGCCTATGTGTATATGCTTTATATGTTTTGAGTCTAGAAATATTGATGTGGTAAATATATTTAATTTATGCATATTAATAAACATGTAATGTGTGCAGGCCAAATAAAAAGAAAAAACTGTGTGGGAACAAGACTATGCCTAGGAAAAGGCATATTGTTGAGAAGGTTATATTATAATATTATAATAATAAATAAAGGGGAAACATGGCTATAAAGTGTTGTTATCCCATATTCATGGAATTCAATTAGATAGTGATATTGGATACCCAGGATGGCAGAGGAACTCCTGGAGAACTTAAGTTGAGGCAATCTCTTTCTAGTTGAGTAAGACACCTTAGAGGTGGTGGCATAATTTAAGGAACTGCAAGTTTAGAGAAGGGTGTGTGCCACTTGGGTGCACGAGGATGTGAGCCTAGAGGTTGGAGGTTCCAGGGTTTGATACAAGAGAATGGAGGATACTTAGATACCCATGAGAGCAATAGGAACACCTAGAGCCATAGGACTTTGGACATTCTTCGAAGGATAGGTAAGACACCCTGCAGGTGGTGGCACAACCTCAGGGACTAAAACTGCAAATAAGGGTGTGCACCATGTAGGTGTAAGATGATAGGCGGAGTGAGATTATTGGATAGAGGCTACTAGGTTTGGTACCTTGGCTCTGTCACGTTGGTACAATGCACATACCTAGTTCAAGAAGTTGACGCCAAGTGGATTCAAAACCATAGCTCAAGGGTGGCCAATTGTTGAGAGAAAAATAACAACATGGTATATGGATGGGAGGAACACCATAGGTCCACAACTAACTGGTGAATTTCACAGATAACTGCTTGAAAATATTTTTTTCTTATTTGGTTCTGTTGTACATGGTTTGGGTATTTATGGTTAAATTTTTCTCATAATTTACATGTCATGGTTTAATTAGCATGTCTTGTGCTATGTCGGTTCATGGAATTATGGTTTGGTTGTGCACATAAATTAGATGTTGTGGTTAAATTGAACATATGTTTTTAGAGATATTTGTAAATTTTGAGTTTGTGTTGGGGGAATTACAAGTGATATCAAATCCTAGTTGCAATAATGGGCCTGCATAGGCCAACCAAAGCAAGGCATAAGTTATTACATAAATGTTTGAATCTGGGTAGTCATTATGAAAGTGATTTTAGATATTTTAACTATCATAGTTATGGATTTAAAAATTATTTAACAAACCAAAATTAATAATTATTTATGGACTGTGATAATTAGTGGCATTGGTATTATCAGACATTTTGCAATTGATTGATTCAAAGGTTGGACATGTCATTATTGTATGAATACAAGTTTCCATTAGGAAGTGAAAATGTAGTGTGCTACTCTTTGACAAAATTTCATATATAAAAAAAGGAATTCATGGAACACCATCGTAGCATATGGAAAATTACAATAATTTCCCATATGTTGGGACTATGGAAGCAGTAGAAACAAGAATGGCTGCGGAGCAGCAAGTCCCTACCAATAGAACCAGAGGCAGTAGAATTAGCTTACTGGATAAAAGTAGGCAGGATTTTTATGTCAAATATATACCAAGACACATCAGATATACCAGATTCTTACTTTTGTGAAACAGAGTGTGCTCTTACAGCCTAGGACACATCAGGTATACCAGATTATCAGATATACTAGATTCATACTTTTTTCAAATAGAGTGTGTTCCTACAACCCAGGACACATCAGATATACCAGATTCATACAAGCTACACAGGAAAATTTCCACGTCATGACCAAGTAGATATAGGACTATGAAGAAGGTTGAAAGAGGATGAAATCGTGACCAAGTAGGTCCAGGACTATGAAGAAGGTTGAAAGAGGATGACAAATGAAATCATCAAGTTACAGGGGATGCTCCAAAAACAACAAGTTGAAAAAAACCTACTACTCTGCTAGATGATGACCATGAGGCTCAAATGGATATGCATTATTGAAAAAATCAAGGACAAAGCCCTCAAGGCTAGCTGCCCTTATATTTTTCATAAAGAGCATAATGGATTCTATCCCTGACATTTTCAATCACAATCTTATCTAGGTTGACCAATCTATATCAACACTAGACAAGGAATCCAATTTATGTTTTTGGAATCAAAATGGTCTATCACTATATTGATGCCTTTTCATAAAAATATGACAGTCGCAGACCAGGATGTTTTAGATAGCAACTTTCATTTACATAACGACACCAAAAATCACCATAAGGAATGGTCATTGAAGACAAGTCAAATTTAAACCCTTGGATTATCTAGTTGATATATGGCTATAGAACCTCCCAAGCCTTCCAGATACTCGAAGAAAAAAACACTCCTTTCACCTTAACATTGGCTCAAGTGATAGAGAGAGTTTGTGACTCTAGGGCCATCCATGACTCCTTAGCTCCTTGGTAGATCCAATTCTGAAGAAGTTGCTTCTAGGCTTCACTCCCTTCTATCACTCATATGTTTCATTTAGTACATGCGACATGGACCTAGGTGTGGCATATGATTATCCCCATACATCATACACTCTAAGAGTTTGACAGAGGCACCATTGACATGATGGAAACTCTTGCCACCCCCCAGGTTTGTGAAAAGGAAGCTATAAATGGTCTTCTTAAGTCATTGATAAGCTCTAATAGATGTAACCCAATGGAAACAGACACAGACAAAACGGATTCTAATAGAGTGGCCAAGTGGAGAGTAACAAAGCCGCGTATGAAAGGCTATATATATGTTTTTCTTGTTATCAATAGGATAATTAAAACTATGTACTCCTACATATTCTGAAATACAGTCAACAATTTTTTGAAAAAAAAAAACTACCCTTTTAAAGTTTACACTAATGTGATCCTGGATTCCCAAGTTGTAGGCCATAAGTAGTGATGTTTGTACTCTATTTTGTGACATTAATACTAATGCTAGCTAGCATACCAAAAATACAATTGTGTCACATTTTACTATTATCTGTGTTGAGATTGAACAAGATGATGAGCTTAGTGAAAAGTAAGCACCTTCACTAAGTGGGGCCCGCAGGCTATTTTTAGGTGTATGTCTATTTTTAGACATGGTGAGCATATTCTATAAGTTGTAGAATGCTATTTGTAGATGGTTGATCAAATGTGAAAAATAGATGAAATTCTATTTTTAGAATATTGAGCGAAGTCTATTTATAGATTGTCAATCTAAATATAGATGCATGTTGATTATTATTAGCCCTTAATAATAATCTGACAATAAATATCAACTTATTCTCTTGGAGCACTTTATTTCAATGAAAATATTTTGAAAATCAGTGGGTTGAAGGAATTATGCAATTCCTAGGGTTACTGGTGGCTCATGCATGGAGGACTCAGTTAGAACTAAAGTGGCAAAGGTGTGACAGAGTTGGAAGAGTATTTAATGGAGTTATTATTCAGTTTAACTCAGTTAAATGAGTTAAACTCAGTTGAGCTAGTTGTATCTAGTATAACTGAAGATACACTAGTGAGAGTTTAGTGAATTAATTCATAACTAGAGACTCACTTGCAACTAAACAAATACATCAGTTAACTAATTGCATGTCAGTTCCAATGGAGACCTAGTGGAGAGATAAGTGAAAGGGTGAGATGAACTATAGTGATGCATGTTGGAGATGCCAATGAGGATTGTGAAGTCAAGGCAAGGACAATTCAAATTCATTCAGAGGTCTTCTTCAACAGGGATTGCGCAGTGGAGGCAGGTTGTCAGGAGGCAAGAATTAGTGCATAGATATGCAAATTTTTGCATGATAGTGTGTAATGATTATTGATTGTACTGAGAGCTTGATGTACTAAGCTTTATATGAGATTATTACATGATCCATTGATATACATAATATATGATAGTTGTTGTTTTTAGCTTTAAGCTTTCTCGTTAAACAACTATGTTTATTTGCGATTGATTTTCTTCATGAGTTTTTCAATTGGAGATTTAATTTCCGCAAAGAATTAAGTGGAAGGATTATGTATTTAACATAAGATTAATTTGTTATATCAGGAGAATCTGGTAATACTATCAGTATTAATAAATTTCTACATGGTATCTGAGCAGAATTAATCATTGGAGATTGCAATAGTGAAGAGGTGATGAGTTTTGTGCTGGTGGACAATTCAAATTTGCTGCAGAAATTTCTTGGTGAGACAATTGAGTATTTCATTGAAATGTCTTTCAATGGGTTGTGATTGGAGTATGCCCTTGAGGGTAGCTCGAATTACATCACCTGGAAGGACAGGATGGAGGCAGTGCTTAAAGATAATGGACTGAATGTGTTCATTGATAGTGATGATCCTAAGCCTACTTCTAGCGATGCTGCATTACTTGACACATGGCAAAAGAAGGTAGCGAAGACAAGAAGAATTATGTTGGAAGGTGTGAAATACCATATTGTGTCAAGCCTTCACGAGAAATACACTCCATTTGCAATGTGGAAGGCTTTAACAGATCTTTTCCAAAGTAGCAGCGACCATAGGAAGTTGGTGCTGAAAGATAAGCTTAGAAAAATCAAATTGGAGAAAGGAGACAGTATTCCAAAATATCTCACGAAGTTTGTACATTGTAGGGATGAGTTGGGGAGTGTGTGAATTATAGTTTCAGATGATGAATTAGGGAGCTTGCCTCTCTTTGGGCTTTTGAAGAGTTGGCACAGCTATGAATACTCTGTCAATGGATGGGAGAAACTGTTAGATTGGGAGCAACTTTTGTTGGATCTTGTGCAGGAGGAGATAATGCAGAATACCAGGGATGGCTCTTCATTGAAGAATGATGATGAAGAGAATTGCGCTTTGGCTGCCAAAGCAAGGAGAGGGAAGGGGAAGAAATCCCATCCAAAATCTGAGGCTAAAGGCAAGAAGCTGGATTTGTCCAAAGTGAATTGTTTTCATTGTCATGAACATGGGCATCTCGCCACTAATTGCCCATAGAAAAAGAAGAACAAGAAGGTTGCTGGAGCTGCAGCGGGTGAGGCCTTAGCCTCGCAATTTGAACTTGATTTCTCTTTGATCACATGCTTGGTTTCAAGCACAATGGGATCGGTGTGGTATCCTGATAGTGGTGCTTCCTTCCATATGATGGGAGACAAGGAGTTGTTTAGTGACTTGGAGGAGAAGGATCTCAAAATGCATATAGAGATGGGTGAGATGGTAGATACAGTGCAGCCGGCATTGGAACCATTACCTTTGAGAGGGATTTAGGTAAACCATTTATGTTGAAATATGTTATGCATGTTCCAGGTCTGAAGAATAACTTGGTCTCGATCGCTAAGTTGGAGGACAGAGGTTATGACATTGTTTTCCATGAGGGAAAAGCCTTCCTTCAACATAAAAAAATTGGTCAAACCAAGAGGATATGGATTTGAGTTAAGAATATCTACAAGCTAGAGGTAGATGGTTGTGCTGCAATGATGGGCAAAGCAGAAGAAGTGGTGAGCCAAGATGAGGGCAAATTATGGCACAGGAGATTGGGCCATCTTCACCATGGCGCCTTGAAGATTTTGCAGAAAATTTATACTGGAATTCCCAAGGGTAATATTCCGTAGTTAGATCAGTGCAAGGGATGTAATATGGGTAAATATATGAATACCACCCTTCATGAGAAGGAGAACCATGCTTCGGTGATCCTGGAGAGAATTCACACAGACGTGTGTGGACCTTTCTCAGTTTCTTCAATAGAAAAACACAGGTATTATGTTATATTTGTTGATGAATATTCTTGTAGATGTTGGATCTTCTTCATGCAGACGAAGAGTGAAGAATTCTAAAATTTCTGTGAGTTTAAAGAATTGGTGGAGAAGGAGTCGAAGAAGCAAGTGAAGGCTTTGCGGAGCGATAATGGTGGTGAATATATCTCTAATGAATTCAAAGACTTCTGTAGCAAAGAAGGAATTCGAAGAGAACTCATAGCACCTTATAACCCACAACAGAATGGGGTCGCAAAGAGGAAGAACAGAACTATCGTGGGTGTTGCACGAGCTATGTTGCATGACCAGGGCCTACCGATGCAATTGTGGGCAGAAGCATGCAACACTGCGGTTTATGTGCAAAACCGTTGTCCTCATAGAGTACTTGGCATGAGTACACCCGAAGAATATTTTACTGGTAAGAAGCTTGATATTTCTCATTTGAATATTTTTGACTCATCTGTTTACATTCATGTGACAAAGGACACCAGGAAGAAGCTGGAGCCGACTGCAGAATTTGGGATATTTGTGGGGTACACATAAACACTCCATATTTATTGTGTGTATTTTCCAAACAGTCGAATGACTATGGTGCGATGGGATATAAAATTCAATGAGGTGAAAGCCATGAAGTTGTCTCTTGAGAGGGAGCTACACTTTGATGCAAAGGAGGAGCTACTTATTCCCAAAGATGAGCCTCTAGATGTGGATCAGCCATAGCAGGAGATTCATGGAGTGGAGGAGTCCACTCATGCAGAACCAAACATTGGAACAGGAAGAAAGCATACCATAGAAGCTGAGAGACAGAAGCTTGATGTGGCAGAGAATGTAGGAGTCCCTACATCACACCGCAGACAGAGACAGTCACCTGACCAATTTACTGGATACATGGCTCTTATGAGCAACTGTATCGTGACATAGCCATCTTCTTTTGAATAAGCAACGCAGGGGCCCACATGGGTAGATGCCATGGTGGAAGAGTATGACTCCATTGCCAGAAACAATGCTTGGGATATTGTTCCACGGCCGATGGGTAAATCAGTGGTAGGTTCAAGGTGGATCTACAAGGTAAAGCAAGCTGTTGATGGGAGCATCAAGAAGTATAAGGTAAGATTTTTTCTCGGGGCTTCTCACAAATCGACGGGATTGATTATGAAGAAACCTTTGCACCTGTCGCACAGTATTCTTCCATAAGGACCATCCTTTCTCTCTCAGCATAGTTGGGTTGGCACATTCATCAGATGGATGTCAAGAATGTGTTCCTTAATGGGATCATTGAGGAAGAAGTGTACATTGAGCAGCCTAAAGGATTTGAGTTCTTCATTAGTGATTCGCATGTGTGAAGACTCAAAAGAGCGTTGTATGGGCTGAAGCAAGCACCCCGTGCTTGGTACACATGTATCGAAAGCTATTTCACTGGACTTGGCTTCACCAAGAGTGAGGCGGATGCAAACCTATACCAAATTGTGGTGGAGGGTAAGATTTTAATAATTTTCTTTATGTTGATGATTTACTACTAACGGGTGATGAGCAGTTGATACATTCATGCAAGGCAGATCTTGCAAAGGAGTTTGAGATGAAGGATTTGGGCCTCCTTCATTATTTCCTTGTATTGGAAATATGGTAGCGAGAAGGTGAATTTTTTGTGTCTTAAGGCAAGTATGCTCGGGAGATACTTGGTAAGTTTCACATGGAGGACTGCAAGCCCATGGATACTCCTCTTCCAGGAAATTGGAGGAAAGAGGATGCTACATTGGCATAGGTAGTGGATTCCATTGTTTATCGACATTTGGTGGGTTCGCTCATCTATTTAGTTAATACAAGACCGGACATACGCTATGCGGCGAACCAACTTAGTCAAGCGATGGTTAAGCCTACCAAGATATTTTGGAAGGTAGCAAAGCATGTCCTAAGGTATCTCAGGGGCACATATGAGTATGGCATATGGTACAGACAGATAGATGAGGTGAATTTGCATGGATTCACGGATGCAAATTGGGCAGGCAGCCCAACAGACAGAAATATCACATCATGAGGGGTTTTCAGTATGAGATCTACAGCAGTTTCTTGGTACAACAGGAAACAAATATCCGTGGCACTCAGTTCAGCAGAAGTAGAATACATGGCAGCAAGTCAAGCTGCATGTGAGGCTATCTGGAAGAGGATTATCCTATTCGATTTTTTAGATTCTCATTTAGATCCTACAGTGATACATTGTGCTAATTAGAGTTGCATTAAAATCTCGATTAATCCTGTGTTTCATTATAGATATAAACATATTGATATCCGGTATCATTATATCAGATATTTTGTGCAGTGGAAGATCATGTTGCTTCAGTACATTCCTATGGAAGATCAGGATGTAGATATTCTGACGAAGCCGCTCAGCATGAAAAAGTTCAAATATCATAGAGGCAGGATCGGGGTGATGGATAATCCCTATCTTGCTGAGAGGGAGTGTTGAGATTCAACAAGATGATGAGCTTAGTGAAAAGTAAGCACCTTCAGTAAGTGGGGCCCAAAGGCTATTTTTAGGTGTATGTCTATTTTTAAACGTGGTGAGCATATTCTATAAGTTGCAAGATGCTATCTGTAGATGGTTGATAAAATGTGAAAAATAGATGAAATTCTATTTTTAGAATATTGGGCAAAGTCTATTTATATATCATCAATCTAAATATAGATGCATGTTGATTATTATTAACCCTTAATAATAATCTGACAATAAATATCAACTTATTCTCTTGGAGCACTTTATTTCAGTGAAAATATTTGGCAAATTAGTGGGCTGAAGGAATTACACAATTCCTAGGGTTATTGGTGACTCATGCATGGAGGACTCAGTTAGAACTGAAGTGGCAAATTTGTGACAGAGTTGGAAGAGTAGTTAATGGATTTTTTATTCAATTTAACTCAGTTAAGTGAGTTAAACTCAGTTTAGCTTGTTGTATCTAGTCTAACTGAAGATACACTAGTGAGAGTTTAGTGAATTAATTATTTAATTAATTCATAACTAGAGACTCACTTCAGAACTGAAGAAATACAACAATTAACTACTTGCATGTCAGTTCCAGTGGAGACCCAGTGGAGAGATAGGTGAAAGGGTGAGATGGACTATCTGTTGTGGCTATAGTGATGCATTCAATGCATTTGACACACATTTGAGATGACAATGAAGATTGCACAGTCAAGGCAAGGCAAATTCGAATTCATTTAGAGGTCTTCTTCAGCAGGGATTGCACAGTGGAGGCAGGTTGTCATGAGGCAATAAATTGGTGCATAGATATGAAAATTTATGCATGAAAGTGTGTAATGATTGTTGATTGTACTGAGAGCTTGATGTACTAAGCTTTGTATGAGATTATTACATGATCCATTGATATACATAATATTTGATAGTTGGGGTTTTTAGCTTTAAGCTTTCCCGTTAAACAACTGTGTTTATGTGTGATTGATTTTCTTCATGATTTGTTCAATTGGCGATTTAATTTCTGCAAAGAATTAAGTGCAAGGATTATGTATTTAACATGAGATTAATTTGTTAGATCAGGAGAATCTGCTAATACTATCAATATTCAAAATTTTCTACAATCTGCTTTATCCTATGGATCTTGATTGATATGCCCCCAAAAATATTTGATAAAGTGCAGAGATATTTCATTATGTCATGATGCTAGGTTTAATCATGTTATTGGTTTGTTAGCTATTTAATTCATCAAAGCTTTAAATTCCTCTTAACGTTTGCAAGTATCATTGGTTTTCTATCTATATATGGTGTGCAACAACTAACCCAGGAGATCCTGGTGTATTCATACTCTAAAAATTATGGGAAATTTTCTGATCCTAGAAAGGATTCATAGAATCATCCATTACTCGACCCTGTTGCTTATATTGATGATGAAAATACTGAATATATAGGAGAAAAATTACAGTCAGATGGTGACATGGTGATTGTATTTCCTGTAAAGGAATTTAGGAACTTGTAGGAAAAGAAAAGTGGCTTCAATAGTCTTTCATCGTTTTGGATTTTTATATGTGCCTGGTTCCCTTTGGCTCATATATGCAAGAGTACTTGTTCCAAAAAATAAATCTTCAGAGCCGCAAGTTTGTGAGGATGACACGCTTTATTGTAGCCTGTGTGAAGTGGAGGTACATTGTAAATTGGTTCAAAAAATAAGAGCTTTGTAATTTAGAGAAGTTTGTATATGATTTATAATCAATAGTGTGTCAGAGAACAGACCTGAGTGAAAGGGGGATGATTCCCTCAAAAAATTATAGATATTAATCTTTTTCATTTCTGAGAAAAGATACCAACAGATAACAGAACTCTGCAAATTCAAATAAGATCCTTAAATTTTTACTATTAAACCAAAGGGAATCAGGCCACTAGATAAAAACACTATGCAAATCAAAAATAAATAAATTTTTAACAAATAAAAAAATATCATACCAGTAATCTTACCAGGGTTCGAAAGCCTCGATCTCCACATAATCAAGTAGATTCCATTAAATTTTCTTAGATCTCTTAGATACAAGTAAACCACTGTTAGCTTGGGCGACATGGGACATTAAATTTTATTCGATCCCTTCAATACAAGTAAACCACTGCTAGCTTGGGTGACATGGACACATTTGTTTGATTTTGTAACAATCTATAGTATGAAACGCTAACAATCGCATCCAAGGACAAAAGATAACTCATATCACAATATACTAACTCATAATAACATGAAGTAGACAGTGATTTGGCCAAGGTACATAACGCCATGCCAACATCCTCTAAAGACTTCTACAAAAGATAGGTGTAATGCATGAAGAGATGAATAATCAACTATTGACAAGTTAATTAAATATAAGTCCCTGTGGGCCCACAATCTTAGCACTTGTATGTATTTCCATAACCCAAAAAACTATTGACAAGTTAATTAAATATAAGTATCTGTGGGCCCACAAACTTAGCACTTGTCTGTGTTGCCATAACCCAACATGCAGGATGAACAACACCAGGAAACGTTATGCAATGAAGCTTTCAACTGCCACTTCTACACCAGAAAACACACATGTGTCCCCTACAATCTACCTATCGATCTTATACCTCACCCTCTACATAATATCCATGTCCCCTCTAATCATGCCTGCGCGATCTGTAGAATGGACAGTAGATGTAGAAATTATACAATATGCATGTATATTTTGGATTCACCTGATCTAAAAATTTGCTAAAGTTAAATATTGAATCGCTTCTACAAATATTTTGCGGAATTTAAAAACATAATCGCCAATCACATGAACATGAAGAAATATCAATCACACACAACAGAGATAATTTCTCGTGGAAATATTACAGCTAAAAACCCCACTATCTTCTATTGTATATTATATCATGGATCATGAAAAAATTACATATAAAACTCTTCTCACAAGAGCCCTCAGTACATCAGGTACTTGTTTCACACTGTCATACGAAAATTGGTAAGTCCCTTAGCCAATTTACTGCCTCCAGACAGCCTACCTCCAGAGCACAATCCTTGATGGTAAAGATCCCTGAATGATGGATAATATTTCCTACCTCGACTGCACAAATATCATGGGCACTCCAATGTGTGTGTGCCTGCATGTGTGCAAGCAAATAATATCACAACTAATAGTCAACTTCCCTTTCACCTAGAACTCAAATAGGTCTCCACTGGATCTGACATGCATGTAGCTAATAATAGTAAAAACATTAGTTTCATGTGAGATAAGTGCATGTGAATTAATTACTTTTTAATTCACTTGATCTCTCACTAGTGTATCTTCAGTTACAACTAGCACAACTCACTTAACTAAGTTAAACTCATTTACAACTTGCATTAACTAATGAACCACTGCACATCGAACTCTGTTACAAATAGAATCACTATGTTACAACTAGAATTACTCTGCATGTCCTACCAACCAACCTCTAACTCGAAATTCACTTAGCTAACTGATTTTTCCACTTCAAATAACTATTTCAATTCCACATTGAGAATATATTACAGTTTAATTTCTTCTAAATTAAGGGATAATAAAAATAGACATGCACTTTAAAATAGCCTGTGGGCCCCACCCTAATGTAGGTGCTTAATTTTCACTAGGATCATGGGTGTTGAATGTTGTTTCCGGATGCCAATTTCACTATTTCTTGTTGCAAAATTCAACACTCCCTCTCAACAAGAAAGGAATATCCTTACATGCGACATTCAACTCCATGCCTGCGACATGAAATTCCATGCATGCGACATGCAACCCTTGCATGCAACACTTCTCTAGTGTTTAAATGAAACCTTCGCCAATGCAACACATCCGAAACTGAATAACCTCGAAACAAATGAATCAATATAATGCATCTATCATCAAAGTCTTCTGACTTGCTAGTACCTACTGCACATGTCTACTGCATTCCCTGCGTTGTTGACATTTGCATCAATGCACTCTGCACTTGTTGCCCACTCTGATCTGTGCTCTAGTATCTGACACTGTCACTTTGATTTCATGTCCTCCTGAAATATGACTGCATCAATCTAACTGATCCTACTACTGCTACTTTGTGGGCTCCTCGTAGCCAGGTTCAATTCATGAGACCCACACCATATCAATGAATCTTGCCCAAATTTCTTCTTTGGATTATTCATGCATGTTTCCCCACCTCTCACCTAGTGGTATAGCTGCATACACTCCCTCTGCCCATCTGGCTTGAAATTTCTCTGCATGAGTGGTTGATCCTACTCCATTATCCTCCACATGTGGCTATTCCACATCCTGAGGTTCACTCTTACCTGCATGCAAATCCAGCTCCCTCTCAAGGGGAAATTGCATGGCTTTCTCACACACTAGAAAATTTGGCGGAATTTCCAACGGCCAATTCGTCGCTATTCTGACACATAGTCATCGCAAGAGAAACAGTTCAAGGGTGGGAAAAACGTGGTTTGTCATACCGTCGCAATTCTGACGCACTTAAAAAGTGTCACACTATCGACACTTTTTCTGTCGCTTCCAAACAAGCGTCACTCTTCCGACGTTTCCCGAACCGTCGCGCTTCCGACGTTTGTAAACTTTCGCACTTCCGACGAAATGTGGTCCAACATTTTTAACGTCACTCTTTCGACGTTTGTAAACGGTCGCAATTCCAACGCAATGTGGTCCGACATTCTGGACGTCACTCTTCCGACATTTTTAAACTGTCACAATTCCGACGAAATGTGGTCCGACATTTTGAACGTCGCTCTTCCGATGTTTGTAAACTATCGCAATTCTGAAGAAATGTGGTCCGACGTTTTGAAAGTCGCCCGTTTGAATTTTTTATACTGTCGCTCTTCCGACGTTTTTAAGCTGTCGCAATTCCGACACTTACAAGGCGTCGGTATACCGGCGGCAGGTTCAATTTTAAAAAAAAAATGAAACTTTATAAGAGGAAAAACATTGTTTTGAATATATTATATGAAGTAAAATAGTCCATGAAGTCATTAAATTTTCACATATGAAGATTGGAACCCAAATATCCATCCAGAAAAGTGGAAGTCCCACCCCAGACAGTGATAGAAAAATACCCCATGTCACATACAGGTACTTTATATAAAACCCATTAACGGTCCACATGGAGATTATCGACAAATCTGAGAAAGCATCCAAATATGCCTGAGGCATATATAAGAAAGTGAAATAGCAGTATGTAGAATAGTAAAACAAAAGATAGAGTACCGACGTCCATTGTTCCAAATACAAATTAAAGTACCCAAAATCCTTGAACAGAGAAAAACGCTAATCATTTGAGGAGTGTGATATGTCCAAAATATAAAAAGACCATCAGACCATATCAATAAACCAGCAACATAGACCAGCATCGCTAGTTTTGAAGGCAGAGTGATAAACATTAATCATTTTTTTCACAAGAGAAAAAACGTTGTTTTGAATATATTATATGAAGTAAAACAGTCCATGAAGTCATTACATTTTCACATCTGAAGATTGGAACCCAAATATCCATCCAGAAAAGTGGAAGTCCCACCCCAGACAATGATAGAAAAATACCCCATGTCACATATAGGGACTTGATATAAAACCCAGTAACGATCCACATGGAGATTATCGACAATCTGAGAAAGCATCCAAATATGCCCAAGGCATCTATAAGAAAGTGAAATAGCAGTATGTAGAATAGTAAAGCAACAGATAGAGTACGTACCGACGTCCATTGTTCCAAATACAAATAAAAGTACCCAAAATCCTTGAACAGAGAAAAACGCTAATCATGTGAGGAGTGTGATATGTCCAAAATATAAAAAGACCATCAGACCATATCAATAAACCGGCAACATAGACCAGCATCGCTAGTTTTGAAGGCAGAGTGATAAACATTAATCATTTTTTTTTCACAAGAGAAAAAACGCTGTTTTGAATATATTATATGAAGTAAACAGTCCATGAAGTCATTACATTTTCACATCTGAAGATTGGAACCCAAATATCCATCCAGAAAAGTGGAAGTCCCACCCCAGACAATGATAGAAAAATACCCCATGTCACATACAAGGACATGATATAAAACCCAGTAACGGTCCACATGGAGATTATCGACAAATCTGAGAAAGCATCCAAATATGCCCGAGGCATCTATAAGAAAGTGAAATAGAAGTATGTAGAATAGTAAAACAACAGATAGAGTACCGACGTCCATTGTTCCAAATACAAATTAAAGTACCCAAAATCCTTGAACAAAGAAAAACGCTAATCATGTGAGGAGTGTGATATGTCCAAAATATAAAAAGACCATCAGACCATATCAATAAACCAGCATCGCTAGTTTTGAAGGCAGAGTGATAACCTGTCAACACATAAAATAGTATCATAAAGCAGATACAGGAAATGTGCAGAGAAATGTATTGTTGATATACACCTCACACAAAAAGCATCCATGATAGAGCAAAAATTTGTATAAACCCAGGGTCGATTGTATGTTCTGGCTCGCTTGTTCCCGGAAATAAAAACCATCTGCAGAAACCCAGGCTCGCTTGTAAGATCAGGCTCGCTTGATTCCAAAATTGGTGACCATCTGTTGCATCTGAGATGTAAGGTTCAGGCTCGCTTGTTTCCATTAGTAGCCCGCTACAGCATCCACCCTGTTCATAGAAAAAAGGTTCCTGTAGATATACAAAGAAAGAGTATAATACGTAGACCATATAAACATGGCTCTGTATTTCAAAAAACAGGTTTAAAATAGAAACAGGGCAACATTTTTTTTCTAAGTAAAGTTAATCTATTAACAGTGGGAATAAAATTACACCGAAGTCAAAATCATTGCCCAAACTCATGGCAAATTTGTCATCAAAAAATCAAAAAATTAAGAAGACTGCCCTCATACGGGGAAACCAGTCTTGAATGTTTAATTTACAGAATTTAAAAATATTACAAAGGTCCAGCACGGTAAAGTAATCTAAAAGCAACCCAATTAAGTGGGTCACGAAGCAAGAAAAATAAATTAACCAAACTACTCCTCCGGCTCCTCGACGATTCGGCACCATCCTTCGGAAGGTCCAGGATCGCTAGGTGCTACCTCCACATTCATGCCACGGCTCCCCTCCTGAAGGCCCAAATGCTGGCCAGCTTTTTCTAAGCTCAGACTCGCCGGACAGGTGCATTCTTCCTCCATTTGGGCCTCCTCGCAGAAAACCACAGTGACTGAAGTTGTGATTCGTGGGTGGTTGAGAGAGAAATTAAAGGAAAATTGCGCAGTGCACGTCGTGGGAGAAGGTGAACTAGCGGTGGGGAAACGAGGAGCAGGGGAATCCATACGGTGGCCAGATGCTACAACCTGACCCCGCCCACTCTTATTATTTGGATAGCGACCTTCGTAATAATCAATGGACTGGCCGGAAGACAACTCGATTGAGGGGCTGGAGGGAGCCGGATAAGTTGTGCCGGATAAGTTGTGCTAGGTTGACAGCCTTCTTCTTCAATGTAGCGCGATGCCCTGCGTCTTTTTTGACCACTGGCTCGAACATTTTCAGCCTCTGCATCAATATATATAAAATTTCATATATTAGAAAAAACACGTGTAAAAAAAGTTGTAAAAATTTAATGAAAAAATATTGAAATTGATGGCAACCTTGATGTTGTTGGTTAACAATCATCTCCAACATGACCCTGCTGAGAACCAACCCCAGAATGATGCTGTTGAGAACCAGACCCACAGTGACCCTGTTGAGAACCAGCAGCCGTTGATTGCTGGCCTTCGGGGGAATAAATATCACCCCCTTCCCGCACCCTGCTACCTCGACCGGTTGAACCTTGGCCACGCTCCATGGATGGAGTAGAAATAATTCTCCTCTTGCCTCCTAAAAATTAAAATATGAAACTTATTAACAACTAATTTCACTCACAAATTTAATAAAAAAATCACTTCCATATGTACACACATGTATGGAGATTTAAGATTATATTTAAATACCGTGAACATCCTCCAATCCCTGAGCCTCCATATGGGATTCGGCTGATCTTCGTCTTTCATCCTCCATGATATATATCTATTGGTCAACATTCACAAAATAGATTTCAAAAAATCAATACCTCAAAGTAAAATCCAGTTTGGGGCTGTTAAATCCAGTATGTTCTATATTTCTTACATTTCTGCCCTCCTATTTTTCTTTCCAACCAAGGTTTATAAAATAACATGAGAAGCAACATGAGACTTAGAACAATCATTTTCATTATCTATATGGAAGGCAAGAATGATTATATCCCCTTGAGCTTAAGGGTATGTAGTTTGTCAATTTTTATCATATATTTTTTGGTAAGTTTAAATGTTTTTTTTATCTATAGTACAAGTCATGAGTTCCCCAATTTTACCTTATGTAAAGCATGATTCTAGGATTAATAAAATTTGTACTTGGTTTTTTAAGAATATATCAAATAAAGTTTTTGAGAAGCAAATATGGCTTTTTCCTTAGAATTTGGCACTTTGAATTTCCTTACCCATATTTCTTGTTAATGATTATAACCTTAAAATGGCTAATATTAGTTTGTCATCATCATCTAAAAATGACTTGGCACATGAAAATTTACCATGTCCATCATCATCACTTCACACCATCTCATACATGACCCCTTCTACATATTATATGCATAAATTTTTGAAATGTCATCCTCTCTACCTATCCCATGAATGGATTGTGACAACAGGTGAATAAAATACAATTATAAGCAAAAGATAGTTTCTAGCTTGTCCTCCTCCATCCGCCCCATAGCTAGTGATTTCTCAATTTTCCACTTCCAACTTTCTATTCTCGAAATTCATTAGCAACTAATTTTATCGATAGCCACACCACTATACATATAATTATCATATACACTACTACATTAATGAACTCTACGTTGTTTGTTATTGTAAAGTCCAATAAAAAACAATGTTAATTGAGTTTAGTAGTGTATATAACAATTTCTTTGACTTCCAAGTGTGTTGTGACTAAATAGTAGAATTAACTACTAAAATGAATTTCCAAAATAAAATGTTGGAAGAGAAAAATAGGCAATCATTAGATATGGAGTGCGTGGAGGAGGACAAACTTATACTGATCATTTCCTTATCAAATTTCCTTTATTCACCTAATGTCACAATCAATCGTGGTCTAGATAGAAGGGATGACTTACCATAAATTCAATCATATAATGTGTAGAAGGGTCATATGTAGATGGTGTGAAACGATGATTACAAACATGATAATTTTTCATCTACTAGGCCATTTTGAGATGATGATTGCAAACTAGTGCTAGCCCATTAAAGGTTATAATCATTGGTGCCTAATGTGGGGTGGACAATTTAAATCAAGTTCGTATCAAAGTACAATTTAGCTCATTTTAGTCAAGGTTAGTTAGAAGAATTAGCTATTGGTTTCTACCTTCAATTTCCTCTGAAATGAATGTGTACGTGCTTTTGAGAGACATTAGAGACATTAGAGGAACAAGGTCCAAATTTTTGATGAAAATGTGCTATGAAAGTAAAGGGTTTTAAAGGCAAGCATGTACAAGGCATAGTTGAGCCAAAATGTTCTTCAAGAAGGGCCTAATTATTTGGATCTTGGTTATGGAAAACATGGAAAATGCTCCAAAGCCAAGGAGGCTTGTGAGGTTTGTGTTCATGATGAATGGAACATGTACATAGTTTACCTTAAAGTTGTTGTGTTTTACGAATATTAAAAAATGAAGAAATTCTATTTAGATCCATTCCAGAGATTGACTGCAGGGGCATTTACTAGATATGTCACCTTTCATAAAAGATGAGATCCAGAGGCTACCTGGCCCTTTACAGACTCTGCCTATAGAACTTGTAGAAGTAAACACTAGAGGCATTAACAATATCAAATAACTAGACATGGGAATGTGTCTCTTTCCCTACGCAAAAAAATAATTCTTGAGGTAGTTAATCTTCATAGACAGGTCATCAAGCAAGTCAATGTGATCATCCCTCCTTCCCTCCCTTCTAAAATAATTATGTTTTGCGGGTCATAAAGCCAAAATATGGAGACAATTATCACCAAATCCAACGTACGATTATGCATGATGGAGAATATCTAGCGCTTTCCCTTGTTAAATATATTAACAAGGGAAAGCGCTAGAGATTCTCCATCATGCATAATCGTACGTCGATGCTTATAGAGTGAAAAAACTAAAAGAATCAACTTGTAGGGTCATTTTAATGGGGGGTGGAGAATTCCCGGGTCTTTGCAAATTCAAAGTATGGTGCATGTTGCATGAAGCAAGATGTTGAAAGTAGAGTTATGTTAGACACACATAAATGCAACAAATATGGAAATTTGTACATGAGCTCTATTATTTGACTTAAGAGTCAGCTGTTTGAAAAGGCATGTTTTGTCAACTTGTGTTTGGTTGATGGTTTTGTACACCAATATGTAAGAGTACACGGACATATTCACATGATGTGAATTTTTTTTTTCTTTGAAGGAGAAAAATGATGTGTTTTCAATTTGATGGTTTTGTTTGTGACAATACGTCACAAGATTTTGCGAAGGTCCACTCTTGAGTGAGAGCCTCATGATTAAAACCTATCCGTGAGAATCAAATGGGAGTGCATCCTCATTTTGAAAACAAGTAGGATTATAAGCTGCCTAGGACTCAAACCATCATTTTTAAATTTGAAATATAATGGTGTTGTTTCAATGCCTGAATCCACAACCCTAACACATGAAATCACTGATCTAATTACACATGAAATAAATAGTTATTTTCTCCAAAATTAAAAATATAACTAAAACTAAATTCAACATAGTTGAAAGAAAAATAAGCGCCATTGAAATGGTTTGCTGACAAATGGTTAGATTTCTTATCCAATTAAGGCGTAGCATGTATTTTGATGTTTCATGAATTTCTTTGCAAATTCAAAGTATGGTGCATGTTGCATGAAGCAAGATGTTGAAAGTACATGAGCTCTATTATTTGAGCTAAGAGTCAGTGGTTTGAAGAGGCATGTTTTGTAAACTTGTGTTTGGTTGATGGTTTTGTACACCAATATGTAAGAGTACATGGACATATTCACATGATGTGAATTTTTTTTTTCTTTGAAGGAGAAAAATGACGTGTTTTCAGTTTGATGGTTTTGCTTGTGACAAGACGTCACAAGACTTTGCGTAGGTCCACTCTTTAGCGAGAGCCTCATGATTACAACCTATCCGTGAGAATCAAATGGGAGTGCATCCTTATTTTGAAAACAAGTAGGATTCTAAGCTACCTAGGACTCAAACCATAATTTTTAAATTTGAAATATAATGGTGTTGTTTGAATGCCTGAATCCACAACCCTAACACATGAAATCACTAATCTAATTACACATGAAATAAATAGTTATTTTCTTCAAAATTAAAAATATAACTAAAAACTAAATTCAACATAGTTGAAAGAGAAAGAAGCGCCATTGAAATGGTTTGCTGACAAATGGTTAGATTTCTTATCCAATTAAGGCCTAGCATGTATTTTGATGTTTCATTAATTTCTTTGCAAATTCAAAGTATCCAGTGCATGTTGCATGAAGCAAGATGTTGAAAGTACATGAGCTCTATTATTTGTCTTTAGAGTCAATTGTTTGAAGAGGCATGTTTTGTCAACTTGTTTGGTTGATGGTTTTGTACACCAATATGTAAGAGTACATGGACATATTCACATGATGTGAATTTTTTTTTCTTTGAAGGAGAAAATGATGTGTTTTCAGTTTGATGGTTTTGTTTGTGACAAGATGTCACAAGATTTTGTGAAGGTCCACTCTTGAGCGAGAGCCTCATGATTACAACCTATCTGTGAGAATCAAATGGGAGTGCATCCTTATTTTCAAGGAGAAATTTCAATAGGCTTTAGGAAATTTAATTTCAAGTCATTTAATTTCACTAGAAATAATTCAGAGGTACATGAAATGAATAGTATTTAGGAAGAACAATAGTCCCTCATGGAATATGAAGAAAGTAGCCACTTCATTTTGTATATATGCATGCTTTGAGTTACTCCTCAAAAAATTTCAAAACATGTGTATTTATTACTCTACCCATCCCGATTTTCATAGGATCCATAGCACATACATTTCTATATGCACCCTAGTTGTTGTAAGGCCTAATTATTTCATCACTTTCAAAGGAATTACATCAGTTGTTTCTCCTAAATCTAGCATATAGTTGTGTAATAATATTTTATTTATAAATAGGAATATATGAAAATGTTTATGAATTACATTTTTATTCCCTTGATTCATCTTTTATAACTCTATAGGATAATCCTCAAAAGTAGGGTCATCTACTTCATCAAATTTTAAGAACTTCTTAACCTCATATCTTTATTTCATATTTGCATAACTTCCACAAATGGGATAGAAACAAGATATTTTCCAAGTGTTGAAGTAAACCAGCATTAATTTCATTGTACACTCTTTATATAGGTATGGTTGAATGTTTTACATCTGGTACATAGATCAATTTGTTGTTTTCATTGTTTACTCTTAGAAAGTATTTGAAGTGGGAGCGAAGAGTTGGTTTCTTCCTAGGTTGGCTTACATTTCCTTTAATATGTGATCCATGCCTTTCTCTAATTCATATTTTTATCTCTTGTATTAATTATGTTATTCTTTCTATGTATTGTTCAAGTACAAGGGGGTGAAATAATTTCTTATCATTTTCTAAGTGGTGAGGTCGTTTGAATCTCGAATAGTTGTGTTGGTGTGGTGGGAACCATGCTAGGAGTTGGGCATTCCATTGATATGGTCAAGGTACTTAGTGTATGAGGAGCATCCAAAATTAGGCGGATTGGGATCTCGATGAGGGGGATATGTCACTTGATGCATGCAGTGATGATGGTATTTGATGAGTAAAGGACACATATAGATGAGATGAGTGTCTTTAACATAGAGCACTCAAGGGCATGCCAAATACTAATTAACCGAGTTCGTGACATAATAAATGGTGGAAGAGGAATCATCAACATATGAGGTCGGTGTAAGTGGTGGTGCTACTATTGAGGCATGATGTATGGTGACCAACACATCTTGATATCGTCGGAGATTGAGACAATGTTGTGTATAATGTTTGTGTTTCACATAAATAGACAAGAGGTCCTTGGTTCTTAAACCCTTATTACGTGATGAGGTGGCAACATCACATGATGGAGTGGGGAGAAATGGGGGTGCTTAAGGGGTATGAAGGATACCCTTCAACTCATGAAGCATGGGGCATGAATTGGTGGGATGACCTAATGTGTCTCAAAGGGCACACGTGGGACTAACCTTGGGTATTTTTGGTTGAAGGTTCTTTCTAAAATAAAAATTATAAATAACTATGGAAACTTGCATTAACAAATTATCCTACAAAAATTATTGTAGAAAATTTTCAAAATTGAAATGCAACCTTAAATTCCTTGCATTTTTTCATCAACTTTGTTAATAATTAAATAGTCTACTAGTTGACTATATTACCAACTGCAATGAATATTGTCTTTTCCTAATGTTCATTGTGAAAATGGATCCTCACGTTAATGTGATAGGATCTTTTTCATCTCTCAAGTTACTAGGTCAAAGCATCCTAATGGGTAAATTAATTGTGAGAGAAATTACTTGCATTAAATGTCAATCCAGGTTCTTATACTTCTGAAGTACACTTGCACAATATATGCTAAGCAATTAACTCTCAATCAAAAATGGAAATGTAGACATAATGTATACACACTTTACATTAAGAAAACGTGTATATGCACATGCTTTTGAAGAAAGAAAGGCATTTAGCATGCTTCTTCATTCAAAATAAGTATTTAAAAAGCCCCACAAAGAAAGGCATTTAGCATGCTTCTTCATTCAAAATAAGTATTTAGAAGGCCCTAGAAATGAGATAAACTATATGAAGTGCTGGAGAAATTCCAAAGTTTTGGTTCTTAAAGTAAAAAAAAAAAAAAATCATATCATATCTAACTAACAAAAATCAACGTTTAAGGCTAATACTAAGAGAAAAGAAACGCAAAAAGGAATAAAGTAATAGAGTTCCTCATTAGTGGAGTTTCTAGTTTTGTGATAAAGAATAATACCATATTGACTAGGGTCAAATCAATTGAAAACATGATAGAGAATAAATCATTGAACTTTTTATGATCCAATTATTTGTTCAAATACACAACAAGGATAAGTTAAATTTAACTTCTACAAACACTACAATGGTTCATACAATTTAGAAAAAGTTAAATTAATTGAACCTATAATATGGTTTTTATAATTCCTATCTAAACCAAACCAAAATCTATTACTTTCCAACAAACTAATCATTTACTTAATCCTACTATGAAATTGACAATGTTCATATCTTCTATAATAACAACATTTGATATTTAATTTAACAAAATATAAACTACGTGGTAGGTAAGAGGGTTGCTCTTTAGTGGATGAAAATTAATCTTTTGAGGATTGTTCTACTGTCTTGTTTTGGGTATTGCTACTGCTTTAATGCTTGCTTATGATTGAAATACATGTTCAGGAGTAGGATCTACGTATCTGTTTATTTTTTGCTCAATATTTACGAATGTTTCGTTTGCCATCACAATCTTTATCTTATTTGTAAATTGATTTGTAGAATAACATTGGTTCCTTTAACTGGGTGGCTGTTGCAGTTCTAAAAAAAATGAATTCATATGGTATGGGTTTGTAGAACATTAACATTGCTTCCTTTAACCTGAATTCTCAAAAAAAAAAAAAAAATATCATATAAGGTTGATGAATGAAAGGATATTCAATTTGAACATCTGATAAACAAAATAATCTCCATTGTAATCTTTAAAAGTCATAGTTCTCTCCTTTACTCACCTAAGGAATTTGAATAGAAATAAGGTTGAAATTATTGTTGATGGGCATGCTTTTTATCATTTAGAACCATTCACCTTTTAAACACGTTTGATGAGTTTCCTACAAATCATTTAATTTACTTTACTGTAAATCATTGGGACAGTGGCTATGTAACCTGTTTTTACTTTCTTACATATATTTGGTGACAGTCAAAATTGGCTATGTCCAGCGGCTCCTTAATCATATACAAATTCATTGATCATCAAAATTGGACTGACAGCTGCTGTCCTTGCAACATTTCTCATATCAGTCTAATTTCAATTGAAAGTTAATATGAAGTTAGAACAGACATCAATTTTAACTATGGTTTGGAATATTTCAGCACCAATGAGTTCAAACTTATAGGCTTTTGCATATTCAGACAACGTAGGATGTATGAAAGAAGAATTTCTACATTTGAGACATGTTTTGCCTTAGTTCATTGACTGTTTCTTCAAGTAGTGAACTGTAACCCACTGTTTATCTTTCAACCAAGGGAAACCTAAAGTATAAGGCCACGGTTTCAGCCACAAGTGGAGCTATAGATGAGAAGTAGATATCAAAATTGGACAAACAGCTACTGTCCTTGCAACCATTCTGCTATGATTCTAATTCCAATTGAAAATTAATATGATGTTAGAATAGGCAAAAGGGCAAAAATTAAACAAAGCCAAATTTATGCTATTGTATTTTAGTCTTTTTTATTATTGAAAAAATGAGATTACATAGATTTATATAAATTTAGCTGTAAAAATATTTTATTAATGTTATAATAAGTTAAGGGATACTATGGCGTGGGTAACAGAACGTACCCGGCAGATTTTAACGGTGGCGCCCCTAACAACGACGAGCAGAACCTCGACCAGATGCGGCAATCAAACCAGCAGAAACTCAACCAGCAGAACCTCGACCAACAACTCGCCCAAAAACCTGTAACAAGAACCGAACCCGTAAATATAAAAGCCATCAACAGATGTACATACATGAGATAGAAGAACGGCAGCGTTTGCAATAGAAACAGAACATACCTCGACCAGCAACTCGCCAGCAGAACCTCGACCAGCAGAACCTCGCCAGCAGAACCTCGCCAGCGGAACCTCGACCAGCAGAACCTCGCCAGCAGAACCTCGACCAGCAATCAACGACAGAACAGAAAAATTCGCGCGGAATTCTCCCAGCGCAATCAACGACAGAACAGAAAAAGTCGTGCGAAAACAATGAAAACAGTAAACTGAGACCTTTCGCGGGTGATTTATTTATAAAAACGTAGTTCGGCCGAACTTTCAACTGAGTTCGGCCGAACTACCATTGCCGGTTTTCCAAACCTCCGGCAAAAATTCTGTTTGCTGGGCCGTCACGTTGCCGTAAATATAAACGGACTCAAAAGTTCGGCCGAACGTACTAAAACAGTTCGGCCGAACTTTATAAAATGTTTGGCCGAACTATTGCTGAATTTTTTTTTTGCCCCCGATTCTCACAAAAGTGTAACCCAGCTTCACGTTTCTGCCCTAGATATATTGCGATTCATAATTAAATGCTATAAAGGTTTAACGATCTTACCTTTGATCCAACGCTTGTTTGTAGTAGTAGTCTTTCAGTCGCCCGAAAGAGTTTCCTTCGAAGATCCACAATCACAAACAAAAAAACATCAAATAACACCTTCATAGCATATATTCATAAATCATATCTATTATGGTGATCAAGGAATCCATAAAATAAACCAACCAATTGACAGCTTATTGAGAAAAACAAACTTATTTGTATTAACTTAAATAAAGAAGAGCCTTACAACCATGTTCGCCTTGATGTCATACAAGCCTTCCTGTAGTCCGGAACAGGTGTTTCCTTTACTCTGACTAGCCTTGCACTCTTCCAACTGAGATACATATAGGTATGTAATCTTTCCCACATGAAATCTCAGCTAAAAGGGTCTAAGTTTCAACAACACTTCGCCTTCAACAATACTAAACTTCAACTCATCCATTGTAACCCTTTGAGCCTGCTCTATGCCTCTTTTTATAGTGAAAGAGAGGAAGTTACAGCTCCATACAAGAAGGGATAGAATCCTCTTTCAAAGGGATTAGCTCCTTACATCAAGGGGTTAGCTCCTTAATGGATGGGATACATGAACCTGAAAAGAGCGGACTTTCCACCGCAGGAATGTTTCTAGAAGCTTCCAAAAATGACTCAAACTGAGCTTCTAGATTTTACTTGCACCTTTTTAATATTTACAGGGGTCTGCACCCTTAATGAATAAACAATGCGTTTGGCTTTGCAGGAATTATAGCCAAAAGGTGCAGCACTGCAGGCAAAACTAAGAGAAAGTGTGGTACTAGAGTTTTAAAGACTTTTATGAGCTTTTATCCTAATTTCAAGGCTTGACTTTAGGAACTTTGATATTGTATACTTCTAAAGGAGACTAAAATGTCATGGTGAAAATTTTCAGTGTAACAAATTGCCCCCTAAAGTGCGAAGTCTGAGAATATTCGAAGAGTGATGTGCTTTATCATTTCAAGGATCAGCCTGTGGACACCCCAGTTGGAACCCTGTAAAAACATTCAATGCAACACACACATATATATATATCATCGCTGAGGTAGGAATTCCCATACTCAGATCAAAACTAAATAAATTTTTTCTGATATAGAAATGATTTTAATATTACATCAATAGTGTAGACATAGCATGGGCGCAACCATCTATAATGAATAGTCTACTGCATAATGAATAATAAAACTCCTCGCAGCCTGGATGGTGGAAACTAGATCTAGGGTCTTGATTTCTACTTCTCGAACTAGTACGATTCTATCCATGCGATTAAATGTGTTGAAGTCGAACATGGTAGAAACCACTTGATTACCAGTCCATGATGTGAACTATTAACAAGTGTGAGAGAAACCACCAATAATGACAATGGCTCTCAAAGTACTCAGTACAATCCATGAAATGTGAATAAGTGATCTAAAGTCGAACACTTCACAGAATCATTCAATCGAAGGTCAATGATGCAACCTATCTTTGAAGGCAAGCAACCTGCCATTAAGGAATGCAGATTCCAATGTACTGACACATTCTAGATCAACTTCCTAGATGATGAGATGTTGTCGATAGAAAGTGATCCGTCATAAGCAAGTTCACAACACGAAACCATAGATCAAGTTTTGAAGAAATTTTTTGCAAGGACTGACTTAGGGATGGTCAACGTGAATGGAGGCAAATGTTTGCAGATGAATGGTTTATTCGACTGACCTTCTTAACACATAACGACACTACAGATGGTTTGGTGACAGTTTCCCTAAGCTAATACCTAGAAACCAGCTGAAGACTTTCAATGTGGTTTGATTAACTGATAGGCAAAGGATTTCCCAACCCAGGTAGAAGTGCGACAAAAAGTGTCATGTTCAAGAGTGGTGCAATGCTTTTTACAAATCAACGTGTAACAAACAAATCTTTTTCTCTCTTTTCCCCGACCATTTCTGGCAAGTACCTCTTTATTTTTGACAAGCTTGAGGAGGATAACATTTGATTGTTTATAAGCTCATCCTTCGGATGAGTCCAACTTAGCTTAAAATCAAACCCTAAGAAGGAGTGGCCCATTCCTATTTGTAATCGACAGGTCCTTTACTGTTAAATTTTAACGAGTCCAGTATAGGAGAAACTCGGTGTTTTTCATTTTTAGGGAGTCAGAAGAAAAACTTAAGTAAACTCCATGGGTGTTCTTTTCCGTAAATTTAGTCTCTCAGGCCTGAAAAAGGATAAAATAATGCAAGAGAGAACTCTATTGACCATGATTAGTTAATGTATACCTTTTTCATAAATAGTCCATTTTAGTCTGGAAAAGGGGTAAAATTATACTGAAGGGACGACCGTTCATTTATTTTAACGAGTTCAAATAGTCAAGTACTCGGCAATCTTTTCATTTTTAGAGAGTTTGAAAAGGGCTTAAAAGAGGACTCCATGGTTTCGCTTTTTCGTAAATTTTAAAGAGCCGGAAAAAGTGATAAAAGTTTACTCTTTGTCAAAAATGACCATTTTTCCTGAAAAATCCGTTATTCTACACAAAAATGTGAAAAATTAAACATACATGTTTCAATAATAAAAATATTTTTTTGAAAAACCGAATTTTTAAAGTGAAAAATAAACAAATTTAAAATTCATCTATTCGAAAAAACTTATAAAAAGGAGTTTTTCAAATTTATTTTCACCGTTTGAGTTTGGAGTGAAGCTTTTAGAGCTTTTGGCAAAAAAACGCTTCGGAGAAGATTTTGGGCAAAATGACCGTCGGCATCAAAAACTGTCTACTTTAGGTAATCCACAACCTCCTTACCTTGCTTTCCATCCGTTCAATTTTTTAAATTAGGTTCAAAATTTCATTTTTGGGAGGAAAATAGGTTGAAAAATTCACCCTTGGGGGTCCGCAGGCAGGACACTAGGTACCTGCGGACCCCGATATTTTCTCACAAAGGAAAATGTTGAGGCCCCACACTTTTAACACAAATCCCATGCGGAGCTACGCACTGTATCCGAGTGTAAAGTGCGGGGGCACCGTAATGAATTTAAAAATATATTTTCTTCCTAAATTACCCAAATGTTTTTCTTCAAAATGATTCTAATCCTTCATTTTACTTGTTGTAGGATATCTACAATGCTCATTTGGTGAGAACAGGAACATGAGGAGGTAGATGAAGCAACAATGATTCATCAACCAACTTTGTAAGTTTTAAGAGCATGCGGGCTTTTCAAATTTTGGGCTATCAGTGGCATGAGAGATCAAGTGGATCTTCTTACTTGGATGGTAAGTAAATGGGATGTTCAAGACCAGTGTTTCGCGATCGGAGGTCACCAACTCGAGATTGAGCTGGAAGACATATATTTCTTGACTGGTTTGTCTAGGAGAGGCGAACCACTATCTCTATTTGGGGCTAGGCCAGGTGGCCAGTCTGTTGCCAACCTGCAATTAGAGTTCTATAATGATGAAGCCAATCCCCGAGATAAACGGATTGACATTAAAAATATCATTCATCCTGAGCTAAAAGTGATTTCTTTTACCATTGTCAAGTTGTGCGGAAGTGTAGATTTTCATGTAGCCACTGGATCTCAGATGCGCATCGCAGTAGATTGTTTTCGAGGCACCATATTCAACTGGTGCGAGGCAGTGTTGGAAAATGTGAAAGGAAAACTTATCAAAGCAAAGAATGGAAAGTTAAACAACTTTGGATATGGGTCCATTTTCATCACCTTTGCTTTATAGAGGATTCCTATGTTAGCCCCGCAGCATATTCCTGTTGATGCTAGTCGACCTCAAGAGTCTAGGATGGTTCGTTGGGTTTCTTTGATGGCCTGCCACAGTGAGGGTGGGGAGATTGTTTGTTTTCCTTCGACTTATTTTCATTGGCTAGAACACCAAATTTTTGTGATAAAGGATTTTCCTTATGCTGGCATGGATTATTGCGGCGACTGGGATATGCCCCTTCCTCCAGGAGCTCAGTGGGATGAGTTAGATAAAAAATATTTTTTGACATGTTCTAATTTCTAATTTTTTTTTTTTTTTTTAAATCGTCCAAAACTGATAACAAAAATTTCAAATGAAAATGTGGGTCTGAGTCGACCAGGCATTCTCCACCCCTTTGACCGGAGGCAAAGGGGTGCAGCAGCAGTAGCACCACCCCCACATGATCAGACTGTAGAGATCCTGATTGATTTAGAGCACCATTTGGAGTGGCTCACTATGGATATTCCTGAGACTACCATAGATGATATCCCACTCCATCTACAACGATATGCCATTGGTGTTCCTGGACCATTCAGGAGGTTTTTGACTAGGGTGGCACGAGCAGTAGTGTATTATCTTGATCATCACCACGAATAGTGGATGATTGACTTGTAGACTCATTTTTGTATCACTTTTTTTTCGATCATAAGGCGTTTTGAGCCTATGATCAAAGACGATGTACTATTTTTTGAACACTACATCTATACTATGATATACTACTACTTCCAATTACCGGTTCAATCATGTTATGGAATGTTGATTTGTTACTTTGTTATCGTAAATGTCTATTTATAACATTAGAAGCAATTGCATCTGCTAATGTATTTAAATTTCTTGAAATGTGTTGATACTCAATATAATCGAACTCTCGTTCCAAGAGACAAACCCTTAAAAATAATCTTAATAATACTGGATTTCTAATGGCATATACTCGGTTTAACTATAATACTATGAGTTCAGAATCTAACCTAACGATCAAACTCCGAATTCCAAATGAAATGGATTCCGATAATAATTCAATAACTGCACTATATTCAGAAATAGTGTTCGTTGTTTGATCGAGGCTTACCCCATGCATCGATACTAACTCGTCAGTGGGTGAGTAAATAACCCAAGTTGCGGAAGAGATGTTTCATGTACTATGACAAGCACCATCAACAAAACCAATATACGTTTGAAAGGACGTCGACATCTGCAATATCAAAAGTATCCAAATAAGCGAGAATAATAGTAAGAGCACACTCAAGGTACGCACACGTTTCTAATCTATAGCACACTAGCTAGAAAGTAACTAATATATAGAGAATATCTCCACACAAAAACAAGCGTAATATCTCTTTAGATAAAGTCCATTTATGGATTTACCTAAAGAGACCCCATCAAAATCAATCAATTCATAGGCCCCTTTTGCAAGCTGTCACTTGACAATATAAGGACCATGCCACATGGGTTCAAATTTCCTAGCCCCTAGTTTATCGTTGGCTTGATCATAAATAAAAACTAGGTCTCCTTTTGAAAAATTACGAGGGGTAACACTTCTATCATACTGAGCTTTCATTATTTTTGCATGAGCCTCGATAGCTAATGCAACGGTGCACCAATTCTCATCTAATTGAGCCAAGTATAAAAAACGTTTCTCCTCTTCAGAAGTGTCTGGTAGTAACTCTATGGCTAGTTTGAGTGACGATATCTCACATTCAATGGGTAATATCGCTTCTAAACCGTAAACTAGTTGAAAAGTGGTAAAACCTGTCGATGTTTTTGCTGAGGTTTGATATGCCTAAAGTGCTCAAAAGAGCATGGTATGCCAATTCGACTTATGAATGCCAATGATTCATTTGATCATGGTGAACAAAACTTTATTAATTGCTTCAACTAAACCATTTTCCTGCGGATAATATGGTGTAGAACTGTCATGGCACAGGCCAAGTTGGTCTGTCAACTCAGTCATCATGATATTTTGAAAATGGCTCCCACGATCAGTAATTATTTCTTGGGGTACACCGAAACGAGCAATCACATGATTGAATACGAAAGTAGCTGTAGTTTTTCCATCTGCCGCAAATGTAGGCATCGCCTCGGCCCATTTGGTAAAATAATCTACTGCTAAAATAATATACCCATGCCCCCCGACTGAGTGAGTGTTACATGTAATGAAATAAATTCCCCATTTTGAAAAAGGACCGACAACAATTATAGGGTGAAGAGGAGAAGGTGGTGCACGCATTTTTCGATTGAAGATTTGAAAATTATGACATTTTCGGACCGCGTAAATACAATACTTAAACAAGGACGGCCAGAAATAACTTGTGCACAGTATCTTTTGGGCTGTGGTGTACCCGGACATATGACTGCCACATGCTCTGGAGTGAGTCATTTAAAACCTTTTCGGCTTCGTCATGAGTTAGACAACGTCGAAAAACTGAGTCCGCACCACGATGGTATAATGTGTTGCCAACAATATGATATTGTTGTGACTGGAAACGAATTTTTCGTCGTTGTGACCGTGAAATATCAGGCCGAAAATATTGGGCCTGAAGATAAACAATAATATCTCCATACCAGGGATCAATGGTACTAATAAGAAACAAGATGTTACACCATTTTTTGGTCATCTAATCTATTATCATTAGATGGACCCAAGTACACCATGTAAGATCAATTTTACCCTAAGTAAAATTTCTTTCACTATGTAAAATAACTTAATAAAACACATTTATTAGGTTGTTTATGGTCTAAACAGGAAACCCCAAAAGGAAATATTAAAAAAATCTATATTTGTTTGATTTTCCTCATGGAATAATTAATTAAACAATAATTTAATTATTATTCCTGGTTATATTTAACCCAAAACAAGGAAATTAATTAGATAAATCCTTATTTATCTTATTATTTTCTAGGAATAATTATTTAATTCTTATTTAAATAATATTCCTTGTTAAATATGACTAAATCATTTATAAATAATTAAATAAACCATTATTTATTTAATTATCATCCAACCACTTCCTTAAAATAATAAATAAATCATTTATTTATTTATTATTTACAAATAAAGGAATTTGACCCAAGTCAAATACCTTTTCCCTCCAACAAACATAATAAAATATTCCTAAAAGGTGGTTCTAGAATTTGGTTAAAAATATTTTATTCATGCACCAAGTCCTAGACTACCCTAATATTTTGTTATAAATAGAAGGGTTTTCCCATTCATTTGTCACCTTTGTTGCATATTAGATCACTCTAGATCTATACTCTTGGTCTGAGTTTGAGCCATTATCATTGTCACATTCTCCATTATTTGCTTTGTGAGTTCCCTTTGAGTTCTATGTTTGTCTGGGTTTTCTACACCAATAAGAGAGAGAAATGCTAGATCTGAAGCACTGAGGACTTTCAAGAACCCATTCCATTGAGGAGAATTGGAAACAACTTTCTTTTTTTCCTCTCTGGTTCCCTTAATATAAAAAATTCTTTCAAAAATATTGTTCTTGTCTTGTCTATTGGATGCATGGAGCAAAATCTTATTCTCACTGCTTAATGTCTTTTTATGCATAGATCTGGATTTGTGCAGCTTTTATCTTGATCAACTAACTGCATATTTGAAGATATTGGCAGCCATATTTGATGTTAGGGCTATTTGTTATGCGTAGCTAAAGTGGTCTTTTTCCGACAAAAGATTCATACTAACAATTGGCGACTCCACATGGGTTTTCAATTACGATCGCTGTCGTTTTTCATATTCCTGCATATCCAGCTACTTCAGACCGTAGGGTTTCTTTTCAACTTTTGGTTTTTTCTATTTTTATGTAGTTTTTCACCTATAAAACCCTAAAACATTAAAATTTCTAACTTCTGTGTGTTTCTGGCCCTATTGCGCAAGTGACAGACATCAGCCGCAGCTGAGATGACAATTTTTTCTGAAATCTGCCGCCGAGCATGCCGGAAGTGCAGGTCACACTTTTTGGCCCAAAACCTGCGACCTGGAGCTCAAGTAGCGGAAAATAGCCCAAAAAATGCGACTTGGACTTTTTTCTAGAATTTTTTCTGAAAGTTTTCTTGGTTTTGTCTGAACCTCTGTCAAGGTTTTCTGACCTCTGTCTCCACCCGTTTAGACCTATTCTTGCTCTATTTTACTCAACTAAGTGGGAATCTAGCCCCCTAGGGCTTCAGTATCCTCCACTTTTTGTGGAAGAGTTTTAGTTGCTACAAGTGTCTAGATTTTCAGAGTTTCAACGATTTCTTTTACAGATATAATACCTCATCTTCAGATCCCTTTAAGATCAGCTACTTTTCCTTTCAAATCACCTCATATAGTTTTGTTTGGGTTTGCCTCTAGGGTCACCTTCTTATCCCTTCTACCTTTAACTGATCTCCTCCTTTTTGCAGCAACCTTGCCTCTGCCTCTTTGTTGTTTTCTGCACCTCTTTCTAGCAGATTTCTCCTTTAGATCCCTATCCCTCTTGACCTTAGATCTATTGGCCCCTTTTTAGTGTGTTTTGACTAGATTTTTTTTCCTCTTTTAGACTAGTTTTGGGAGACCCACCTTCTTGGGTTAGATCGATGCATTGGTAGCTGTTAATTCTCTGTTATTTCAGCATTATATACTATTCTTTGCAGATTTATTTTCAGTTACGCAACACACTTTTTCTTTTACTCTAAAAAATTCCAGGTTTAAAAATTAAAATTAACACATGCCACACAATAACCCTAAGTGAAGAAGAGCCTAGTTAACACCGCTAGGCAAAGACTTTAAAATCAATTGACACTGCAGCTCTCTACCCTTGTTTCGACATTGTGATCACTTGATTCTGCACCTCCCTACCCTTGTTGGTCCTTCTTCTTCCCTTTGTACCGCCATCTTTGCACCCCCAAGGCGTATATCCTAGAGAATTCTTGGCCTTCACCCTCATTTTCCGGTTGGTTGACCTACTCCTTCTCGCCATCGTCGAGTTAGTCCCCTTCCGAGTCCGCACTCCGACTCCTCCTCTGATTCTTTGGGTTCTCCCCCTACTTCTGGTTCTCCCCCTGTAACCTTCACCATTTCTTTTCCAGGGCCTAACGCTAGCGGCATCCTCGGCCGTAATGCTGGAAATGTTACTAGCGGAACCGCCACGGGAACTATCTCTACTGCTCCCTTGCTCCCCTTCATGGCAGGCCTCAGTCTCCCCGATTTAAATCAGTTGATCAATGATCCTATCTACCACGATGTTGGTTGGCCTGCTATGCCAACCAAGCTCCCATCAGACATTCCCAAGTTCGAAGGCCTTGCTGGAGAGCATCCCTCCAACCATATCCGATCTTTCCATATGTGGTGTTCATCCCATTCCATTACTGATGATTCCATCTATATTAGATTGTTCCAACGCACACTTACAGGCGAAGCTTCTAAGTGGTATGTTGATCAGCCCACTTCCTCTCATACCACCTTTGCGAGTCTTTCCTGGGATTTTGTATCTTACTTCCAGCTTCCCCTTCGTTATGACATTGGTAGCGAACTTTTGACTTCTTTCCGTCAATCATTTGTGACCCGCCTATCCGATCATGTCCAGGAATGGAGGAGAAGAAGGAGCCTATGTCAATCTCCTACCTTCGAAGACCATGTCTACATGGACTGGTTCCTTAGATCTCTCTTGTCCCCTATCGGGAAATATGTCGCATCGCATTTTCCTCAAACCGAAGAAGCTGCCCTCCAAATGGCGTTAAAATATGACCCGATCTACGCTCAAACGGGTTATGTTTATACTGTTCTACCTGATCTCCCCAGACCCGGTGATGCCAATGCACCGGGGGCACCTCATGCCACTGACGGTATTGTTGGATCTATCTCTCTTACATATGCCCAACCTCCCATGGGTTATGGTTTTCCTGGGGGGAAGGCATCACCTCCCACACTTTTTCCCCTCTTGGTAGCATGTCTCTAGGATACGGCATGCCCCCTCTTTTGGCCCAACCTCATACTTACCACACTGTTACCCAACCCCCTTATTATCTGTATCCGCAGCTTGGTGCTCCAGCTCCTCCAACATCAGCACCTCTGTCTCCCTTGCCTTCTCAACCCCCGCAATAGCAGTCACCGCCCCCTCAAGAGCAGGTGGATGCACAACAGGGATTTGTGGCTACCCAACCACCTGATGGACAGGCGGCCACTCAACATTCCCCTTCTAGTTCCTTCAATTACCAGATTCTCATGATGAACTCTGATCAACCTTTACCTGTCGACCTTAACCTTCAAACTCGGTCTCGTCAGTACCCCAAGCCTCCTGCTCCGTCTATCCCGGAGTCACCTTCTTCAGGTTCTACAGAGCCTCTTTTGACATCAAATGGTCCCTTGCATATCCCTCAGCCCAAAGTTGAGGTTCATACCAAAATTCCTAAGGGCCCATTACGCCGAAATGCTGCTTATGGTCGAGCTGCTCATTCGTATAGCATAGTAGATGATTTGGCGCAGTCTCCTGCTGCCATTTCAACACTGGAACTCCTATAGTCGTGTCCTTCTCAAAAGAAGGCTCTACTATCTTCCATGGGTGCTGTAGATCTTGCTGATGACTAATTGATGTTTTTCAATGCCCATCAATCAGAACATCCTCCCCTTCCTGCTTCCGTAGCTTTCCAAATCCTTGTCAAAATCTGGAACCCTCACGTTTCTCGATGTATTATTGATGAGGAGGCATCCACCTATGTGATTTTTTCTTCGGTTTGGAAACAACTCGGATCTCCTGAGCTGGCCCCTTCCACAATCACCCTTCGTGCATGGGACGACCATGCCTCCCAGCCCATTGGCCTATTCCGTAATTGTCCTATCACTCTTGCAAGCAAGACTGTTTCCATTGACGTTGAAGTCATCGATGCCCCTCTTGATTATAACATTCTTTTGGGGCGTAGCTACACCTATGCCATGTGTGCTGTCCCATCTACGGTCCACTGCAAGATGTTTTTCCCTCATAATGGAAAGATAGTCACCATTGACCAGTCGACATATCATGAGCCAAAATCTCAGACCTGCCCTGAGTCGACCATCTCTTCTGCAGCCAATAAGCAAACCATCGATTATTTAACCAATGTCTCCCCCGGCGTCTACAAAGACTCCTCCTTGCTTGGAAATTTCCCTAGTATTCCTCCTCCTCCTGTCTCTGATCCCAACTTAGCGAACGTTTGCATGATGCAATCATCTCGGGCTGATCTTAAACGGCCCGCTTCGGCTAGTCAGCAACCTCAACCTCAACCTCCCCTGTCGCAAACTGCTCCTAGCCCTTCACCTCAGTGAGTCAGACCTCTTCCTTCTGGCCCTTCTCCTATAGCTGGTACCCATGAGCCCCTCTATCCTCCTAGGTCGGTTCCACCAGGTCTCCACCATCTTGGAGCCGTCCCTCCTGGCAATTACCCCACTGGTCAGATACCTTTCCTTTCTCCCCCTCCCGGAGTCTATTCGGTTCCCATCATGGCCACCCTTTCTCTCCCTAACCTGACCCTGGGTATACCTGTCTGGTACCTTGATCCTCCAACCATTACCCCACCTGGTCACCCCAAACCTTACCTTTCTTTGACACCGGTTCACCCGGTTCCCCTAGCTTCTTCTGTTCCTACAGTGCCACCCGCACCATAACAGGACCCTTCTCCTATTGTGACAACTCTAGGAAAGAAAGGTAAAGCTCGCAAGGGGGCATCCAAAGACAAGGCCACTCCAAATGACCCTGCCCCTACTCTGCTCGCAAAGCCTTGCGCCTTATGTGATGTCATCGGTCATGCCACCCATACTTGTCCCGAGTTTCCCCGTATTAAACCCATGGTTAAAGTCGCGTTCCCTGAGTCTACGGTCCCTGAAACCTCTGTTTCTTCCTTGACCACAGCCAAGAACCCAAAGACTATTTGCACCAACAAACCCTGTGCTCTGTGTGGTGTCCATGGCCATTATTCCCACCATTGTCCCCAGTTGACGCATTACCGCACCTCTTTAGAGGTAATTCAAGAGTATGAGATTGAACAAAATCAATCCGCCTCTCCCATACTTGCACAATATGCTTCAGGTCAACTTGAGGATTTACCTGCTCCCATTGACATTCCCCCTCCTGATGTCGAGATGACGGAGCCTGCTACCACCATTTTCTACCTATCATCATCCATGAGACCCTTGGTGGAAGTCCCCTTGGAGACTTCCCCTGATGTTGTGCTTGACCTCCCTTCAGCGATCACCCTGGGCTCAACATCGGTAGATCCTTTATATGCTTACTCTTCTGTCACCCCTTGTGACGATTCACATGTGACCCTCTCTTCTCGTGATGATGAGTCAGGTAGCTTCGCCGCGTCAGGTGGTATTTCTTCCACCAATCACCCCATCTTCTATCACGATGATGACATTATGGAAGAAATCACCACCCCTGACTTTATCTATTCCCCCTTACATCGAACCCATGCGTTCACACCACATACACCTTGTGGCCATTACATTGAAACCCAATATTTGGGTAAGGGGGCACCCACATTTGAGAGACCACGAGAAGCAATTCTCCACAACTCTCCTAGTGTATCTGGTCGTGCCGACTTTAGTACCGTTATTCTTCCACATTTAGAAGAACCTCTAGAGTCCCATATCACTTCATATCACTCTAGGGATGATACCCCTTATCGTTCCTTCATCTTACATCAGCAACCCAGTCTTTTAGACATTGTTGTTGACCAACCTATAGGTTTTCTAAGAGAGCATCAGTTCATTATCTCCAAATCCACTTTTTGGGATAATGACACCGGGTATTCCAACCCAGAAACTTAAAGTCAATTTGATTCATATATGTAGTACTAAAAGAGATTGGTAATCCTCCATTTCCTTTCTCAAACTACATAACCATAACGAAAACAAATGGCGCAACATATCATTAAATGTGTTTAGATTCCCCTTTTTCAAAATACATTTTGGCATGACCACAACATGCTTGGGGGCACCTATGCCCCTCAAACATACAAATACTAGATCTCAGCCAAAAACAGCACTGAAACCCCCTTTCTCTAACAGGTCGCACTTTTCAGGTCATTTCCTAGGACAGGTCACAGTTTTCTGCCCAGTACCTGCTACCCAGGTCGCAGAACAGACCCCAAAAAGTGTGACCTGGCCTGTTAGTGAGCTCTGGGTACCTGTTAGTTTTTAGTACCTTGATACTTCACCAGGACACATTTTACCCAAGAAGGGTCTCTTCACCTCTCCTTCAAATCAGATTTCCTCACTTACAACACTTGTATTTGGGGCACCACTTTGCCTCCATACTTGTCCTTGTTCGTGTTGATTTTCGTCATGAGCTACCCTCTTGTACTCATGTTTTTATGGTCCCCCATTGGACCTTTACTGTGTGGCAGCACGATCGAGTCGCCCTTGTTTAGAGCATCTGAGTTGAGTCATCATTACATTCATGGAGTCTATCCCGAGTCCCTTTGTATCCTGCTATAGTCCTCCATACTTCATTTCTTGGTCCCTCTCTCGTGTCGCACATGATGGCATTCAGTCCCACTGTCCCCTATCCCTCCTGATATTGTGTCAATTTCTGCCAAGTCATCAATTCCCTTTATGCTCTAACAAGGGAATTCGTCCATCCACTACTCAGTATCCCCAATTTCATCATCATCATTAGTGTCAGTTTGTCAATCGCTCTACTATTTTCTCTCGTGCCTTAGTTGAGGATCCCTTATTGCCTCACCTATGGCAGACCTCCTTCTGTCGACATCAGCTCATTCACTCCAGAAGACAGGTCTAGAGGGCTGTGTACCTTGGTTCCAGCTTCTACACTTGTTTGGTGCCTCGGATCAGGCAAAGGGATTTCTCATTACCCTTTGACTTGATTGTTTCTCAACTCCAGCTCCTTTCAGCATGATTGAGATGTGTATACTTGATGGTCCAGTGATGCAGTAGTAGCTATTGGTGATTCCTGGGTGTGTGTGAGATGTCTCAACCCTCATGAGGGGGTGGCCCTGCAGGTAGCCCCCCACATGCCCGGATGACCTCTTCATTGCAGCCTTCGATGCAACTCCATATATTTTATGATGTTGGCCTTAGCCGCTTGCAGCACCTCTTTGATTTGCATGTATCAGTCAGATTTTGCGAGCCCTTCCCCATTTATAGGGGGCATTTGGGTTGTATTTGTATCTCATGTACTCAGATTTTATTGTATAAGTCCTGGCTATTATCCTAGGCACAACATGTATGTGGGATTCCTCATTATATCTTTTATCTGGCTCAAGTTTACGCTAGCATGTACTTTATAGTTTAGTCCCTTGTTTACTGAACGCACTATTCTTTTGTACTTTGTCTCGGCACGCATAGGTATGCCTCCCCCGCTGCCTCTAGCATAGGTACCCTCTCATAAAACGAGACTTGTTGCACCTACAAGTCTTATCTCCTCAGGGTCTAGTTCTTTAGCACCTTAGACTACCTTACATTTCTCTCTCTGACTTCCCTTTTGATGTCTAGTGATTGAGTTCTTACAACGTACTTCAATCATACGATTAGCTATTTGCTCCTAACACACACACACACATCTTTCCGCACGTTGAGAGCGATACGATTTGCACCATTTTTTGGTCATCTAATCTATTATCATTAGATGGACCCAAGTACACCATGTAAGACCAATTTTACCCTAAGTAAAATTTCTTTCAACATGAAAAATAATTTAGTAAACCACCTTTATTAAGTTGTTTATGGTCTAAAAAGGTAACCCCATGAGGAAATATTAAATAAATCCACATTTGTTTGATTTTCCTCAAAGAATAATTAGTTAAACAACAGTTTAATTAATATTCCTGGTCATATTTAACCCAAAACAGGAAAATTAATTAGATAAATTATTATTTATCTTATTATTTTTCTAGGAATAATTATTTAAACCTTATTTAAATAATATTCCTTGTTAAATTTGACTAAATCACTCATAAATAATTAAAGAAATCATAATTTATTTATTCATCATACTTCCTTAAAATAATAAATAAATCATTTATTTATTTATTATTTACAAATAAAGGAATTTGACCCAAGTCAAATACCTTTTCCCTCCAAAAAATATAATAAAATATTCCTAAAAGGTGGTTCTAGAATTTGGTTAATAATATTTTGTTCATGCACCAAGTCCTAGAATACCCTAATATTTTGTTATAAATAGAAGGGTTTTCCCATTCATTTGTCACCTTTTGTTGCATATTAGATCACTCTAGATCTATACTCTTGGTCTAAATTTGAGCCATTATCATTGTCACATTCTCCATTATCTGCTTTGTGAGCTCCTTTTGAGTTCTATGTTTTTCTGGGTTTTCTACACCAACAAGAGAGAGAAATGCTAGATCTGAAACGCTGAGGACTTTCAAGAACCCATCCCATTGAGGATAATTTGAAACGCCTTTCTTGTTTTCCTCTCAGGTGCCCTTAATATAAAAAATTATTTCAAAAATATTGTTCTTGTCTTGTCTATTGGATGCATGGAGCAAAATCTTATTCTCACTGCTTAATGTCTTTTTATGCATAGATCTAGATCTGTGCAGCTTTTATCTTGATCAACTAACTGTAGATTTGAAGATATTGGCAGCCATATTTGATGTTAGGGCTATTTTTTATGCGTAGCTAAAGTGGTATTTTTATGACAAAAGATTCATACTAACACAAGGATTCATCCGCGATTGGTTGTTCTGCCACAGTTTCTGTATCAGTACGTGGGAAATCACACATAAGTTCAACAAATATCAATGATTTCTTGGATTTAGATTTTTCAAATTCCAAATCAAACTCTTGCAGGATAACAATCCATTTAGAGTACTTGCCCCCTAGAAATTGTTTGGTTAAGATGTACAACATAGGGTTACAATCAGAGATCACTGTCGTTCTGCATAAAAGTATGTAGTGATGAAAACGTTGGACAACTTGAACAACTGCCAAGGTCAGTTTATCCACATGTGAATATTTGATCTCAGTCGGAAGTAAATTTCGACTAATATAGTAAATTACATGCTCACTATGGAATTCATCTTCCTGAACTAAAACCATCCCTATCGTGGAATCGGAAGCGGCGAGGTACAAAAAGAAATCTTGGTTGTAGTTGGGAGGATGCAGTAACAGTGCATGGGTCAATGCATTTTTCAAAGCATCAAAAGATATATCAGCGACCTCATCCCAAAATAAAGGAATATTCTGTTTCAACAACCTAGTAAAACCTTTTGTTAACTCGGCATAGTTAGGAATGAATCGACGTAGAAAGTTCGCTTTCCCTTGCAAACTTTGGAGTTGGCGAAGAGTATAAGGAGGAGGTAAATTAATGATTTCCTCAACCTTAAATGGGTCAACACAAATCCCTGCCTTTAAGACAATAAATCCCAATAATCGTTCGGATTCTACACAGAAAACACATTTGTGAGGATTCAAACGAATCTTATAGTGCCTACATCGTATAAAAATGGCTCGTAAATGAGTAATATGATCTTCTCTGCGTGAATAATGAGCATGAAAATCATCGAGGTAGGGCTGCATAATGTATTTAATGTCGTGAAATGCATAAGTCATGGCCCTTTGAAAAGTGGCGCCAACGTTCTTAAGGCCAAAAGGTAATTTGCGATAAGAAAATGTTCCCCATGGACAAATTAAAGCTATTTTAGGTTGATCTGCAGGGAGTATGTTTATTTGATTGTAGCTAGAAAATCCATCCATGAACAAGAACATTTCACTTCCAGCACAATCGTCGATAATTTGATCGATATAAGGGGTAGGATAATTGTCTTTTGGACAAGCTCGATTTATATCCCTATAATCGATACATACTCGTATTGTTCCTTGTTTTTTATTGACCAGAAAAATATTAGATACCCAGTCCGTTAACGGGATCAGATAAATAAAACCTGCATGAAGTAATTTTTCAACTTCTGCTTTGATAGCGACAGCTTTTCTCGGATGTATCTGACATAATTTATGTCTGACGAGTTTAGCATCCGAATATGTCTTAATTTCATGAACAACGATCGATGAATCGATTCCTGTCATTTCTTCATATGACTAGGAAAAAATGTCACGAAATTCCTAAAATAAGGCTTTATATGCTCGAATTTCTTCAGGCGTACAAGAAGCACCTATGTGAATGTTTTCAACAATTCCAGGTTTTACTAAAATTTCAAGAAGAACTGTTGTAGAAATATTTTCTAAATTCAATTCGGAATCGGAATGTGAGAGAGGAGTCTGAGGTTCTTTGACATAATCAATGGTAAAAATGGAGGAAAAATCATTCTCAAAATGATTGAGATCAGGTAAAAATGAAGACCTATGATGAAGATCTTCCAATGGTAACTCATCTACCGACAAGAATTCACGAATATGTTCATCAGCATTGAATACTTGTTGAGCAGGATCCGGAATTGGTGTCAAAGCTAAACTCGATATTGAAAATGATTCCTAATTGATCACATTCACTGGATCAGATTTGGTTGAAGGAGTGTCAGAAAATGACTGTACATGCTGATATGATAAGTCAAAAGGACTCAAAGGAATTGGGCCACCAAAAGAATCCAATTGTGATTCTGAAGGTACTATCCAAGGATCATCAAAGGAAATATTTCTTGATGTAATCATATTTATATTAGCAATAGGAGTTTGTACGTCGGGAGGAGGCAAGGAAAAAGTTCCCAGTAAAGCTGAATCTTTCATCAAGCCTACTCCGACATGATTATAAAGGATAGTCGATTTTCCGATATGTTGGATGCTATCAGTAGAGGTCGGGTTGGATGAATAATATGAGAGCTGATCTATCTTAACGATCTTTCCTTTATGAGGAAACATGATGAGGAAAAAGATCGATGATACAATATCAGTCATGGCGTAAGAACAACTACGACCGAGGAGAAGGTTGTAATCCAGAGGGGCATCAACCACCTCCACATCTAGATTAACCATTTTGCCTTCGACCTCTATTGGTAGATCTTGTAAAATACCATATGGCTGAAAACCTCTTCCATCAAAAGCTTTGAGAATAGTTGGTGATTGGTTAATAGTTGGAGAACCATGTGATTTCAAAAATTTTAACGACATTATACACGTAGAAGCCCCTTCATCAACAACAGTACGAAAAATAAGTTTGTTTTTTACTATTACCGGAGTCTGAAAAGCCATTTGATGGGGTAGGGGGGGTGTAAATTCTCTAAATCGAAGATCATGAGGTTTGAATCCTGGAGATCTACAGCTCCTAAGGTTGACAAAAGCAATTTTCTATGGGCTAGGCATGATTGCAATACTTCCAAAGCTGACATTGCTGAAGGGGAAATTGCCAAATCTTCAACAATATTGTAATTCTGAGCAGCTTTCGCATGTGGATTGAAAGCTGATTTAAAAAGTACACCTTTTGCAGGTGGTTTAATCACTAAGTCAGGATTTTTTTTCTTGATTTGTAATGGATCAGAAGCTGAGGGAGATGTAGTTGATGCAGAATTGGATGTTTCTGCTTCTTTACCAAGATTTTTACTATCGTAATCTTGCGATCGCGTCGCAACCATCAAGATATCCTCAACTAGATTGGAGGAAGATCCAACCATGTTACTATCTTGAGTGGGAAATGGATCCTTCAAGACAACAGGTATAGGTGAACCCTTAACGAATTTTGATACCTTGGATCTATGCGGGCACTCTTTTGTAAAATGATCCTGATGTTTGCGGTTTTCGTCAGTTGGTTCAGTTGTATCGTTTTTCTCTTTTGAATATTTTTTCTTTTTATTCCTACCTTTCTTCTTACCACCAGTTTTATATTTGGTCGTAGATGTCTCTACAACATGGATATTGGCGGAAGTTTCTAAGGAAGAATCTCCTTTGGGTGAATCAGGTAAAGTGATAATAGGAGAAGTAGTCTCAGAAGACTTCTTCTTACTTTTACTAGTACTAACGAGACCAATTACACCATCAGCGGCATGAGAGCCTGAAGGAGTTGCAGTTGACTGACTAGGTCTTGATAAATCAGGGATTTTATCATATAGAGTACCTGACTGAGTATATACAAGGTCAAGGTACTGAGCCTGAGCAATTAATTTCTCTTCTGTAACAACACCTCCTTTGGCCACATCTTCAGTAATTTTAGGCAATAATGATTTAATAAACCATTCAGCCAAAATTTGATCAAGAATAACGACTTTCACTAAACGCCTTCTACGTCTCCATTCACGAATATCATCAAATATGTATGTAGACGTAGACTATTTTAATGAAGTCAGCAATTCTGTGCCATTGTCGTATCTGACAGGCAACTAAAAATGTGTTAAGAAAGTAGTAGCTAGTGCATTAAAATTATTAAAAGAGCCGCGTGGTAACTCAATGTACCATTTGGCAGCTAGACCAATGAGAGTTCTCTGAAAAAGACGTAATCGAATCGAATCATTGACTAGTGAATTGGATGCGCACCAGAGGTGATAAGTCATAATGTGATTAGATGGGTCCTCTCCTGACTTACCTTCAAATTTCGGAATATCACTGGGCAACTTGTTAGGCATCGGCAGCTAATATGGAAGATAAAAAATGGGATCGTTCGTAAGGCGCGACAAATCTTGTAAATCTAAAGTTACTATGAATGGTAACTGATGGCTAGGGTCTTGATAACCTTGTGTGATCAAACCAGTGCCAGGAGGAGGATATCCAGGATACCCTGGAATTGGATGTGCATTTGGAATCGTGAAACCTCCTGGGTAACCAGGATTAACCGGACCATACTGGGGTTGTTGAGGTATTTGATAAGTATACCCAGGATACGGTTGATACTGATACGCTGGATTTTGCATAGCTTGACTAATTTGATACTGTCCCTTGTACAGTTGATAAGTAAACTGTGGTTGACTAGAGACAATTGTACTAGAACTAGCTTGTCCTGTAGGCATCTGGACCGTAGTCTAAATTGTAGGTCCTGACTGTGGTATAGAGGCTTGAGGAATTTGTATTGATGCAGGGATAGAAGAAATCGGAGCTACAAATACTCCAGAAAAAGGTGTTGTAGGTTGAACTGAAGTTGCAGTAGCTGCAACAGTCTGAGGTGGAGTCTGAGGCGTACTAGGCCCAGGCTGCTGAACAGAACCAGGTGCAGGGACTTGAACAGTAGGCTGGACAGGTTGCTGGGTTGGACCAAAAACTAAAGGTTGTCTAGGTTGATTAGGTAACTACACATTAGGTTGCATAGTCTGTTGAATTTGAGATGGATTCCACACCATGTTCATTCCGGGGTATTGGCCCGTAGAAGGTTGTGCATATGAAGGACCATAGCCTGATTGAACATAGGGTTGATAATTAAGTGGTAAATTTCCAGCTCCTTGTAAAAATGATTGACTGGAAGGTGGTTGGAAACCTTGAGTTGGGTACTGACCTAGAGATTGATAACCTTGAGGCATGTACTGAATCTAGGTTTGATAAGGACCCTGAGGAATATACTCAGTTTGGGGTTGACCTTGGGGTATGTACTATCCTTGAGGTTGATAACCCCGAGGTATGTACTATCCTTGAGGTTGTTCTCCAGGTAAATAATACTGTCCTACAGTTTGTCCTGGTTAAAAATTACCTTGAGGTTGCCCCCTAGGCAGTAACTGACTACCTTGAGGTTGCCCCCCAGGCGGTAACTAACTACCTTGAGTTTGCCCCCCAGACGGTAACTGACTACCTTGAGGTTGCCCCCCAGGCGGTAACTGACTACCTTGAGGTTGAGGATTTGGAATATTACCAGACATCATAAAAAATTGCTTTGTGTTCAACGTTTCAGTTTTAGTTCCATTGGTACCATTTGATAACACTTGTTCAGTTGGTCGAGGAGTTGCTCCTAAGAAAGTACCAGAGAGTGACTAGTACCCCGAAGGAACAAAATGACCACCGTATAAAAATGTTTTCGGTGATTGGGAAAGCATCGATGACTCACCTGACATAATTGATGAAGGATAATAACCTCTTGGTGTAGGATGAAAAGGAATTCGGGGTGGTGAAAAACTAAGACCTGGGTTTTCTAAAAAATCTGTCAATGATAAATACCAAGCATCACTTCTAAAAGGACTCTAGAATATAGATTCACGCTCCCTAAGATTCAAATTTAGTTGGGTTTCGGGAAGAGTTAATTCTTCGTCTGGACGGACAAGTTCTTTAATGGAAATGAGGTCAGAAGGAAGATTTTCAGTAATGATATGTCTTACCCTAGGTGAACCAGGATCACTAGAAGTCGGAGTAACAAATCTTGAAGATGGTTCCAAAACAGTAGGTTCAGTGTCAAGTTCAGAAATTTCAAGTTCTTCAGCGAATTCACTGGAAGGAGAAATACAACCAGTAAGCTCGGAAACTAAAATCAGCTCTTGAATATGCTTTGTTGTTTGTAGTGAATAATCAGGATGAACAACTATAAATGACTCTCCTACTTCTGTTGATCTAATTCTACTGTCACTAGGCGATACTAGAGCTCGTAGCCCTTCAAGTTGGCTTGGTGTATACTCAGGGGGCTTCCCCTGAAGTCTACGAGATTGTCTTGGTAATTTAGCCATGATTAAAAATTATTAATCACATGCAATCAAATGGAAATTTCAATGAAAACTTCTAGAGTCACTAAGGAAACAAACAAATGAATCACACGCCTAAAAATCTAGGAGATCAAATCACACACAAACAATAACTTCCCACACTAAAAACACTAGTTGGTGATGAAATCCAACATCGTAGTATTTAATGTAGAAAGGGCGGTTGGAACACTTACCCCGACAACCTACTTAATGAAACGAACAAGTGCAAGTTTCTCCACTTAAACCATCTCGAGTGAAGATAACCCTTCAGAGAGTCCAAGTGAGTCTAGTCGACGTCTGCTCCAGGTACAGTGGGATCTTTCCTCCACCGTCACCTTAGGAAAAAACCGTAAGATTATGGTCACTATGGTTACCAACAGGAACTAATATACCTGGGGGAATAGTTTACGGTCTGACATAAGCACAAGGGCAGAGTAACAAAGCTCAATCCCTTTAAAGGTTGTTTGACATAATCCAAGGTATACCGACAAGCGACCCCAGGCTCCTCAACAATGGTCTATCCGAGGTTTATCTTTGTTAATACACGCATATCTTCTATCGTTCCCAATGAGATAGAATTGATTATCTCACCAGTTCAGATATGACCTCGTGCTTTAATCCTTTAAGAGGAGCTTCCCAGAGCATACAAGTGACTATTGGATTTTTTCCTACCGCAAGATCAACTACTTGTTTGTTTTAACTGTCTTGGAGAGTTAATTACTCCCTACTCCAAGACACTAGCTTAAGCTATATTGGTGAAAAGAGCGTTAGAAATATAAAATTTACTAGATTAATTTTAATTTAAGCGTTGATTTTAAAAAGCCGTTTATTAGAAAAATAGGTGCGAAAGTGAAATTGATGATATGTAGTGACCCGACTCAAAACATACTAAAAATGCATCTATTATGAGAAACAATCTGTTTTCTTTCAATGAATTCTAGCTAAAGGAAGAGTTGAGAAATGCAATATTTTATAAAAAATCTTTTCTTAAAACAAGAATAAACGAAAAGAAATATAATTTCAATAAGAACTCAAAATGATCTAATACTCAATAAGAAATCCCTTTTATTCAAGATCGAAACTACAAACCAAGTTTTTCTTTAAAAGACACTAAAATTTCTAGAAAAACACTCAAAGCTAAAAACTATTAATATTGAGATCTAAAAATTCTAAGACTAAATCTGAATTAAAACTTCAAATATTTTTAGGACGTCTTACTTAGCTTGTAATATAACTAAGAAATTCTTTGCTTGAATCAGAAACAACTCGAAAAAACATCCAATTTTCGTTTTTTATGTGAAATTCCAAACTTATTAACAAAAGCTTTTAAAGATTTGCAAATGAGAAAAATGGGATCTAAATCTCATAAAAAAATTTCTGCTATGATGTCAGGCTCAGCAAGAAAGCAAGGAAATACCAGTGATCTGAAGGTATACCAGGGTTTCTAATCTTTGAGCGGGATGTAAGACAAAGCAAAAATCATTATAACATGCAGATCTTTCAGAAAATAATTCAAAACTAAAAATGTTGAAATAAACTCTTAACCAAGGCTTTCTAATTGATGACACAAGTCTGGGTATTCACTGAGAATCTAACAAACTAAACCAGAAAAGAGGCTTTTAATATTTTTCAAAAATCTTCACAGGGTCCACAGGATTCAAAGCAAACCAGTGTGGTCCCGCACTGTGGGTACAGGAAAAGTGCAAAACTGCCCGCACTGTCTCTAAAAGAAAAGAGCGGACAAAATAAAACTAGAGAAAAAACAAAAAAATCTCAAACATTTCTCACGGATTCTACATGGATAAACTACCCAATCCAGTTTCAACCAATCCAAATCAGAAAATATAAATTTATAAATCAAAAAGTAAAAGAAATCAAAGCTCAGAATCCTTCCCCAGTGGAGTCGCCATTTTGTTGGACAGATAAATTGTTCTTGTGGACAAGACAGACCTCCCAAGTGTCCTTCAGACAACTAGCAACAAACGAACAAATAAAACTATCTTTCTCTAGATATATTGTGATTCATAATTAAATGCTATAAAGGTTTAACGATCTTACCATTGATCCAACGCTTGTTTGTAGTAGTAGTCTTTCAGTCGCCCGAAAGTGTTGCCTTCGAAGATCTGCAATCACAAACAAACAAACATCAAATAGCACCTACTTAGCATATATTCATAAATCATATCTATTATGGTGATCAAGGAATCCATAAAATAAACCAACCAATTGACAGCTTATTGATAAAAACAAACTTATTTGTATTAACTTAAATAAAGAAGAGCCTTACAACCGTGTCCACCTTGATGTCATACAGTCCTTCCTGGGGTCTGGAACAAGAGTTTCCTTTACTCTGACCAGCCTTGCACTCTTCCAACCGAGATACATAGAGGTATGTAATCTTTCCCACATGAAATCTCAGCTAAAAGGGTCTAAGTTTCAACAACACTTCGCCTCCAACAATACTAAAACTTCAACTCATCCATTGTAACCCTTTGAGGCTGCCCTATGCCTCTTTTTATAGTGAAAGAGAGGAAGTTACAGCTCCATACAAGAAGGGATAGAATCCTCCTTCAAAGGGATTAGTTCCTTACATCAAGGGGTTAGTTCCTTAATGGATGGGATAAATGAATTTGAAAAGAGCGGACTTTCCACCGCAGGAATGTTTCTAGAAGCTTACAAAAATGACTCAAACTGAGCTTCTAGATTTTAATTGCGCCTTTTTAATCTTTTACAGGGGTTTGCACCCTTAATGAATAAACAGTGTGTTTGGCTCCACAGGATTTATAGACAAAAGGTGTGGCACCACAGGAAAAACTAAGAGAAAGTGCGGTACCATAGTTTTAAAAATTTTTATGAGCTTTTCTCTTAATTTCAAGGCTTGACTTTAGGAAATTTGATATTGTAGACTTCTAAGGGAGACTAAAATGTCATGGTGACAAATTTTAGTGTAACACTAGAATACACACTACCAACTAACTTGACCTAGCCAATTATCTTGAAACTCGTGTGATACCGAAAGGTATTCCTTATTCAATGAGAATGCACTAGATCAATATGTATTGCACCTTGCATTAGGATGTGTGCTAGTATTTAGGTGTATTCTTCTTGGAGAGATCATTTTATCTTCCCAACTCTCTCTCTCTCTCTCTCTCTCTCTCTCTCTCTCTCTCTCTCTACACATGTATATATTATCCTACCCATCCCCTTCCCCCTCTCTCTCCAGCCATTCCCCTTTTATTTTCCTCACATTGTCTCCATCTCTCTGTCACTCTCCCTTCCCCCCTTTCTCTCTCCATCCATCCCTGTCTCTTTCCATCACACTCCTTCCCTCCATTCCTCCCTCGCTATCACACCCTCTCCCTCACTCTCTTTGTCCATCCCTCTCATTCCTTCTCTCTCTTCCTACCTATTTGTCTCTCTCCTCCCAATTTCTCTCTCAAAACCCCTCTCTTGCTATATATAATATATAGTAATATATATTATACAATAAATAAGATAAAAATGTATTATCAACACTATAAAATGTATACAATTAATAACAATAACAAATTCTAAAAATGCATACATACATAAATGCAATGAAATAATAAAAAATATACCAAAGTATAATAGAAAAATGTAAACCATACCACTTCTCAACGCCATGAGCCCATAAAACACTATCATTAAGTTGAAGCAAAATTTAATGGCATACGTACATATTATAGCTCTATCAAGCTATGTGTCTCCATCAATTGAGGGTTTTATTTAGCCCTAGATGGACCTTTTAAAAGATTGATGGAGGGCTTAAAAAATAACCTCACAAAGCTACATTTTCAACCTTTGGAACACAAGTTATTCCAAAAAAGAGTAACCCATCTCCATGGATTCACCATTATTTTAATTTGAAATTACAATGATATAAGTTTTTTATTATCTCAATTGGCTTATTCATAAAATAAATAATTATGTATTATGGTTTTGTGTATTTATTTGCTAATAATATAAAAAGTAAATAATTGAAATAAAATATTTAGAAAACAATTACTTTGAATTTGTTGTATTTATGGTGCAAAGTTACATAAATGAATTTTAGATTTACATATAAACATGACAAACAAATAAAACAAATAAATATTTGTGAGTCTGGTTCTAATTTATATATTCATAAAATAAATACTTGTAGATTTTTTATGTTTATGGTGGCAATTCACATAAATAAATCAATTTGTATATATTAACATGGCAAACACAAAGTTAGCTACCCTACTTTATAGAACTTGCCAACATAGCATACACCACTTCTTTAAATATATGGTGATATAGTGCTAACTTATTTATCAAATAAGAATAGTGTTAACTTATCTATCTAATATGATGATACACTATGATACCTAAACATTTACACCACATTATCACCACATAATATAAATGATGCTAACCTATAATACTAAAGAATTTCTTTTGTGATAGCTAAAAGAGATTAATTAACCGTATGTTCCCCGCTCAAGAAAAGCGCCTTTCAATTGTGGGGCACTTTAATTCTCAACCTCACCTTCCTCCTTTTCTGTTCCGATTGCTCCCTTTTGGAAGCAGTGAGCAATCTATGCAGATCTGGAGTTTTCTTCTATCTTTAGTGAAACGGTAATCTCTACTAATCATCTGCTGTATTTGAATAACGCAGTTATGGAGAACTGTTATTAGTTTTTATTTTTATTTTTATTAACAGTGAATCGGTATCTGGTGCGGCCTCATGTAATTGCATAATATGAGATCCATTTCGCCTGCGTGCATTATATTGGCTCTATTTGCTCTATGATGTGACGTAGATTCCGTCTGCGTGCAACATGTTTGCGCTTAATGTAACGTAAATACAGGTTAATTTAAGATCAAATTAGTAATAGTTTACCTAATAAATTTATGTGCTCCATAAAGAAAAGTATCCCAAAATGAAATGTTAATTTTGATGTTCAATTATGTTCAAACAATATTTCAACATTTGCAAAAATAGTAAATAATGTGTAAAGGTGGTCTCGTTAAGAAAATAAATTATCTTCAAAAACATGAAATTCAATGATGGATTTCTGAAAGAAAAAAAAAAATGAAACTCAATGTTGAGAAAATTGATTTTATATATATTAATTAGTGTTGGTTGATCTTTTTGGTGGGTGTAAGTTTTCGAAGAGATGACTGATCCTATGTGATTCGTTTGACTAGTTTCAATCTCATTTTTTCACCATTGTGAGCATCATTACCCGATGTAGTAAGTGTTAATTGGACTATTCAAAAAAACTTGAGAAATTAGTCACTTACTACTACCTCTTAGGGAAATAGTCATAATTAAATGACTGACTTAACAGAATTGAATCCCAAAAATGATATCTATTATAATTTTAATTAAGACAAATATAAATCATCAATAATTTTATTCTTAATATTTTTTTAAAGTTCTTTATTAATATTATAACAAAATATGAAAGAGAAGTAGTAAAATATTTGACTCATTTAAGGATGAATAAAATATTTAGATGTACATGTTATGTAAAATTTTTACATCAATTTTAAAGAGATAAAATAGTTAAAAAATGATAAGTAACAATTTTACATCAACTTTAAAGAAACAAAATAATTATAAAGAAAAGAATATATATTTTCACTTTACGTTACTAAGAAAATGTATGACTTTTATATTCTTTAAAAATATTTTAATATATATAGAACTTAAATAAACTATTTTAATAAAGGAAAAAACAATAAAGTTAATAGAACAATGATCCAAAGTAAGTAAAAACGTATAAAAAAAAACAATTATTTTTTTTTAATTAAAAAGGGGTATGTAGGTCATCTCATTTTCAAAATAAAATTGATCTATGGCATTAAAAAAAATTCAATGTGAGTCATAAATGAAAATTATTATTGATGTGTATTTAAAAATATATTTATTAATAACTATATTTATTGGGACAAGAGGATTTATAAATAAAATATTTCGATGTCTATGTTAAAAAATAATTCAATGTGAACTATGTATATATTATAGACTTAGTATTAGTATAACTTATAGAAGAAATAATGTTTTTCAAGGAATATGGGGTAGTACAATTTCAAACAAGATAATGATTTTTTGTTATTTAATTTTTTTTTGAATGCATAAATGGATTCAATACCCTGAAATTTGAGTTTTTTAAAAACATTTTCCGATTTTTATTAAAATCCACTAGAAAAAATACTTTGAAAAAAAGTTATTTCAACAATAAATTAAGAAAAAAAAACTATATATATTAATATATATATATATATGGTAACATATTTCAATTACTTCAACTATTTTAATTTTTGACTTCTTCTCAAACAATTATTTTTTTAAAGTAAATTTGGTTTAAAATCTAGTAAAAATGGGTCGAAACTGCAAGTTTACATTATGTAATTTACAAAATCATTATGCCCCTATTCTATGTCTTTTCTGATTGCTCCCTTTTGGAAGCAGTGAGCCATGCGTGCAGAGGAGCCTTCTGCTACATTTCGTGAAACAGCGAATCATCAAAAGCAGTTCTATGAACCGTTATCATTTTTTCGCCTTTTTGGGGAACAGTGAATCTGTAACCGATGCGGTCTCAAGATCGATTTCCGCTGCATGCTCTATTTGCTCTATGATACGAGGTAGATTCCGTTTGTGCGTGCATAATGTTTTCTCGTAGTGAAACGTAAATAAAGGTTAATTAAGATCAAATTAATAATATTTTACATAATAAATATATCTGCTTCATAAAGAAAACTATCCCAAAAGGTTAATTATGTTGTACTGTTATGTTCAAACAATTTTTTAACATTTAAAAATAATAAATAGTAAATAATGTATAATGGTTACCCTGTTCAGAAAAGAGTAAATCACTTTCCAAAACATGAAAGTCAAAGTCAATGATTATATTTGAGAAAAAAATTATAAATATAATAATAACAATAGTTAGAAACATGAGAGTTAAAGTGAATGATTATATTTGAGAAAAAAAATATTATAAATATAATAATAACCGTTGCTAGAATATGGGGCTTAGCTTAAATATAGTCTAATTAAAATTAAAAAATAATAAATACATAAATATTTCATCACAAAAATAAAACAATTAATAAAATATTGTATTGTTAAATGACATCATTAAAAAATAAGAAATGTAATTATGTAATATTGTTTACATTAAGATATATACACTTCAATATATGTATTTTTATATGTATGTGTTATTTTTTATATATATTTATGTGTAGATGATGGATTGGAAGAGTTAGGAGCTGGATCATGGTGTTGCATCACCATGGATTGCAATGGGGAAATTGTCATTAAAATGTATGACATACTGCCATCTCTTGTTAGCATAATCTGAATGTTCAAGTTTAAGGATCTAGAGTGAGAATACATAGTGTTCTATCCCATTGCTTGTCATGTCAATGAGAGAGCTCACCTATCAATAGGGGGGTTTTAATAGGATGTAGGTCAACTTGTGGGAGGCATAAATTTCACATATGAGCTCCATTTGAAGTGATTTTCAAAATGTTGGAAAATTCTCAATATATAAAATGACAATGAGGGGTTGGAGTTATGTTCACAAATTTTTGATGTCAAAAGTGTCATTTAACTCCTCAAAATTTCTCGACAAGGTTCTAGACCCCAATATTCCAAACTATAACTTGCTACTAAATTGTGCCTTAGAAGCCAATTCCTTTGATTTTTCCACCCAAAAAATACCATGATAAATGAAAAATTATAGAATGATTCATATTGGATCATTTATGGCCTTGGATAAGCACAAGGTTCTAGACCCCAATATTCCAAACTATAAATTGCTACTAAATTGTGCCTTAGAAGCCAATTCCTTTGATTTTTCCACACAAAAAATACCATGATAAATGAAAAATTATAGAATGATTCATATTGGATCATTTGTGGCCTTGGATAAGGCTTTGAACAACCAAATAGATCCTTTCCAAGGGATCTCTAGGCCCTAAAACAGACAAGGACGTCATTCACAGGTTTTGAGGACCACATTTAGATCTTAAGGTATGAAAGTTTGACCTCAATTACATTCCATTAAGAGGTTTTTTCCACCACATAATGCACTTTGGGCCTTAAACATAGTCATGGAATGAATAAAGGTGATAATAGCCTATTTGAATCTTCTGAGGATTAAACCTCACGTAATAGTCCTCTAATAGCTACATAAGAGCTCATTATATGGTATTTGGACTCTATCAGGGGCCTTTAACCTTAGATATGGGGGTATTCAACTTCTTTAATACATTCTTCATAATAAAATTGAGCCTTGGGTCTTGTACCATGGCTAGATGAAGAAAACAAGGGGATGAGGACAAAAAGTAAACATTGTCAATCTACACAAACACGCTCACATATAAAAACAAACACGTTGATCCTTTTAAGGGTTTTTTCACTTTGTAATAGGACATAGGTGTCATTACAATTTTTCCCACAACATATCAGATTCACAGGTTCTCCATTATTTGTGTTATAACACATGCATTCATGGGATATTAAAAAGTACTTATAATTTCACTAGATATTAATAAATATTTCTAAATTCCTTTTGTTGTACCCCCTCCTAATATATATTTCCAAATTGAAAAAAAAAAATCTATTTTAACTAGACCTTTTTTATACCCCTCAATGGTTTTAATCCCCCCATACCCCACATCTCCCTAGCATAATACCCACACTATATTGAATCTATTTTTCACAATTTTAAAACCCTTTATGAATGAAAGTGATAAGATATCAACCAACAAGGTGAAGACCCCATGATAGGAGTCATGGCCTATAACATGGATAAAGGAAAAGAGGGACTTTGGCCTTAATCAAAACTTTGATGTGCTTAATGGACATGAATAAGACATATAACTATGAATATGGGTGCTATTTGTATGGTTTACACAATAAGAATTGGTCTCATGATGCTTACCATAGTTGAGGGAGGAAAACAAGGGCCTTAAGCCCACAACAAAGCTTTTCGAGCTTAATGGGCATAAAAGAATCTATTATAGAAATTTAGAATAAGGGATATTTTTTGTGATACCATACACAAAAGGGGAAAAGCAATATGAAGTGTGAACATGTTCCATAAACATGCATGCTACTTATAATGTTTATGTGTGCCTTAAATTCAATCATTTGTTGACAATGTGTTGTTGATAAAACTATCCTATTGATAGGTGAGCTCTCTCATTGACATGATCTTAGTTAGTGAAAAACTATGTGATAGAACAATATCTATTTTCACTCTAGATCCTAAAACTTGAACATTTAGATTATGCTAACAAGAGATGGGAGTATGTCTTACATTGCAATGACAATTTTCCCATTACAATCCATGGTGTTGCAACACCATGATCCAACTCCTAGCTCTTGCAATCCATCATCTACACAAAAATAGAAAGACATACCTCTCTCAACCTTATTTGTCATAAAGAGAAAATTGCTCACATGGATCTAAACTAATTTCTTAAGAAAATTAAATATATCAATGTTTGGGCATAAACAATCATGAATTGCAAACATGAGAGAGGAGAAATATCATAGATTCATATTATAAATGTAAGAAAATACAACAAAATTGATATTGTGAAACTATTGCAAGTTTCCTAGTTTTGAGCTCTTGAGTCTCCTCGTCCTCTCACTTAGTGGAAATAGTAATATTCTCCTCTATATCATAGGAATAATAAGCTGACTTATTTTAGATAAAAGTTCCTCTCACAAATATAGATGCCCCAACACTCCATTCTATCAATATGGTAGCTAGAGTCTCTTAATGGTGGCTCTCTAACATCACAAGGCTATAATTTTCTTAAAAGCCCAAATGCCCCAATGTGGCTTCTCTTTATATAAATATAAAAGGGAATAAAAGATAAGTTCGAATCCTAAAACTTGATGAAAACAAGTCATATATAATTTCGATGCCTAGTTATGCATTATAGCCAACCCATCACTCTATAATCTCTTATAACTCTAGATCTAAAAGGTTATAGGTCTGGCCTTGGGTTGCTTGAAGAACACATCGGTGACAACTTTTTTTGTGCAACAAAGCAACCAATTGCAGTTTTTCCTTACTCTATAACCATTGTTTTTGTTCCTTGTATAGACCCACACGCACATAGTCGAATAAATAATTTTGTTTCGTTCCTAATTAGCCTTTCAATGTCTTCCTTTGTACGGATCCCCCACCAATTTTCTGTTTATTTAATCGTGCTATGTTGTGTCATATCACTCAGCCGAACCCACTTTAACGCAGATAACGGAGAGTTTACTGTGAACCACACAATTCACTGACAGCCACGTCCTCCGAAATGATTGCCACAATTTAGTGGAAGCAATAATCCAAACTGGACGTTGGAAAATTGCAGGATCGTCATCACGAGCACTAACTCTGTGCTTTCCTTTTTATAAACACTGCAACTAGCTCAAGAAGGATTAATTAATACAGAGGCGTTTGCTGCGCTGCCAGTCTGTTTCATGTTTCCGGCTCAAGAAAAGCGCCATTCAATTCTGGGGCATTTCTTCAATGGCAACGTCAAATGCGATATTTCCAGGACCGCCACTAAAGAATCACAACTACATATATTAATACAGGTCTATAAACATATATTAATCACATTAATAATTATAAGTTATATATTATTAATTAGCAATTATATTACATGTTGCAAAAGAAATCTTGTAAGGCAATAGCATAGGAAAGAGTAGCCTAGAAGAAAGAATATGTTATAGAGAAGGAGCCATCGTGAAGAAATGAAAGAAAATTTTTGCTTCCATAGATGCAGGTCGTGGAGGTTTGAAAGATATTGATGATAAGAGTGATCAACATGTAGACACGGCCTCCATTGATCCTATCAAAGAACCTCCACTCACTGTTATAAACACAATATTGTCCACTTTGGTTCTAGATTATCATGTGGGGAAGTTGTCTTGTTATGTTTCTGATGATGGAAGATCACTCTCTTGGATGGTTCAAATTTTGCAAAGATTTGGATTCCATTTTGTGATAACTACTCCATTCAAAACAGAAATGCATACTTCTGAAATTCCAATATCCTTGAAAATGTGAATAGCATTAGAACAAGAGCAACTAAACTTATTACTTCTAGTTTTTTACTTGCTCCCCTGCTTTTACCAAACTTATTACTTCTAGTTTTTTACTTGTACCAAACTTATTACTTCTAGTTTTTACTTGCTCCTCTAGTTGTACCATGTTACTTTTTTTTGTTTTTTTTTGCCCATTTCATTCTTCTTGGAATTAAAGGATCGAATCACCAAAGTTATGGGCACTGGGCAGTGTTCCAAGAGACAAATAGAAAGAACACAAGGATTCAAGGATTGGGTTTATGGAAGCAATAGGCCAAATCATTAGAATATAGTTCATGTCTTCTTCTTTATTGAGACTTTCAATCATATGTATTTTGTGTTGTGTTAAACATCTCTAGTTTAGATCACCTGTCATGCACCATATTCAAATTCTACACATGCATACTTCCACTAGATTCTCTACTTAATTTTGAAACAAGTGAAGCAAATTTAGATTATGCAACTGATCCAACTTCGTATTTATTATCTATTAACGTGCTTTGTATCAAGTTATTTAGCAATGGAGCCATTGAATGAGTTTTCTCATGAATTCATCCCATCTCCTATTCATTCCAAGAAAAAGCATCATATTTCCTAAACATTGCAATGCCCTTCTTTTTCAATAGCATTTATTATATAAAATACCAACATCGATATTATTATTATTATTATTATTATAGAATTTTAAAAAGCCTAAGACCGTTATGTTTCAAACAAGGATGTGGGTTTACATGCCTCTGATATGTTTGAATCTCAAATTTATGTTTGAATCTCAAATTTTATTTTTCCTCACTGGATTTAACTCCCCTCCCCAAAATATTTAAATCATTAAAATCATTTTTTTTTAGCTTTCAAATATGTGAGCCATACTCTTTTATATATTTATATTGAATTTTCTTCACATGTGTCCCCTCATGTTGTTATTAATGGATGGATGTTTTGGAGTATATATATATATTTCCACCTCTAGACGCATGTGCCAAATTATTACAATTTGATATTTTTATTTATTTTAATATATGAGCGTGTGCATAAAGCATAGTCCTACATCTATAAATATTTATAGGGAACTTTAAAACATTCCCCATGAGGTTTAATATTTTCCTTAATAGGAAAAGACATAACATGACTGTGACTCTACCATATTTTGGTGTCCAAATAGATGACTAGATCAACAAACTCTATTTTTTTTTACTTGAGAGCAAGACCATACAATATAACGATATTTTAAATAAGTTCTCAAAATTCTCTAGGGATCCACACAACCAACATTGCAAACTCCTCATGAGCTTGTGATTCTTCTTCATTAATGATTCACATATGGAGCTTAAGCCTACATAGATAGCTAAAAGTATTAGTTTTGGTTTATATTTTCCCACCTGAATGCACAATATCGAACTAGTGGTGCACTCAAAAGAAGCTCATAAGTTGGTTTGGTGATTTCTCTCAAAACATGAATTATCTTTGGTTAAACTTGGTAAAACAAGTGAATTGATTATCTTTAGCTTATATCAAACAAATTCTCAACCACAAGAAACAATATGTTCAATATATAATAACATTGTTAATTTTATTCCCAAGATCGGGGTGTACAAATGGCAGAGAGGCAATCCGAGCCGTGGCAAGCTGGCGACAGATCGGCCTTCACGCATTTAAGACAATAATGAGGTATTGTCAGGCCACCTCATTGAAGTGTGAAATCATCCGGAGTTTTATTATGCTGCAGTATGGACAGGCTGTGGTGTCAGAGTATTGGAGGAAAGTTGCTGTTAAGGTAGGTGGTTTTCCTCCCGCACTTCATTCGTTTGTGCATTGCTTTCTGCATGCAATCGTCTGGAGCCTGCAGTGGAGGAAGCTGAACGACAATCATTCTGTCAACTTTGCAATTTCGGTGGGGTATGTATCTATTCTCCTCTCTGTTTTTACAGTGCTAACAGCCATGGTTGTGGTTAGTTTCAAGTCTGTAATGAAAGTTTCCTTTACTAGTTCTGTTACCCCCAAACTTCAACCAGTTCCCCCCCGCTTTAGAGATCCTTGTATAATGCTTCCCAACCTGGTTTATATTAATCGCCTCACCTTCATAGAGCGAATCATCAAGGACTCGTTCATTTTGAAGGTTGTTAAAGATGTTTTGGGTCGATTAATTCTCCCTTGTTGTGTTAATCCTTTACTGAAATTGATTCATTTATGCTTTTCGGCCCTTTTACTGTCAGTTGTTTTTGGTAATTCCTGTGATAGACGGAGAGGGGGTTGCATTTTTTTGTGCATGGTTCTGCTCCGTAGAGCTTTAGTTGACCTTAGTAAATGTTGGGATAGTCGGAGAAGGGGTTACAATTGTTTTCGCATGGTTCGGCTCTGTAGAGTTTCTAATTGGGTCAAGTCTCATAATGGTAAGGTGCCCCATGTCGCTCTGGTCAATGCATTCAGACCCTCAGTTCCCCGGGATTGTTTTAGGAAGTGGCAAATAGCGTTTCTTCTTCTCTACATTTTAGTCATCCACATTGTTCCCCAGCTCAACTTACAAGGTGTCCATGCTCTGTCTGTTGTCAACTTGGAAATTGCTTATTTAGAATGCACCACCAGTCCCTCTTGTAGGAGAACAATTACGTTTACAGTTATCAAGACCATCATTTTTTCGGGCTCCGGAGGTTTAGTTTTCATTGTTTTTATGCTACAATTTTTCTCTCAATTCAAAAGGGGTTATGCACAGACTGTCTTTATATGGTTCCTCATATCCTTGCTGTCCCTGCCTTCCGGTTTGTGTTATTGAATAGGACTTGGTCAGCTATGGGGAAGAAATGTACCAGGTTCGAGTCTGCCAAAGGAAAACAACAAGTCCAGTACGAGTCTGTCCCAAAGAAACGAGGTCGTAAAACTAATCAGGAGCATCTCGAAACCTTAGCAGCAAATTACGTGATGGGAAATTCTCCAACAGTTCGTCAAGAAATCCGTGGTTGGGAGAGAGAAATACAGACTGATCCGGAAGACAATGAAGCAGAAGCAAAGATTTTAGATTTCATTACTGACCCAGGGAACACCCGTGGCCGTCTTACCTTATTCAATCAGACAATTCACACTTATTGGATACTTAAATGTCTTATAGCCAAAGCTATTCAAAGTCTCCTGCCTTTCCGTATTAAGATAGACCCGACAAAGAAGGAACCTAGGTCACAGGACCTGCTGGAGGACATGGTAAAACAATTGCACCACATCAAGATAACACAGTACGAGGCAACAGATCAAATCAGTCGATTGGATGATTGGGTAGGCAGAATGGAGAAGTTACTTCAGCAACTTCAGCAAGCAAACATGCCTGGGTCTACTGTGAAAGACCCAGCGCCAGTCTCCTCTTCAGATGGATAGCAACTTTGCTTATAGTGTTTTTTGATGCACTTTTTAGTTTTATATGAACTGTCTTTATGTCATAAGTATGGTCAATCTGCAGTAGTAGGACAACTAGCTAATGAGACTTACAGACAGATGAAACAATTTCAATTTTGGTATGCTTTTCATGCTTACAGGTGGCCAACAGACCTGGTTGCCTGCGGGCAGGTTAGGTCATAGCCTAAATTTTATATGTTGTAGCCTGTCCTTCAAATATAAATAGAAAATAGTGTGGTCCCGCATAATTGACAAAAAAAAACATTGTTAATTTTATTATTAAAATTAATAAAATTTCTATAGAAAACATAAAAACTAAAAATTGTACTCTTAAAACAAATCTAGAGAGTAGGCATCACAGTGAGAACCACCACCTTGAAATGATGAAAATTACATAATTATTATAAAACCTAATACCACTACATAAAATAAATCATAATAAACCTGACATCATAATAAAAAAAATTATGAACTTAATATTACATTATAGATCTATTAATATTATAAAACTTAACACATTTACCTAAACTAAAACATAATAAACCTAAAACATAAAAACTAAAACATAAATTATTAAAACCTAAACCTATTATCTTAAAATATTAAACTTAATAAAATTTCTATAAAAAAACATAAAAACTAAAAATTATACTCTTAAAACCAATCTAGAGAATAAGCATCACAGTGAGAACCACCACTCTAAAATAATGAAAATTACATAATTATTATAAAACCTAATACCCCTGCATAAAATAAATCATAATAAATATAACATCACAATAAAAAAAAATTATAAACTTAATATTACATTATAAATCTATTAATATTATAAAACTTAACACATCCACCTAAACTAAAACATAATAAACCTAAAATATAAATTATTAAAATCTACACCTATTATCTTAAAACCTAACCCGAGACATAATAAACCTAAAATATAAATTATTAAAATCTACACCTATTATCTTAAAACCTAACCCGAGCCATCACGCACTGAGGAGGTAAGACCGTGGTCATCACACAATGAGCACGACTGCCATGAAATAGCCGGCATTGCACAACATCACTAAACAAACTTCTCATGGAGTTGGTAGTATATTTATTTAACCGCCAAGGAATGACAAGGGAATATTACAAATGTGCCACATGGAGATTCTTAATTTAGTTTGTATGGTTGTAACTAAGACTAAGTATATCCAAATTTTATCAAATCATAACCATTCAAAAATTCAAAGAATTGAAATTTTTGCACATCAATTTTAATATAGGATTAAAAATAAAACAAAATTGAGAAATAGAAAGTTTCAAAGCAAGAAAAAAAATTGAAAGTTTTATAAAAATATTATGAAAAGTTTGAAAATATTATATTGGTCTATTACAACAAACAAAATTCTTATGGAAATTTTCATGAAATAACTTAATAATTGTATTATGTTTAAATATGTTGGCAGTATTTTTTTTTAATAAAAGAATAAGAATATTATTAATTTTTTTAGAATATATGTTTATTTTCTCCAATGAAAAGTTTGAAAATATTACTTTGATAATTTCATATTACAACAAACAAAAATGTCATGGAAATTCTTATAAAATAACTTAATAATTGTATTATGTTTAAATATGTTAGGGATACTTTTTTTAATAAAAGAATAAGAAATATTATTAATTCTTTTAGAATACATGTTCATTTTCTCCTTTGACTACACAAAAGTTTGTTTGCATATTATGTACAATTTATTGGAAAACATAGTTAATAAGAGGGTATGAATTTTTCATGGCATTTTTTGTTTGATTTTTCCAAAATTTAGTAGAGATTTTTAAGAATCATATATACTAGCACAATATTAGCAAATGTTGTTGATAGACACATATAGGCATACATCAACCACTTGCACAACCACATTGCTAAATGTGGTTAACATACACTGTAAAGGAATATATATTAAGGCTATTAATCATATTGTGAAATTAAATATAATTTCTATGAGCTATAAAATTATAAATATAATATTTGATATTACTATAAGAAGGTATGGCATTTTTTTGGTTGATTTTTCCAAAATTTAATAGTAGAGATTTTTAAGGATCATAAATACTAGCACAACAAATATTAGTAAATATGGTTGATATATAAGGATATTCATATATCAAGCACATGCACAACGACATTAATAAATGTGGTAGAGGCCTATATATTAACACTATTAACCATATTATTAAATTGAAATCATTTTCTATAAATCTAATATTGTTAAACTAAAATCATTTTCTGTAAACCTAATAATACATTCAAACATAATATTATATATTAAAATTATAAAATCCAACACAACTACTTAAAACATAATATTATTATAATCTTAAAATAATAAAACCTAAAATAAATCTACCTAATTATTAAAACTTAAATCCTAATCACTAAAAATAATAAACCTAAATAATCAAGACACAAGTCCACATGCATACTTCTCAATTCCAATGTCTTGGAAAATGTGAATTTGTGAATTACTTCAGAAGAGACTAAAAACATGCAAATGTAAGGCGATAGCATTATACCTTGGAGAACGCGAGAAACTAAGCTTATTACTTCTAGTTTTTATTATCACTTCTATCTTTCTTGAAGGTCAAGGCCCATGAGATTTCTCAAGTCATCCTTCCACCTCCCCCAATTTTTCATCCTTAAACACAGATCTTGCGCCTGCATCACAATTTTGTTCATCAGCGTCAGATCCCTTCGCACGCAGGTCACCAGATCATCATTGCCATGGCATTTTAGCTTAGAAACCCTCTTATTATTGCTATTTTTGCTACTGTCATGCAAAGCGAAAAAGAGCATGCATTACGAGGGGTCGCGATGGTGGAGTTGAATGCTGATTTGGTTTGGTACTCGGCTAGTTCGCTTTCCTCGATTTCATTTCAAAGAACTATGTAGAAAAATGTAAGTTCTCCCCTGGTAAATTTGGTTTCTCCCCATTTTTTTCAATCAAGTATTTTGAATTTTTTCTATGTAAACTACATTTTCTTTGAATTTATTAAAAAAGTTTCATTTTAAGAAATCTTTAAAAATCTGAATGCTTCTTATATCTAAACTACACTTTGATTAAATTTAATTCTACTATCTGCATTTTCAAGAAATCTGAAAGTTTATTATCTTGTAAAGTACATCTTGAAAACACAGACTTTTCTATTAGCTACACAGACTTTTCTATTAGCTACGTCTTCGGTGCATCTTGGCAGCATGCTTGTGGACTTGTGAATAATGTTCTTCAGATCTTGTAATTTTGTTGCTGAAATTTAAATTGATGAGACGGTTAGGGATAAAGAATATTTAAATAATGTAAATCTTTAGTTCTTTGAATTAACTAAATTACACTTAGGTCAAAATTGAATCCATAAGATACATTGTTATATTGTTATTTCGTTGCAGAACTTTAATTTAATTCTTTAAATTGATGAGCCAGTTAGAGATAAAGAATATTTAAATAATCTAAGTCTTTAGTTATTTAAATTAACTTAATTACACTTGTGTCAAAATTAAATCCATAAGACACATTATAAATAAATATTTAGAAAACTCCATGCTTCTGTTTCTCTATGAAATACATTTTCATTAAGTTAATTCAAGAACTTCATTTAAAGAAACATTTAGAAATCATAGTGCTCCTCTGTAAATTATGTTTTAGTTTTACTTCTTGGACTGCATTTCAAATAACTATGTAGAAAAATGAAAACTCTCCCCGTAAAATATGACTTAATTAAATTTGGTTCCTTGCCTGTTTTATAAAATTCTGGATCGGCCGCTTCTTCAACGACTTAATAATCAACAGAAAAAGCGGTCTTCAATTTGCTGCTACTGGATACACTTACTCCACCGCTAGATATGCTACTCAATAAGATTGATAAAATAATACATCCCGATCACGCTCAGGAGAATCTGGACATGGATCTGGCTATGCGTCTGGTTTGACTAGGTCAGAAAACCACACCTTAATTAAATTTGGTTCCTCACTTGTTTGAAAAAATTCTGGATCGGTTGCTTCTTCAACAACTTAATAATCAACAGAAAGGGGGGTCTTCAATTTGATACTACTAGATACACTTACTCAATTGCCAGATATGCTACTCGATAAGCTAGATAAATTAATACATCCTAATCACGCACAAGAGAATCTGGACATGGATCTAGCTATGCGTCTTGTTTGTCTGGGTGAGAAACTACTGTGGTTGGATATGGATCACGAGCTGGAACCGAGAAACCTACTTGTGCTCATGCCTATGCCTAGACCCTGTTCGTGAGATGAAATTTTAGTTCTTGCTGGAATGACAAAGATAATTTTAGAGGTCATATCTTATTTCATAGTTAGGTGGAAGAGACATAAGGCTTGATGAGTTAGCTAGGTAGTTTAGCTAGGTAGTTAGCAGAGCATAAATGAATGAGACCTTGATCTAATGGCCTAAAACATTTCAATTGTCTAACATTTAATCTAATGGTTCATAGAGAGACAAAGTGGCAGCTAGGACAGTTGTTTTCAAACAAGGACGCCTTATGGCATTATTAAAGGCTAACCATATATGATTCTTAACAATTATATATATATGTTAGATCTAAGACTTTTGTTATCCATAATTTAGATAAATGTTTTTGGATTAATCACATCATAATGATTTGGTCGACATTTCAAACCATCTAATGTGATTCAAATGAGATGAAATGATATTTTAACATCCATGAGACTAAAAATAGTTAGCCTTTTGAATTTTAGTCTTTTTCTTATTTAAATTGATGATGAGATGGCCCCTTTTGCATTTCAGTACTTTTCTTATTCAAATTGATGATGAGCTAGCCCAACCTTCCAACATCCAATCAACGAAAAGATAATGCTAAGAAACTGATGCTAACATATTCCCATAACTTTCTCTAATGTCTTTGAACACATCACATTCCAAAATGATTTTTTTTTTCCGATTCCACTGCCCCAAACGTGCAAAATGTACACACTCATTCTTCCCAAGCTTCTTTAGGCATTTTCCACTGTTTTGTTTCACACCGAAGTTGATGCGAGTTGGTTCTTAATTGAGTAATAAGAACCTTTGCCCTCCATGGAATGTTAGCTCCAATGTACTCTTTTTGTTGGAAATCATATGTAGGGTTGAATTCTTCAATGTAGTACTTCTTCTTTCTACCCAACTCTTTTCTCCATACATGTTTACGAAACTTTTTCATAACAAAATTCTTTAGCTCCTTGCTATTTGTGGGACAAGCATTGAGGCAGATATTCCATTTTTGCATCCATGTGTTGTTTTGTCTCATCGACATTTTCTTTCTTTCAGTCAAGTCTTCCTTGAAGATAACATTAGGGCATCTACCTACTCTCATTTCCTCAATTCCTTTTAGATATATTATGAGCCACACCATAGCAATTGCTTTGATGGGAGTTTTATCTCATAAGGTACTGTTTTCCAATCCCATAACTCTATCTCTCTATATCTGTTTTGAAGAGCATATAATGCTTTCCACTCTCTCTCTTCTTTCTGTAGTCCTCCAAATCAAGTTTTTCATTGAAATCAATCACTAGGTATTTGTATTCATTTACTTCTTCAAGAATGTTGTCTTCGAAGACGTATGTAAGTTGAATAAATAATGTGGATGCATCATTGACTAGAGATAGCCATTGAAAACTAGCTGTTATTAACATATTAATAATAAAAACATTACCCTATTATAATATTAATAAAAAGTTTAATCATTTTATTAACATATATATTAATAAATTCTAAACCCCTTTTTATTTATTCTTGTTTAGTATATATATATTTTCTTTGTGATTGGTGTTTCTTTTATTTAATTATAATATATTTTATATTATTTATAATAATAAATACTTTAAAACTCTTATTGAAATAAAATAAAAATTTTAAACCTTTTTATTTAAATAAATATTTAGTATTATATTCTTTTAATCTTACCTTTGTTTCTTACTCAATATTACCTTATTATAATATTATTAATAAAAAAATATCATATTTATTAATACATTCATTAATTTCTTTTAAAAAATTATTAATAGATAAAATTTTATTTTTATTTTTATTCCCTAATAACTAACTAAATGACTAATAATGACTAGGTTTTCATGGCTAGTTTTCAATGGCTATCTCTAGGCAATGATGCATCTATACTATTCATTCAACAAGATGGATTATCTTCTTCAAACTCTAAAATAATTAACATATAACATAATATTAATAATTACTTATTATTAATAGTACTTAATTATCTCTTACCAATAAATAAATATATATATATATATATATATATATCGATAATATTAACAATATATAGATTATATATTAAACTAAAATTTATTATAATTATATTATAAACCCAAGGGATTAAGATTATAAACTAAAAGGGATTAAGACTATAGGACCAAGGGATTAATATTATGAACGCTTCTAGTTAATATTATAAATTCAAGGGATTATTAATTTTATAATCCCAAGGATTAATAATATAAACATGAGGAATTAATATTAAAAGAAAAAGGGATTAATGTCATAAACTCTTAGGATTAATATTATAATCCAAAGCAATTAATAATATTATAAAACCAAGGGATTATTAGTAGTGTAAACTCAAGTGATTATTCAACCCAAGGGATTAGTGTTATAGACCCTTATGATTAATATTATAAACGGAAGAAATTAATAAACCCTAGAGATTATTAATAATTATAAACCATGTATATTAAAATCTATATATTAAGCAAACTATATTATAAATAGAATATTAAAAAACCCATATTATAAACCCAATACTTTAAACCCTTTTATTAAACCTAATGTTATAAACCCTAATATTAAACCCAAATATTAAATCCCAAGAGATTTATATTTAATCCAAAGGACTAATATTGAACCATAAACCCAAGAGATTTATATTGAACCCAAGGGTTTAATAATATAAACCCTATGAATAATTATGTTATCTATATATGCTAATATAAAGCCACAAGATTTATATTGAAACCAAGGGATTAATATTAGAAACCCTATGAATAATATTATACCATAGGAATATGAACCTTGAGATTAATATACGTAAGGTATTGATATTAAAAACTCAAGTGAAAAATAAACCCAAGGGGTTAGTACTAAAAACCCAATGAATTATAAACCCAAGGCATATAAAGCCTAAGATAAATATTATAAACCCTAAAATAAACATGGTTGACCACGGTTTACCATTTCTTATTTTCATATTGAGAAAATATTTGTTATAATGCGATCTTGGGCCATGGTTGATTTTCATAATGTGACAAACTGTCATAATGTGACATTGGACCATGGTTTACCATGATTATAAACCCAAGGGATTTATATTAAACCCAAAGATTAATAATATAAAATCTATGAATAATATTATACCCTAGGTATATGAACCCTTAGATTAATAAACCGAATGGATTGATATTATAAACCCAATGTAATAATAAATTCGAGTTTATACTAAAACCCCAAGGGATTAATATTATAGAAAAAAGATATATAAACCCTAAGATAAATAATATAAACTCTAAAATAAACACGGTTAACAATGATTTACCATGGTTGATTTTCATATTGAAAAAACTTTGTCACAATGCGACTTTGGACAATGATTAACCATGATTGATTTTCATATTGAGACAATATTTTTCACAATTTGACATTGGACCATGGTTGACATTAAGGGATTGATATTATAAGCCCATAAATCCATGGTTGGACGACAAGGGATTGATATTATAAGCCTAAGAGATTGATATTATAGACCCAAGGTATATAAAACCTAAGATAAATATTAACCCCCAATAATCAATGTGGTTGTCCATGCTTTACCATGGTTTTTTTTTCATATTGAAACAAACTTCTTCTATGATGTGAGATAAATTCCATGTTTACACTTAATGTAACATAAATATAAGTTAATTTAAGATCAAAATAATAATATTTTACATAATAAATTTATATGCTTCATAAAGAAAACTATCCCAAAATATTAATTTTTATGTACTATTATGTTCAAAAAATATTTTAACATTTTAAAAAATAGTAAATAATGTGTTATGGTTTCCCTGTTTAGAAAAGAGTAAATCACCCTGAAAAAAATGAAATTCAACGATCGTATTTTGTGAAAATATGTAACTCACTCAACCATGAATAAAATATTTAGATATATATGTTAAGTAATAACTTTGCATTAACTTGTGAGAAACAAAGGAATTAAAAAGAAAGGAAAAAAACAAATATTTTCACTTTAAGTGTGATTTTTATATTTAAAAAATAAAATAAAATAAGACTTAAATAACTATTTTCTATAAAGAAACACAATTTTATTTTAAAGTTGATAGAAAAACACACACACTTATTTTTTAATAAGAGAGATTAATAATTATATTTAATGGGGAAATATGGTTTATAAACCATCATAGATCCATCTTAATTACGGATCTAACATGAGCCGAAAGAGATCAAATTTCTTTGTGCAAACTTTTTTAGAGTGAAAAATACAATGTATTACTTTTTATTGTTTAAATTTCATTTGTGAATGTTGAATAGAGTATATACATGACCTTCAAGTCCCGCTAACACAATCGATTGAGGATGGTCCTCGTCAGTAAGGCGACCCAGGATGAAACCTCACTAGGGGGTGGTTGTGCCCTGTGTTAGGGGGAGGAGACATGCTATAATCTCCAGTCAGTAAAAGGGCTAGTGCGGCCTAGGCCAGGTGTGATCCCGGGTGACTTTGACAGATTAGATGCCCCTGGGTCGCAGCTACTCAAGCCACAAGTCAATCCTGCTGGAGGATCATAGACAACTTGACAGACAAAAAAATAGTATATACAGGACCAAATAAACGTTTTAACCATAAAAAATTAAAATTTTCATGATATATACATTTTTTTTTAAATGATACGTAATTGAGATTAAAATAATTAACATAATATGTACATCGAAACATTTTATCATGCAAATTAAAATTATTTTTTATTATTAATATAATTTTAACTATATATGAGTATTAATTCGTATTAAAATATTTTATGGATAATGACATTGAATATTTTTTATATACAACATTAAACTAATTTATTATAACAATTATATATATATATATGAAGTTGATATCTATATAAATTAGTTAACATAGTTTTTCAAATAATTTATTTAAATTTATTGTTAAAATATTTTTGAAAAATATAAGATTTAAACATCTTATTCATAGTTTTTTTTTACTTCTAATTACTTTCAATATAGTATTATTTTTTTTATTATAGCCGACATTGATTTTCTATTTAGAACATATTTTTTATTTTTTATTTTTATTTTAAAGGGGAATGGACGGATGGAAAAAATTACACATCCCCAAACTTACACATCCCCTCATATTGGGCTGTAGAATGAGCCTCTCGGCTCAATAAAATAGTTCAATGTCTAGTAAAATATTTCAATATCAACCATTTATATATTATATACAATGGAAAAGAAAAGAAAAATATGTATATTATACAAAGTAATCAAAACAAAATTCCTATGGTAAAATATGTCAATTAGTTTTAGTATTTTACAATTTTACCCCTTCTCAAATGTATTTAGTGAATTTTATTTAAAATATAGCAAAGATTTGTTAAAATTGCAAGTTTACATTGTGTACTCTACAAAATCTAAGCATCCAAGGGAATTTTCAAGTTGTTCACAATTTAGAGAATGGAAAATTACATTGTGGTGTGTGTGCATTCATTTATCTTAACCATTGATTTATCAAACATTACTAGAGATTCCTCATTTTCTAAATTTTACAATTGAAAAAAGGTTTCAAAATATTTGATCTATCTAAATAATTACTAAATCCATAATTAAGATGAATCCATACTTATTTCTAAAATTGAAATAATTTTGATTTCAATCATGGTGAATTTAAAAGTAACGACATTACAAAATTGAAAATTTCAATATTTATTTATTGAGTAAAAAAATAAAACTTACCTTTTTTTTTTTTTTTTTTTTTTAAATAAACAACATTGATTTCCATTAACATAAAAGGAGGTACATCTATGATTACTTGAGAGACATATGCCAGAAGTTGGCTAGAAAAAAACATAGAAGCATTGTCTCAGGAACACTACCCACCATGATGAGCATCAGAGATAAGCAACTCTCGCATAAACTAAAAACAAAACCATAGAAATATATTGCTAGTAGATGAAACATATCAAGAAATATAGTCATCAGCCAAAAATCAAATCCATAATAACCATAACAAGCCATACCAAAGGGACACCGGTGATAAATAGAGACATTGACAGGATATATGCACAATAACAACATCATGATATATTGCAGGCAGAGAGACCAGTAACCAAGAAATACACTTCCAACACCATACTCATACACATAGAGCTAAGGAAAAAAACTGAAGTAGCCAAAAGCATCCACAAAATTGTAACTTCATCCAACTAAAAACTGATCTAGTAAACATAGGATCGGAAATTAAAAAAAAAAATCATTTATCCCCTTCTGATGAGCAAGGGGATATGTCAGATCAATGAAACTAGAATTTGTAACGAGAAAAGACTCTACATTTTCCAAGTGAGAATTGACATTGTTGAGACAAAAACAAATTTTGTGAAACATTACACTTGATATCCTCGAGAGAGGAGAAGAAGTTGTAGTTCTCAATTTGCTTTTCCCTGAACAAAGATACAGTAAAGTAGAAGCTTGTTGATTGAAGGTTAGGGAGATGAGGAAATGCAAACCCTCTTATGGAAATGAAAAATTTTTGGACCCCATAAATAGAGAATAAAATGATTCACATAGATGTATAAGGAAGGGCTCACTGAACAAAGACTGTTTGGCAATGCAACTTCCCCACTAACCAGGGAAACTACATCACTATGGATGGCCTACCATGCCAGCCGAAAGGAGCTATTAGAACTAGAGGACAAGGCAGTAACCATGCCCTTACCAACCCCAAATGCCACTTCTAATAAAAATTCCTCAACCAAAAGCAAATATTAATATAGTTAATGGAAAACATACCAACTACATCCACATTAACTGCCTACATCCACCGTGCCATGAAGATCAACCAAAAGGTACACCAACACTCATCTCGATGATACGAACAAACTTTCTTGTACACCTAATCAGGGAAAAATAAAGAACTTATGTTTTATTTATTGGATCAAAATACATTAAAATTAATGAATGTGCACTCTGTTGTATCTCAAGAAACAATCCCTTGGCTGTGGTAAGGAATCGGTGCTTAAGACATTTTTTAAATGTATGTCACAATTATAATATCAAATGGCCTCTGCTTAACACCTTTGGAATCTAATTATTTAATACACTTAATAATATGATATAATGAAAGCCTTCACAATGCCATAAACTACTCATATCCGAATGAAATGAAAAGAAGAATTGTAAAGGAAACTTGAAGTGATATGCTGAGAAACAAAATCTATCACTTTTACGTTTGAGAGGAAATTCATGGAGAGAGAGGAAACTCGAAAAAATGTGTTGCAAACACAAAATCTATTACTTTAAAGTTTCATCAGGATTTTGTGAAGAAAGAAGAGATGAGGTGAAGGAGCGCAAATTAAGGTTGTTTAACTCTTACTCACAGATGTAATTAAGAGACCGGCTACTACATTACTTCACTTCATTCAAAGAGGAATAAACATAGAGTGAAATTGGAAAGACATATCAACATCAACATCTTCAGGAAACTTGATCTTCTTTCATTTATTTCTTAGAAAATTCAGTATCAAATTAACAATCCTCTAGAGGTCCAAAACTTGGAACCCCTTTTCTTTATTTCTATCTACCTAAATACATCACAGGGGTTTGTAACTCCCGAACTTCTTGAAACTATTTGACTACCTAAATTTTTAAGATTACTTATGCAATCATACTTGAGAAAACAAAGTAAAACTGGAAATATTGTTCATTTTTTTGAATCTGATGTTGCTGATGCGTCCTCCTGAAGTGCCGAGGCGTAATTTCTGGTTATGATGGGGCGGTTGCACATCTCTATAACGACGCCTTAGTGCCTGACTTGACCCATCTGTCATGCTACCAATAGAGTTGCGATATGATCTTCTTCCCGATTCTGCCTATGCTCATGTGCTTCAAACGATGTCACTCATATCACCTACTACCCGACTTTGTCTCTTCTATTTAGATCTACGTCGAGTCACTTAACCAAGTTTTTCTACCATGTTCTGCCTATTTCTTCATAAAATGGTGCATAAACGCTTAAGCTCGGACTTGAAATCCTTTAGATTTCATCTTGGAACCACATCGCGTCCGTTCGAACATCGCACTTCACATTTCACTGTATTTAACTTTTACTTAGCGTTTATCTTTTAAAACTTGCGATGTGCATTATGCAATCGGGTCCCACCTGGCATCACACGTCGCACTTCTTCGAATTTATCACTTACCTCCCGCAATGATCCTTTACAACTTTTGTTTCGCGATTTGTGATCGAGCCCCACCGCTTCGCACATCGCACTTCATCGTTTATAAAACTTACCCTTCGCCCTTGGCTTTTAAAACTTGCGCAGTGCGGTATGCAGGCTAGGGCCATGTCATCTGCCACATCACCGCCACGACATCTACCATGTCATCTTGCCACGTCACAATTCGCATTTCACTGACTTTAAATTTTCCTTAACACTTATCTTTTAAAACCTTTGGTGTACGTTATGCAATCGGGTCTCACCTGGAAACGCATGTCGTACTTCGACGACTTTATCACTTTACCCTTCTGTGCCTATCCTTTGAAACTTGAAATTTTCAATTTGCGATTTAATCTCCGTCGTCTATCTCTCTGCTCCAGTTATGCACTTTGATCCCGACCATCCGTTTTTCCCTTTGCGCCTCCTCCAAAACTCTTAAATGTTTAAGGGAAATGCGCTCTTTATCTGCCTTTGGGAAATTAGTTTTTTGTCTCCACAGTGTAACCCTCTTGAGCTTATCTATTGTTCTATCGCGCTGGTCCCTCCTAAGCTTGTGAATGAGCGTGACTCGACCCTGTTCGACATGCAATGTTCTGAACATGCCCATCGATCCGGCTCTTGAACTATTCTGCATGTGGATGAGCCTGACTCGAACCACTTTCACAACTCATCACATAATGTTAATGTACCAATATATATTTCAAAATTCTTCTATGACACACAAAATTTTACATTTTCTATCATATATTGTTTTTTAGTGTTTTGAAAAATATTTCAAAGGTAAATGCAAATGAGCCACAACATCTGGCTCCACCTCGGGATAGTGCTTTTTTCCATGGAAGCGCTAAGAACCACAGATTAGTGACTTATCCATTGGGCATGGAGTCAAATATTTCTTGGTGACATATGAACAATGAGCAATTCAGTATTTACAATGGGTGAATGCTGACTTTAAATGTTGGAAATAATGCTTCAGATACTTCTCGTTCACAGGCAGCTGTACTGTCTCTCCCTCTAGATATTCCAAAATAAATGTGTTATTTGACCTTGCCTTAGAGATATTGTATGGACCATACGAGAGAGGCTCAAATGTACTATGCTTCCCCTTTTCTTCTCGTTTGGTGTCCCATCTTAGTACCAAATCTGCTGCTTTAAAGAGAACATCTTTTGCTTTTATGTCAAATATAGACTTCATCTTTTCCTGATAAGTAATCAAGTTATCCCTAACTTTGTTTCTATTTTCATTTTATTCAATTATTTTGTTCAATCTTCTTACCAGAGCATTTGGTTCTTCCTAAGCTTCTTGAAGGAAAGAAATCACTGGTTTGGCCAGCTGAGTAGGAAATAGTGCTTCAGTTCCATAAATCAGTTCATAGGGAGACTTCCCAGTAGATCTTTTGGTAGTGACTCAAACTGCCCAGAGGGAAAACTTCAACTTCATAGCCCAATCCTTTTGATTCTCAGTGATTGTTTTCTTCAAGATTCTAAGCAATGTATTATTTGAAGACTCTGCCAATCCATTCCCTTGGGGATGATATGTTGTGGAATGTGATAAAATTACATTATATGTTTGATATAAATTAATGAAATGAGCAGAGTTGAATACCTGAGCATTAACAATCACAATTTTGACTAGACATCTGAATCTGTTAAAAATCGTTTCCTCCAGAAACTTCATCACCACTTGGTCATTTGCCTTCTTAATGGGTATTTATTTAACCCATTTTGTAAAATAATCAGTGGTAGTCATAATCCACTTGAACTGTTTGCTTGATGGCGGACTGATCTCTCCAATAAAAATATAATCCCCATTGCCTGAAAGGTTCTTAAATAAATACTGGGATGACAGGTAATGGAGCAAGTTTTTTCTTTTCAGCAAACAGTTGACACTTCTCAGAACTTCTGACCATTTTATAAACATTTGCAAACAAGGTTGGCCAATATAAGCCTTACTTAAGAATTTTATGAGCAGTGGCCTTCTAGCTATAATGTATTCCACACAGACTTTCATAATATTGTTTGGTGACTTCAATATATTCTCCTTCGGTCACACATAACAGAAAATACCAACAGGTTCTTTCCAGTATAGATTTGCATCTACAATAACATATTCTTGAGACTTGAGCTTGAGAGCTCTGTATTTTGTTCTATTCAGTGAATTTGGATATAAAAATAAACATAGGTAATACAAAATATATTTATATCAATCAGAGGACAAATTTTTTTATTGAATACCTGTTTTGAACTTGCTTTGACCCTCTTCATTTACAGCTCCATCCATTGGTGCCAAAAAATTAATTCCTAGGGCTTGAAAATTTGTCTCTGTCAACAACTTCACTAACCCCTGTCCCTTGACCAACTTGGTGGGTTTGGTGTCCAAATCATACTCTTAGATTTTTTCTATCCACTTCCCCCTTTTTCCTTCAACATCACTTTCGAACAACATGTCTTTCACAATAGAATTAGGAACATAAGTAGTTATTTGGGTTTGAAACACATAATTCCTGAAGGCTTTCAGTGCTTTGACCAAAGCATATACTTGTTTCTCCAAAATATTGTATTTGAGCTCAGCATATCTAAGAACTTTGCTGAAAAATGCAACTGGATGCTCCTTATTGTCTTCATTTTTCTGCAACAACACAAGAGCAATAGTAGTGGGGGATGCGAATGCAAATACCTGAAAGGATTTTTGATAATCTGGGCTAATCAAAATTGGGGCTTCCTGCAGTTCTTTATTTATTTAAAAAAATGCATCTCTTTCTTCCTTATCCCATTTCACTTCTGCATTTTTCTTCAACATATCTGATATACTTCTCACGAACTCAACATAATTGGGCATAAACCTCCTTAGAAATTTTATTTTTCCCAGGAATCTCTGGATATCCTTCTTTCTTCTGGGTAAAGGAATAGTCTGAATGGATTCCACACTTGCTGGGTCAATCTCTACTCCTTGTTTAGAAACTATGTGACCCAATAATTTACCTTCTTCTAAGGAAAATAAATATTTCTTGGGATTTAATGATAGAACAAACTTTCTGCACTTTTGAAAAGTTTTTTGCAAATTCTCCAAGTGTTCATCATCTGACCCTGAGAAAACAGTTACATCATCCAAATATATACTTGCAAACTTGTCACCAACGAAGGCTATGTCCATGGCCCTCTGAAATGTTGCACCTATGTTCATAAGGTCAAATGGCACCCTTGCATACATGAAGGTTCCCCAGGGCGTAGTGAACGCAGTATTCTTCTGATCTTATTTTTCCACTGCTACCTGATTAGACCCAGAAAATCCGTCAACCATAGACAACTCGTGAGCTCCTATCACCTTCTATAACACATAATCCATTTTTGGCAAAGGATAATTATCTTTTAGAGATGCTCGGTTCAAGTTCATGAATTCTACACATAGTCTTATCTCTCCTTTCTTCTTTCTTACAGGGACCAGATTAGAAACCCAGTCTGAATATAATTTTCGCTTGCAACAATTTCTTAACTTATTTTTCTATTGGAGCTAACAACAATGGATTGATTTTTCTGAGCTTCTGTCTATGTGGTTTGAGTCCTTCCTTCAATGGAATCTTATGCTGAATAACTATTTTGCCACATGTTTTTAGGTCTTGATACGACTAGGTGAACACATCCATATATTTCTTAAAAATATCAATGTATCTTTCTTTGTAGTTTTTGGGAACACCTATGAACAATTTCAGTATTTTGGGTTCCTGTTGAGTTCCGAAATTACAATCTTCCATCCCTTCTTCTTGATGTTTTTCCTTTGAATCAACAACAACATCATTAGAATCGAATAATATTTCAAGGGGAACTAACCCTTTGGGGAGCTCATTATCTTTCAATTGGATAATCTTATGTTCACCTATTTCTATTTGTTCTTCCTCTTTGTCTATCTTAGCGTCTTCAAAGTTTCCAATCATGGTCAGGACCTGAATTATCTGTTCATCATCGTTAAACACCTGACAATGTTTCACATTATCAGGGATAGAAGGTTTATGCCTAATTTCAATCTCATAAATTAACCTTAGATTTATTGGAGGTTTGAAGGTGTTGGCTGCAATTGCTAAAGAATCAGCCAATATATTCTCCTCCCTCGGAATATACTAAAGATTGAATGCTTTAAAATAGTTTTCTACCAAAGATCCCACACTTCATTCCTATATGTCTCAATCTTGGATGCTTGGTTTGACAATGATTTTTAATATGCCTTATTATCAATTCAGGGTCAGCAAAAATTGAAATACATTGAACTCCCATCTTTTTAGCAACTTGAAGGCTTGGAATTAAGGCCTCATACTCATCCACATTGTTTGTTGAATCAAATTCTATTTTAAAAGAGAAAGGCATGAGGTTACCTTCTAGTGATATCGCAAGAATATATCACCTGCGCCCTCCTTGGAGTAGGCACCATCAAAGTAGCACTTCCAAATATTCCTTGAGTGCAGCTCATTATTTACAATTGCTAAAGAGAGCTGCTTCCCTATGTTTTCAGCAAATTCTACATCTTCATGTAGAATGAAACAAGAAAGGTCTTTTGTTTCTTGACTATAAATGGGGGAATTTCCTGCATCTTTCTTGGAGGTGGTATTCACAAACCTTGTTTCTCTGTAAAACCTCCTTTATTCCCCATTAAAAATTGGAATGATGACATAAGTGAAATCTAATTTTAGTACACCTCCCAACTTTTCTCCCCAAGATCTTGACAAGAGCATTCCAAACCTGGCTGGGACGTCAGCAACCACTACATCCATGACTATACTCTTTGTTGGGATTTGTGCCAACGAAACTGCTACATATATTATGGGATTTGTTGGGATTTTGTGCCAAAAAAATCACGTTTTTCATGCATTTCTCATTTTTTGTGTAGTAGGATCCATCGAAAGTGTGAAACATGGGCACTCCTAGGATGAGGAATTAAATTTTGCATCCAACGAGTACTCCCGCTCGAAATTTGAGTAAAAACATTGGGATAATGGTTGAAAATACGAGTTGGAAAAGTGTTTTTTTCTTTTTTCCTTATAAATTTTGATGATGCAATCAAATATTATTTTATTATTTCCATTATTATTTTATAATTTCCTTAGGAGGCTGATTTTAGACCTCAAAATTCCTCTAATGTTTGGTATGTGTTAAACTGCTGGGTCTCCCCTTGGAATTGTGGAACTCCTCGGCGATTAAAGATATTGCCAATCGTATTGGCATCTTTTATTTTTGGGACGAGGGGAGTTTGGCCAACTAGACAATAGAATGGTGTGGGTTTCGATGGAATTTGCTATGGGGATAAGGTTACTGGAAGAATTGGAGGTTCAGTGGAGTAGCTTCAGTTTTCTGTTGCACATAGATTATTGGGGGGTGCCCTATCGTTGCCTACAATGCCACGAAATACGTCATCTTATGGCATCGTGCTCCATGAAATTTCCACCTTGTTGGAGGCCTCACATCAAGTATTTTCATGGTTCAACTATTTGCAGGCTTATGGATGATACTCCAGGTAACCCTGTCTCTCCCATGTTTGAAATTGTTTTGGTTGCATTTGTCGATCGTTCATTATTCAATGAATGTGAACATTTCCTTTCTCCTTTTTAGGATGGGTCCTTTTTTCCCTCTAAATATCCCGTGGCTATTCCTCTTGAGGTTGTCCCTTTTTTAGCCCCTTCTAAGTTGGGTCCTTGTGTTGTCCTCCCACAAGCTCTTGGGGACACTCCGATTATTCCTTCCTTGTCCCAATCATTTAGGCTGGTGACATCCTCTGACTTATATGTGGGTCTTGATGATGGCCAAACATCGACCTTGGTTTCGAGGGAAGAATGTTCTATGAATCCCATATATTCTCATAACCCTCTCAATTCTCTCGATCTTGTCGAGGCTAGGGAGTTAGCTGACAACCCCGCTCCCCCGCATACTCTGAATGAGGGACATGATTTTTCTTCGGACACAAAACTGGAGGCAATTTCATATGCCTCACATGGTCTGGAACCCTTGACAACTAAAAGATATTTCGTCCAAGAAATAAAGGATACCCCTAGTCCTACATCCAAAAGGAATGTCACCCATAGAAAGAAGCGGGCTCCAAAATTCAAAAAAATATCGACCTGTGCCTTGTCAGTGAAGGAGACACCTTCCCCTGGCATGAAGTCTCCTTGGATGGATGAACAAGGAATGCCTCTTGTTTAAATTTCTTCTTTTTCACCTGGTCATTCCAAATTTCTTGACATTGATGGTTTATGGGCCCTTAGAGGGGATATGCCCGAGGAACATGGTCCCCCATGATCATTCTGTCCTTGAATGTCAGAGGTCTGGGAGTGACCCAAAAAATTAGCTCCCTGAGAGGAGTTATTGGGATGAAAAATCCTTCTCTCATCCTCATACAGGAAATAACGGTCCCCCATGAAAAGACATGGGAAGCCTTTCTGTCTATCTGCCTAGAATGGTGTGTTTGTGCCACTGATGTGGTTTGTAACTCAGGTGGGTTGGGGGTGATGTGGAACCCTAAAAACATCGAACTCAAGGCATATGTTTCCTCTCTAAGTATAATATTATCGGATCATTTGGCAGGTTCGAACCATCAAATGCATATTATCAATTAGTAATCTCCTTTCATTGGTAGGAGGTAGTTTTGGGACTGGGTATCGGGCTCGAGCTTGTTGGGGCTGGATTCATTATTTATCGCAGGTGATCTCAACTTATCCATGGGTCTTGGGGAAATTTGGGGCGTAAAAGCCAAAGAGGACCGTCTGAATGGTTATTTTAAGGACATGTTTGATGCATACACCTTAAATGATGTTGCCCTGCTTCCTTTAGCACTCACATGGAGGAGAAAAAGAATTGGGTCTGAGGGAATATCAAAACTCTTGGAAATTTTTTTTTATGAGCTCAACTCCTCATAGAGTTTTGGTTGGTCTTCAAACTAAAATTATCCATTCCTTCCTATCTGATAACGAACCTAATGTGCTTGCATGGAAGGAGGTGGACATACAATGATACTTTCCCTTCAAATTCAATGACAAGTGGTTGAAGATGAAGGACTTCGATTCATTGGTTTTTCAAGCTTGGGGGAGGGAGATCATACCTGCTCAATCGGACAATATGACATTAATTTGTGAAAATATTAAGGTTATGAAAAAGGACATTTTCTCTTGGTGAAAATCGATGAGAGAGAGTGATTTCAAAGTACTCACAAACATTGAGGAATTGTATAATGATCTTGCTCATCCTCTCTTCTTCTTTGAAATCTATCGCACTAAAATTATGGAACTTGAGGGAGAAAAGAGGAAAATCCTTTTATCACATGAGGAATATTTTCGGATTAAAAGTAGGGTTATATGGTTGGAAGCTTGGGATAATAATTCCGGTTTTTTTATAGGTTTTCTAATATGAGGAAAATATAAACTCCATTAGGGGCATTTGGGATGGAGTCGGTCGTCACTTCACATCGCTACAAGACATTGAAAGGGAAATTGTCAATCATTTTAGCAGATTTTACAGGCAACAAGAGCATGATATTGGGGTTCAATTGGAGTTCATAAATCACGTATCGGAGTTTTTCTCGGCAACTCACAACGTCGATATGGGAAAGTCAATTACCAAGGAGGAATTATTGACTATGATCAAATATTCTACAAGAGAAAAGAGCCCCGAGCCTCACGATTGGGGAATGGATATCTTCCACCATTTTTAGGAACCAATGTTCTTAGAACTTCTTTCCATGTCTGAGGGTTCTCAATTTAAAGGATAAATTATTGCAGCCATCAATGCCTGATTCATCACTTTGATTCCCAAATCGGATGCCTCCAGATCATTTTTAGTTTACCGACCCTTTCCACTTTGTAATTCTGTGTATAAGATCATTTCTAAGCTTATAGCTTGCAAAATTAAGCCAATGTTGTTTAAGTTTATTACTCCGGAACAGTTCAGGTTCTCGAAGGGAAGGAAGATTCATGATTTTGTAGTTATTACTAAGGAAATGTTACAGTCAATGAAAGTATGAAAGCTAAAGGCATGCCTTCTAAAAGTCGATTTGACCAAGGCCTACGATTGTGTGGATTGGGAGTTTTTAAAGCTGGTGCTGATCAAAGTTGGTCTGTCACCTTGCAACACAAATTGGATCATGGCCTCTGTAAAAACCATAAAATTTTCAGTGATCATCAATGGCATGCCCTCTCAATTTTTTAGGGCTCATAGGGGTCTCCGGCAAGGATGCACCCTTTCTCCCCTCCTTTTCCTTCTCGTCATAGATTTCCTAAGCCTTAAAATGAGAGACATGAGGATGAGGGGGTAGATATTAGACTTTAAAATTACGAGGAACACTACAATTTTGCATCTATGTTTTCTGGATGACTTATTGTTCGGTGGGGAAAAAGAGCCTGGTGAATGGATTATCGTTCATAATATCATTTATTCCTTTGGCGAGGCATCTAGTGTACTGATGAGAAAGGAAAAATCTTTACTGATATATGGGGATAGAGAAGATTCAAAAATCAAACAAATTTGTAGCCTATTTGATGTCCCATGCAAAAATAGGGATTCTGGTTTTTAGTACCTTGGGATCAGACTTAAACCAAATTGTTACGGTAATAAAGATTGGGACTGGATGATCAATATATTTGAGAAAGAATTGTTAGGATGGTAGCACAGGTGGCTTACGAGGGGGGGGGAGTTGATTTTTCTAAAATCAGTACTCTAAAAAATCTCGATATATTGGATGTAACTTTTCTTGCTTCCCAGGGAGATTTTGCACAGGTTATAATCTATCATGGCTAAATTCCCGTGGTCAGGAAGCAACCAAAGGAGGAAGTTCCACTTGGCAAGATGGCAAATATTGGCTAGGACGATCAAGGAGGGTGGCTGGGGCATCTTAAATCCTAGAAATTTCAATAAATCGCTCGTTATAAAAAACACATCGAGGGCAATGACTAGTACCAACCTCTGGTCCACCATTGTTAGAGAAAAGTACATGAGCGGACAAAATTTAGCTACATGGATTCGAAATGGAGCTACAAGTAAGACAAATAAGTTTTATATTTCATGTGGCATGATGAAAAACCTACAATAGCTCATGGTTTTCACTCGATGGGAAGATGGCAATGGTACTCAGATTGAGGTGGGTCTAAACACTTTGAAACGGATGAAAGGGAGCCATTCCTTATCTGTATAGTTACTTGAAATCATCATAATAGAGGCATTTATACTCTACACCAGAGCCTCAAAAATCATAACAGTAACTATGTGTTCCATGGATGGAAATTGGTTGAGGTGTTGGGACATGAAGGGCCTTGTGCTGTAGAATGGCAACATTACCTACACCTAATGAGACAAGAGAGCATATCCATCAATTCCAATGAAGATCATATGGTATGGGATGGTAATTTTAAGAAGGGGCAACCAACGGTAAAGGAAATCTACCGAAGATTACCTGCTTTCGAGAAGAGATTGACGAAAACACATGGTTTCAAGATACCTAGAAAGGGGATCTTCCAAACAAATTAAAGCGTTTCAATTGGCTGCTATTAAAAATTCGAGTGTTTACATGGGAAAACTTATAGTGTCGGGGTGTTTTTGGGATGAACATATGTATTTTGTGCCATAGGGACTAGAAGACATGGAACATGTGTTCCTCTCTTGTTCTCATGCCTAGGAAGTTTGGGACGGGGTTCTAGGATTTTATAATCTCTATGCTTATCGAAGGTTTCATTCTGTGAGATCATGTTTTCTATACTGGTATAAAAAACATAGGAATTGCTAATCCCTTCCTATCTACATATTCTCGTCAATATGGCCTACCAAGAAGACAACTATATTTGAATAGAAACCAACTTCTGTCCATGGGGATATTATAAAAGCAGTGGCATTCTTCAATGAGATTGGTCCGATAAAGAGAAAAGAGAAACTTAGGCACGTTAGATACAAAAACATTTGAAGGGTATTTCTTGTGGGGTTTTTTGATGGAGCCTGCAAGAAGAGAAATTGTGGATGTGGTGCTTTCATAAAAATATATCTAAGTTTCTATTATTAGTTCTAGTGGGAAGGAGGAAAAGGAACCAACAACAAAACCGAGATTATAGCCTTGTCGGGTGTGTTATCTGCTGCAAAGTGGTTGGGGATCGAAGGATTGCAGGAATATGGTGGCGCAAAGGATATCATAGATTGGATAATGGAACACAATTAGTTTAGCCCACCCATTTTATCCAATTGGATGAATCACAATAGAATCGTGGTAAATTTCTTCCAACACTTCTATTTTGATCATATATTCAGAGAACATAATAATAATAAAAAAAACATGTATGAATAACATGGAATCTGAGAGACATGATATTGTTCTTCCTCTTTTATTTATAATGAAATAAAATGTTTATTCGTATGAGAAAAAAAACCTATTGCTAGATAAAACGATTATGGAAAAGTTGTTGGGGAAAGAAGTGAGGAATATACAATAAAAAGGTAAACCAAAAAGTTTGCACCAAAGTGCCGAAGAATATGGATTTGGAATCTCTAGCATCCAATTAGGGCACGTATGTCCAGGCTTTTGGTTAAGATCTCAAAGCTCAGACATTTTAAGCCTTTTCGTGCATTGTGCCCTCTATTTTATTTATTTATTCGTCTAGTTTTATCAGGTTGGTAAGGTTTACTCCTATCACTACGCATAGGATTTTCGTATATCATTGCTTTTGGTTTCTTTACGAGAAAACAATTGGTCGCAAGTTACCTTGTGCAACAAGCAACCCATTGCCGTTTTTCGTTACTCCTGAATCATTGATTTTGATTCTTCTATAGACCCACATGCACATAGTGGAATAAATAATTTTGTTTCCATCGTTAAATCCTTTCATTGTCCTCCCTGGTATGGATCGACGTAGACATTTTAGAATAAACCCACCTAAAATTCCAAAAGATCTACCTAGTAAAACTGCAACCCATACAGGCAGGCCCAATCTCCCATTTACTCAATTGTGCAATGCTGTGTCATATCACTCACTCAAACCCACTTTCACGCAGATAACAGTGAGTTTACTGTGAACCACACAATTCACAATTCAGTGGCAACCACGTCCTCCGAAATGATTGCCACAATTTAGTGGAAGCTATAATCCAAATTTGACGTTCGAAAAGTTGTAGTATCGCCTTCACGGGCACTAACTCTCTCGTTTCCTTTTTATAAATATTGCACTTAGCTGGAGGAGAATGAACAAATACAGAGGAGTTCGCTCCGCTGCCAGTATGCATCATGTTCCCCCGCTCAAGAAAAGAGCCCCTCAATTGTAGGGCGCTTTTAATTCTCAACCTCACATTACTGTTTTTCTTAAATAGCAAAGTCGAATGCGATATTGCATCCACCGCCACTGAAGAATCGTCCAACGAGCTCATCGTCTACTCAGCTTGCAACGTCGAAAAGTATTGGAATGGCTCTGCATTTGAGCGCAACCTGGAAAAACTCTTCTACATACTAACTCGCAATGCAATGTTGACGGGTTTTAACACTTCCGCCTACGGCGCCGGGAGCAGCCAAGTGTTTGGGCGTCTTCAGTGCAGAGCTGATTTGTCTCTGCCAGACTGCCGTGCCTGTTCTCTCCACTCCCTCCATTCCATTCGCCAGGAGTGTCCAAACGCTCTGGGCGCTCGGGTCCAGCTCCAGAATTGCTTCCTCCGTTACGAAAAATATGATTTCATTTACAAGTTGGACACCAACTTGTGGTACCGTCTTATCAGTGACAATAACGTTGGCGATCCTAGATTCAGAGTCGCTGTCCGGAATCTGATGGTCGATCTGTCTGCGAGAGCGACATCCAACAATTATAAGTTTGCTGTGGGAACGACAACTGTGAATTTCTCGCCAAGAAATTCGTCGACGATTTATGGGATGGAGATGTGCTGGAGAGACATGTCTCCCAATGACTGTGCAGCGTGTCTCTCCAGAGGGCTGGAAGATATCTTTAGTTGCTGCCCCCAGAGGGCGGGAGTTCAAGTATTCTTTGGAAGCTGCAGTTTGCGGTATGAGGTTTATGCTTTTGACAAATACTCTTAATTTGCTCACTATGTGTCTGTTCTGCTCCCTCATGCGGAGGAGCCTTCTGCTATATTTCGTGAAACAATAGCAACTACTAAACATGATCAACAGCAGTTAATTTTTTTGCTTCTTTTCGCTAACAGTGAATCTGTAACCGGTGTGGTCTCACATAATTGCATAATATGAGATAGATTTTGTCTGTGTTAAAAAGTTAGGAATTTTAGGGATTATGTTGAGTTTTGTGAAAAAGATTATGTGGAGAGGATTATGTTGAGAGTTTTATGAAGAATAAATGACTCATAATATTGTAATTTTCTTTATAAATTATTGTTTTTGGCCACTATAGAATGAAGGTTGGTCATCCACTATCCTAATAAATAATATGTAATAGAGTGGTTAAATTAATGAAATTTGATTTATACTTTATGTAATGGATGCTGATTTAATGTATTGATGACTTGATGCATATATTAGTCGACTTTTCTTGATGAATTAATGTTACATGTAGACCATAGGGTTCTTCACTTTGCATGATGAATTAATGTTACATGTAGACTATAGAGTTCTTCACTTTGCATGATGAATTAATGTTACATGTAGACTATAGAGTTCTTCGGTTTGCACTAGAACCGAGGATGATTAGTTGAGTTTGTGGGCTCATAATCCATAGGTCCTATTAGTTGAGTTTGTGGGCTCATAATCCACAGGCCCTAGCATTGAGACCATAAAAATATTGAAAACAAAGAGACTTCATAATTCATTTGCATCAAGTGGTATCACGGCCCAGAAGATTCTTGCATGTAGTGTGGAGGAAGAGAAGCAGTGAAAGAATGTTCAAGTTGATTAAAGATCTGGTAAGAGATTTGTTTTCTTTGTGCACTTGACAAGAGAGGAAGGTGAGAAAATTTGCAACAACCTAGAGAAAGTAGTGCTCAAATGGTTTTAGAGGAAAGAACTCCTAAGTTGCCAAAACTAGAAACTCAAGAGAAAGTTTGGTGAGGTATCATGTAGTAAGGTGGAGACTTGTTATTGTAGAGGCATGTTGGAAATCACTAGTTGAAGCTATTACAAGAATAGTGCACCATGTTTGTTTTCTTTTAATGTAACATAAATACAATTTAATTAAGATAGAATTAATAATATTTTACATAATAAATTTATGTGCTTCATAAAGAAAATTATCCCAAAACCCAAAAAGTTAACTACCAATTGCACCAGATGTTGCAAACGAAATGCCGTAAGTTGATAACATAATATGGAATTTGCATTAAGAAAAAAATTTTGTTTTTCATTCAAGATGAGGTTTTACTCATCATTAATAAAATATGTATTGGAAACAATAACACCTCAATTAGATGATTTTGTCTGAAACTTCTTCTTTTTCCTTGTAACAACTTGTTATATGCCATACATACCATAAATTGAATCCTTGGCACAGGAATGGCGAGAGTGAGATCTAGGGTTTTTGCAAGTGCATAAGATGGCTTTGTTAATGTGGGTAAAAAGCATATTGGGGCTGAAGAAATTGGAGAAAAGGTCAACATTGGAGGTCTAAAATCATGAAGTAACTTATCATTTTTCAGTTCTTCATTATAATTCCCTCATTTATATTTTCAATGGGTTTTGGCCCAAAGCATTAGTGGATCTACACCTTGTGGTAAAAAAACATATGATATTTACCTATGTTCTAAAGGCTTTTTTATTGTACAATTTGAATCATAGGTATAAATTAATGGGCCAACTTGAGGTTGGTTTTGTATAAATTAATGGGCCAACATTGATATTCACACTCATCCCATAATTATATAATTTATGATGGAAAGTTTTGAATCTCAAGACTACAAATGTGTCTTGGAAATGATTTGGATTGAATACTCAATCTTGTGTTACACCATCACAAACCATCATAGGAATACAACTTGAGGTTCGTTTTGTATAAATTAATGGGCCAACATTGATATTCACACCCATCCTATAATTATATAAGTTATGATGGAAATTTTTTAATAAGGCTACAAATGTGTCTTGGAAATGATTTGGATTGAATACTTAATCCTGTGTTACACCATCCCAAACCATCATAGGAATACAATCTCGAGGCTACAACTGTTTCTTGGAAATGGTTTGGATTGAATACTCAATCCTATGTTACACCATCCCAAACCATCATAGTAATACAACTTGAAGTTGGTTTTGTATAAATTAATGGGCCAACATTGATATTCACAACCATCCCATAATTATAGAATTTTTGATGGAAATTTTTGAATCTCAAGGCTACAAATGTGTCTTGGAAATTATTTGGATTGAATACTCAATCCTATGCTACACCATCCCAAACCATCATAGGAATACACCTTGAGGTTGGTTTTATATAAATTAATGGGCCAACATTGATATTCACACCCATCTCATAATTATACAAATTATGATGGAAATTTTTGAATCTCAAGGCTACAAATGTGTCTTGAAAATGATTTGGATTGAATACTCAATCCTATGTTACACCATCCCAAACCATCATAGGAATACAACTTGAGGTTGGTTTTGTATAAATTAATGGGTGAACATCTTGAGGTTGGTTTTGTATAAATTAATGGGTCAACATTGATATTGACACCCATCCCATAATTATGCAATTTATGAGGGAAATTTTTGAATCTCATGGCTACAAATGCGTCTTAGAAATGATTTGGATTGAATACTCAATCCTATGTTACACCATCACATTTTCTCTTAAGAGTTTGATATGAAGAAAAATAGTCTTGGTATACAAGAAAGTAAATGTCATTTTAATATGGAGACATTTTTGGAAGGAGATATTGTTCTTTATGTTATGGTTTATTTTCTTAACTCCAAGCTTGGTTTAGCTTTTCTCTATATACACAAGAAAAAAATACAAAGTAAAATCACAAATTTAAGTTATAATTTTATATTTTATAATTACAATATTTAGTTTATTATTAAAATATTTTACACACATTTATTTATTCAATTAAATTTAATCCTAAAATTCTCTTACCTAATCCTCTTTTTCAATATATATTGGATTTCCATTTATTAAAAACAAAGGGAAATATTACGAACCTCCTAAAGTTATAAAAAGTAACTAACATGAAAAATTAAAAAAAACTCCTAGTGACAACATAAAAATGTTAATTTTAGTTGAATCATTGAAAAAATTAAAAGTGATAATAACTCTATACGTTATATCATTAAAAAAAAATCAATTAAATTTCTACAAATTTACTATTTTTTACAATCAAATTTGGACAAATTTACAATTTTTTTATAAATGTATGAAACAATAAACAAATTATAAAAACACAAATGTAAAATATGATACTTTAGAAACTGGAAAATTAAAAATATCTTTCATAGTATTTCAACAATTTACATAAAATCTAGTTAAAATATCTTAATTTCAAAATATTTATATCTTTATCAAGTCATTATTCTCTTTATTTTTTTAAATAATATATTTAATAATTATTTTTACTAAAATGATATTTATTACTTTTAAACAATAAAATGTGATTCCTATTAGTAAAACATTTTATAATAATTACTAAAACAAAATGTTCTAAATGAAACCAAACACTAATCAAAATAACAATTTAAGAATAAATAGTAAGTTAAAAAAACACCGTTACTATAGAATTTCCATATGCATACATTTGATTCTGTCTAGGCTCTATTTATTCATGCATTTGGCTCAATTGGGAAAGAGTTTACCTATTGTTAATAACTCTAGGATATCTTCAAACTGATTTGGTGAAAAAAAAAGAGTAAAAAAATGTTTATATAACAGAAACATAAAAATTTTAATCTCATCATCCTAGTATAAACTGCATTTCTTAACTAACTCGAACTTTCAATACAATCTAAAAAGAAAAAATAAACTTTAATCCATTTTGATCTCACAAATTTTCCATTATCTGAAAAACAAATAAACATTAATCCATTTTCATATCACAAATTTTCCACTTCAATAGCACAAATTTCCGTTCGGTGTTTCAAAGCAGTAGTATTGTAATTACTGGATATTCGCTCCACAGAAAGAGGGGTAACCACACATACTCGTGAGACACCAGTCAACTTGCAGGCGAGTTAATTATGCAATGCCATATATAGGTTTATTTTCCGATTTCACTTATTCTATTTTTTTTTTTTTTTTTGTTATAAGAGATAAACGTATGGTCACAATTTTATTTTATTGATTTTGACCTCTAGTAGTACCTACATTGGAGACAACTTACTTCTCGTATTAACATTGTGCTTCCATTCTGTCTTCCAAGGGGTCGCCATTGATGTTGCAGGCAAGTCTTCTCTCCTCTCAGATTTTATGAAATGTTTCACGTTCAATTTCTCCTAATTTGAGATTGAGGTTAATGAAATTTTACTTATTTTGAAATTGAGATTAATGAATACCTGAATGTAATGTTGTGTGATTAAAGGAATGGAGGTTGATGCACTCCCTATACCCTGCAATGTATACAAGTGAGAAAAGTTGAAATAATCACTAGGATGAAAAAATAGAATTATAGAACCTTAAAGGAACTGGATGGTGTTACATTTAGCAGCACGATTAGTGAACAAGCTAGAATTTGGCTGCAAAGTAATAGCCACCAACAAATGATAAAGTGCCCAACCTTATTACCAAAAGGAGATGTAAAACCCCAGAGTGTGAAAGTGAAGTTTGGGAATAGCCGAGAGATGTAAAACCCCGAGTGTGAAAGTGAGGATTGGGAATAGCCGAGAGATGTAAAACCTAGTGTGACAGTGAGGTTTGGGAATAGTCGTGACATTCACACTTGCAACATGATCCAATCACTTCATTATTAATACAGATATAGATACATGAAAATATGATGAACATATCATTTTATTATTAAAAAAATATTATTAACAATAATAATAAATGTAAAAAGTGTCGTAAGATTTTGAAAGAGATCCAATTAATAACTTCTTTAATTTTCTCTGTTTTCTACCGAAATTGAATTGAAATATGACAAATATTAACATTTTCACTATTTTCGCAAAAGTGACTCCTAAGCTTATTCCTCAGATCGTGGGAATTAAGGAGCTGAAATTATCGCACCTCAAAAGACATTTGCAGCTTTATTTTTCATGAACATGATTTCTCAGCTTTCTCAGCTTGCAGGATCCTTAAGTTGCTGTCATAACGCTAATACTTTAGTATGTGTTTCCAGTTTTTTGACACGTATTTTTTAATTTTAATCTTAATTAAAAACTACACTCTAATTTAATCTTAATCGTATTACAATTTTACCTTAAAGTAATTTTTCGTCTAAATCAATCCTAATTTATCTTATCTGTAAGTGAAAAACAACATTAGAAAATTAATATAAAACTTCAACATACTAATTCCGGCTATCCTCTTACAGTCGACTTATATTTGAAGCAATCAGATTCAAAGTTATAGTTAGTTAAGTGTAATGCAAATTTTGTAGATAGAGAACTCATAGTTTTGTTTTCCAACGATTTTCTAGTTTTGAAATTTCAATTACAGCAATTAAATGAAAACCTATGATAATATTTATTAAGAATCACAAGAAATTTTGCATATGATCTGAGGTTGTATACCTACCTGACCACAATTGCGATGAGAACTACAAATATAATAAACACGTGCAAGGGATCTCGTAAAACGGTTTGCCTTCGATATTTTCTTAAGCGTAAACATTACGCACAGTATATATTACAATGAGTTTTGATTTCAAACTCGTTTTGAGAGTAGCCATTAATATAACAGAAAACAAAAACCTTAATGCTTTCTGATAAGCAGCCAAGTGAAGACAAAAAGCAGAAGTGAATCTTACTGAGGAATAATTGGAGCATAAATTGACTCCTGGCTCACCTCCTAACCTTCTCTCTGTATCATGAATCAGCGATAAAAACCTATCAATATTACCACAAAACATATTTGAAACAAGAATTTTGGGTTCTCTCGTCCTCTCCGACTCACAAATCAACCATAACACCCTCTCAATATTAGTCTAAATTCTGATTGCATGTTTGTTTTTCATTTTGTAATTACTGAAATCAAAAAATTAACGAACTCATGAATTAAAAAAATTCAAACAAGAACGAAAAAAATACCGAGCCAAAACGAACGGATGATGAATTAAAAAGATTCAAACAAAAACGAAAATACAAAACCAAAATGAACGGATCCACCGATGATTGAGAAAGCCACACTGATTTCAAAGAATAAACAAAATGTGTGAGCGATGGCTTTGGTTTGGAAATTCCTCAACAGCGTTACAGAGCAGGGAAGTCAAGCTGATAACACTGAAATTTTCATTGAGGTCCATCTTGATACCAAAAGAAACACGGAACTTTTGCAATACAAAGGTGAAACTTCTCGTCTAGATGCACAGAGAACATCTGAGAAATAATGGTGATAAAAGGTTAGCCAAGTGGATATTAATAATTAAAGGTAGAATATAAGGTGGAAGAAAGTGAGTTAGTTACTTAGTTAGTTAGGTTGAAGGAGACATTGGATCTAATGGTCTAAAACATTTTAATTGTCTAACATTTCATCTAATGACCCAAACACTAACAAAATAATGGTGATAAAAGGTCAGCCAAGCGGATATTAATAATTAATGGTAGAATATAAGGTGGAAGAAAGTGAGTTAGTTACTTAGTTAGTTAGGTTGAAGGAGACATTGGATCTAATGGTCTAAAACATTTTAATCGTCTAACATTTCATCTAATGGCCCAAACACTGACTGGCAGCTAGGAAAGTTGTTTTCAAATAATAACGCCTTACGCGTAATTATGTTGTAGTGTTATGTTCAAATAGTATTTTAACATTTGAAAAAAAAGGAGGGTAAATAATGTGTAAATAATAGTAAAAAAGTAAATCACTCTTTAAAACATGAAAGTCAATGATTATATTTGAGGGAAAAGGAAAAAAATAAAAAAATAGAAACATAATAATAACAAATACTATAGCTTAATTAAATTAAAAAAACAATAAATACATAAATATTTCACCATAAAATAAAACAACTAATGAAATATTGTATTGTTGAATGTTATTACAAAAATTAATAAATATTTTTAAATATTATTGTTTACATTAAAATATATACAATTTAACATATATGTTTATTTTTAATATATATTTATGTGTTTTATTTTTTATTAATATATATCGTTTTTATAATGAAATTTATTAAAATATGATTTTAATATAAAAATAAATCATTTTAAATTGAAAATATTAAGAAAAAACTAAAAAAATCAAAATCAAAATAAAAAAATTAAATAAAAAGGAAATAAAACTAAAAAATAAAGTTATTAATTAATAGAATATGGAAGTTAATAAACAGCCCGTAATGAGACCTCAACTAATCACCTTACAAATAAATAAATTTAAATAAGAATAAAAATGAACAAAAATTGGATTCCCAATGTAGTCAAAGACAAAATTGAATGGATAATACCATATATGCCACAACTATAATGAATGTGTAATACCATGTATGTCCCAACTACAATAATGATGGTATTTGTCCACAATAATTATTGGCATTTTTTAATATCAAGAAACACAATTTATTGTTTATAGGAAGGAAATGTGTTATTCATTGATGCTAAAACTCTAGTTAACACATGTTATTTTTAAAATAAAAATAAACTAGCAATTGCACCAGATGTTGCAAAGGAAACACGGTAAGACATAAATTTGGGATGAATCGTGACATATAAAAATTCTTTAAAGATAAAAATTAGTAAACAAAATTCCACTCAAAATTAGAAGATAAAGATAAACCACTTATACTATGCCAAATTGACAATTCTATAACCTTTCAAACATAGATTGTCTCTTAATCCTCAAAGATGGTCTTTCAAGTTCCAATAGTAAATATTTGATATATTTTAGAAAAATACAGGTAGTAGATGACATCAAATAGCTAAATAAAATAATCTTAGTTCATGAACAATATGATGACTATATTTCCAAATCTAAATTTGTATCACAACCTCACAAATTTCAAATATCATCAAGTGTTAGATGATTCCTCTTATAACAACATCTCTTAAAATTGTAAAGAAATATTTTGAATTGAAAAATAACTTAGGATTTTTATTTTAACATAGGGTTATTTTTATTTATTTTATTTTAATGTTGGATAACATTTGATTAGATGATCACTTCATTGATTTTTAATTTATGACAATAGTGCCATTTTTTACAACAAATTTGTTTCTTTCTAACAAATAGTTCTCTCTTTTCTGACAAGTTTGTAAATTATTTTATTATGATGGGGAGTATTGTAATAATAGTTGCAACCCTTGGAATTTAAACATGATTTTGATCCAATTACACAAAAGCATTGCTGATGTGATTGGTACACGTTTGAGTAAGTCGTTGGAAATGTGTGATTCGCGTGAAATTCGGAATATCTTGACTCCTGTCAATCTTGGGATCTTCGATTTACCAATGCCTATAACAAGAATCCATTGCTTGTGATGTTCTTCATAAACATGCAATCTAATGTTGGAAGCTCTTGTATTCTTTCCATGAATTTCTTGAGGCAGAGGAATGAAATGAGGAAGGACTTGAGTCACCTCGGGTAGTGGATAGGAGAAAAATGATCTCCAATCAAATGCATGCCTTGTAGAGACTTTAACTGGGAATTTTATCATGACCAATACTTCCATTTGGTCTGCTATATGTAAACCAAAATAAACTGACTACAACTAATTGAAATTTATTCAAAATGTAGTCTTGTAGGGAATTTTGATCTAGGTCATCACTCCGTGCAGTAGAAAAATATTGACTAGCGTTCTTATCCAATCCAATGATGCAATTTAATGGTAAAGTAACGTGTCCAATTATGTGAAATGGGCCTGTAACACTAATAGAGTGCTTGTCCAATGTTATTTTCTCTGCATCTTTTGTCTGCTAAAGGTTGAAATCTCCCATCATCTACTCCTATGGTGAGTGTAAGTGGCTACTTATAGTAATGTAAGCCATGTTTTGTGTGCCTCCTAGGAATGCAAGAAGCCATTTATGAGATAAAGTGAAATCCAACTCTTGTGGATTCTGCTTCAAATGTGGAAAGAAAAAAGTGTAGTTTCGTAAGTGTCAAAATCGAAGAATAACCGTACGAAACCTATTCCTTTCACAATTATGTCTGATTATGCACTATGGGCCACATGGAAGGCATGTAAAGTGGATCTGATTTGCAAAATTGTAGGTACACTTGGTATGCCTAGAGTCTGAATTAAGTTTGGGCTTAGTTTAGAGAATTGGTGGCTTTGTTTTGTTATTTTAGGAACAATTGTAGAAATCATGTTTTATGTACTTCCAAATTAATTTAGGAAGTATGAGTAGTGAATAATTCCCCCCTAGAAATGCATGTTAATGACCAGAAGTGGGAAAAATGAATTTCGAGAAACTGACTTCATAGCGATATGCTCTATTCGTTTATGAGTGCCCATATTTTGATTAACAGCCAGTGGTTTGATAATGTATTTTGAGATTTCAATGCAATAAGATTCTACTAGAAAGATAAATTATGTATTTGCAATTTTTGGATAAGCTCTAGTAGACAAACAACGTTACCTCTCAATTTTTTTATTTTTGTTGATTCCTGTGTAGTCTTGATCATTCATTTGACATATAAGATATTTGATTTTATAATATAACATTTCCAAACATAGGGTGGGACAAAACAACCTTGTCACTTATGACCTTTGTAGATATATATAGATGATTAAGAAAACTTGTCTAATAGGAAGTAAATTGAGAGCATCTAAATATCACAAACCTGGATGCAAACAAAAAAAATGATGCTCGGAATGTCAAGAGGAACTTGAACTCTCAGAAATGATGTGAAATATGACCTTTTTGGTTCCTACCTCTTTTTCCTCGCTTGCTGATATTTATCTACCTATAGAAAGACAAAATTGAGTCTTGATCACATTTTGAAGAGACCCCATCAATTCATCTATAGATTGTGGACTCATAACTTGTTCTTCTTTTATCACCCTAACTACCAAATGAAAATTTTTAAAAACATTTCGGCCATCTTATGATCTAAAACATCTTCATTGTACATCTTCAAGTAATTCACTATGTTTGTAACTCAAGTCATGTACTAATCTATAAACTCCAATTCCTCCACTACTATACTTTCGAAATCTCCTCTCAAGGCTTGTAGTTTCACTATTTTTACTTTAGTGGCACCCTTACAATATCCTAAGTAGTTTTAGAGAACTTCGCAAGAGAAGTCTTTGGGAATATGCTTTCATCCAATGCATTTTGAATAAGATACAATGTGTTGACATTCATCATTCTATGTTCTCGAGAATTCATCAAGGCTTATTAGGTTGCTTCATTTTTCCATTCTTAATATCAACATAGTAATAATTTTTATTGATCAAATTTCATATTTTCTCCCTTCGAAGGAAGGAATTGGGGAAAATAATTAGCTACTTGAAGTCATTTCTACATGATGGCTATAACTTAATAAATATAAAAATCGTAGACTTAGACCAAAATAAATAAATATGCATACTTCCTCCCAATAAAGATAAAAATATTTTATCTTATCCAAATAAATAGATAGCCTCTAAAATTCAAATATATAATATTTATCTACTTCAAATAAATATATTTATAAATATTAAATAATTTTTTCATATTCTAAATAAATATATGGACTCTGCACATTCAAGCAAACAATTACTTTTGATTCACTGAGAAAAAATATTACCTCAATGCTGAAGAAATGTTTTATTTTCAATTAAAAATTTGTGCACATAACATGTTTTATTAGCAATTTGTGCACATAACATGTTTTATCTTCGAAGTGACGTTCTATAATTTTTTCTGATTAAAATAATATTAATGATACATGCAAGTATTCCACTAGTGAAGAATGAGAAGAAGGGCCACCTCCTCTCAAAACAAGTGTCAAGCACCTAAGCTTTTGTTTTCCTTAATTAATAAAATGACACAAATATCTTTAATTGTGATTCTTTTATATATTCATTATGAATATGTGTTAACATATACTCTGTATAATGTATATGTGTTAAGTGAAGTTCAAATATGTTATTTTTATGGGCACTCTTTATTTTATTATTAGATAACATAGACACACTTTATATTTCAAAGATGTGCGACTTAGAAGTTGTGCAATTGAAAAACAATATTTAATTGATATAATTAGGTAGTTAAACAAATATTTAAAAATCAATTTTATATATATATATATATATATATATATATATATATATATATATATATATATATAAAAGAATAATTATTAACATTTATTTCATAATTGATTCATCAACTCTTTTGTTTTTTTGGTGATTTCATTCATAGAGATTTCAACCTGGATTTCATGGTTTGTATAATACTTGAACTTTGATTTCATAATTCACATAATACTTCAAAGTATGACTATTTTCAATTGAGATGCCCCAAGGGACTAATTGATTTATCAAATTCCCTAAGCTAATTAATGGAATATTGATGTATTGCCTAAATATTTGGTCATATCTTGACATCTTTGTCAACCTTAGCTTAAAAAGCTAATGGTTATAATTAGAGTTGAAAATATTTTTTTTATAATTGTCCAATCTTTACTTTCACTAAAAAGTTAAAGGGAGTTGGTTCAAATTTAAGGGAAGTTGATTTTCTTCTGAATGATAGTCAAAACAAAAAACTAATTTGATTTTCTTACTCTTTATTGCACTAAAACTTTTGTTAAAAACAAATGTAATAATACTTTTAATATTACCAGTGTCATGCAAGATATCATCTTCATGTATTCCCTAAATGTTTAGCCATATCTTGGCATCTTTGTCAATCTTTGCTTAAGAAGATAATAGTTATAATTTGAGTTAAAAATAGCTTTGGAAGTCTCTTTCCATCTATATTTTTTATCTTATTTTTTACATTAAATATCTAACCATAGCCATACAATGAATAAGAAAAACTCAAATATAAGAAAATGATACTATAAAATATATCTCTTCTAATATATCTTAAATTTTATAATGAAAATAAGTTTAATATCTAAATTTTTAACCATAATCATACAATCAGTGAGAAATGCTCAATTTTATGAAAATAATATTGTAAAATATATTTCTTTTAACGTATCTTATAAGTTTATAATAAAAATAAATTTAATAACTAACCATCTTATAATATTTATACTATAATTAAATATTTAAAAATTTAATTTGTGTTTTTCGTGAACATTATATTTACAATAATAATAATAAAATCCATTTTTTAAATAAATTAATATTTCAATATTAATATTTTTAAAATACTAACAATTAATTAATTAAATATATTTTATCAATTTTTAAAAAAAAATCAATATTTGAATATTAGATTTTTAAAATATTAAAAATAAAATTATATATATAATTTTTTATTTTTATTTTTATTTATGTTTTTATAAAAAATGTTTTTTTTTTAATGTTTGATAATTATTTTTTAATTTAATTTTTAATAAAATTGTTAATTTATTTATAATAATAATTTTAAGAAAAAAGGGAAAAAATGTGGTTTGACAGTATCCACTCATTCTGGGCAGATATCCTAGTCGAGCTCTCATTTTTCTGCTTCCTTGTTATCTTTTTGCTCATTTCTTGGCTGTTATTCAGGAGCCGGGTTGGGGTTGATATCCTTTCATCTCTGGCTCCCGTGCTTTTCAGCTTCGCTTGCACACAAGTTCTGATTGTACTATATGTTTTCTCTTAATAAAATTAGTCTTATTCAAAAAAAAGAAAAGAAAAAAGAATATCTATATTTTTTATATTTTATTTAGTTTAAAATATTTATTTTTATATTAATATGTTTTATAAATTTTTTATTATATATATATCTATATATATATAATAGAAATATTACCATTTTTTAATTTCATAAAACCAAACTTACAGTTGCATCTTTGTAGATATATATAAATGATTAAGAAAAATTGTGTAATAATAAGTAAATTCAAAACAACTCACTAACGCAAACCTGGATGCATGTTATGTACTAATTTATCAACTCCAATTCTTCCACTGCTATACTTTCAAAATCTGCTCTCAAGACTTGTAGTTTCACTATTTTTAGTTGGAAGATGGTTTCATTTTCAAGTGCAGTTTGTTGTAAGTTTTTTACCACAATATTTACTATACTAGAATTGAACCAATGTTGTTGAAGGTGTACATATTTTAGTAGGATTGCGTGTGACTTAAAAAGTTAATTTCTAGCTTACTGTTTTGTGAAATTGAACAAAGATTTTCCTCATTTTTCATTTGATTATCCAACCTACACCTGACTATGATCGATATGCTTGAAATGACCATCTTGATGCCACATTAATAATAGAAAATTGTCTTTAAGCTCATTTATCAACCGTTTTAAATCTGTTGTCATCATTTGGGATTTGAAATGATAGTCTTGTAAATAAAATAATTGGTAAAACGATTATGTTGTTGTCACTTGAATGCGTGTAGAAATCTGTGGACAAGGTGTATGTGGCCTTCATAAGGTTAACTCTATGACCTTATCCATCCCTCTTTTTAAACAAAATTTGGGGTTAATCGTAATGTTGGAATGCAATCTGAGTTCAATCAATGATAAAATGACAATAGTGACCTCAATGATGATAGGTCACACATGCAATCACAATGCATGCCTTTCTTGTGCTGATTTAATCTTCTGAATCTGGCTTTGGTGGCTACTCTGCCTTCACCATCATCAATTGAAACATAAAAAGATGGTTGGTCCATGTCTAATGAGAGTTTGCAAGGATGATAGACTGCCCTTTTTACCCTACAAACTCTCTGTTCAGATTCAGCACCCATACCCGTGTTAAACAGAGATAAAGGAATCACATACTGTTGCTACGACCACAAATATGCATGTCTATGAAAAAGATTCTAAAATTGATGCTTAGCCTCCCTCGGTATCAATTCTCTCCCATTGGTTATTCGCATCCTTCCTCTTCCAAGAAAGTAAGCGGACTAAGTTATACGCAATAACTGTTTTTGGGTCGTATTCAGGTGTGGAGCTTTCCCTCAGTCTGATATTCCTTTATGCAGTCATGAATCGTTGTCCCCATCGGATCTTTTATGAAAACAAAGTCAAGAAAAATATCTAGATGAACCTAGATACCGGATATCGATGACTGGCTTTGCCCTTTATTCTCCGAAGAATGGTAATAGCAGCGAAAGCGGAGGTCCGATCAATCTTTCTTGGAATAGATGCTTTCTCGCTGATTCACTGTTCAAGACCAAAACCCTCAGAAGCCATTAGACCGAAACTAAACCCCAACTTACTAAACCTCAAATTACCTGAGATACATCGAATCGACTTACTGGTATAATGACGACGAGCAAAGATGTTGGCGACACCTTCTTTGCCGCTGATCCTTCACTCTGGATGAAAAAGCGTCGAAGCTGCTGATTTGATTAGCCACTCAGGGTGAAAAAGATGTTTATTTGTGTAGGTTTTAAGCTACCGATTTGTGCAGGTTCAAACTTCATTTATGGTAGTTGGCTCCATATAAAAAAAACGACACTACAGACACCTGCCTCACCCAAAATTGTGATGAATGCATGCGTAAATCAAGGATTTTGTTGACGGTTTAAGTAGGTGTGTGGTGGTGGATCGAAAGGTCTGTGGTGGAGGATCGAATGGCCAAAAATATAACGGTGGAAAACTTTGTAGAGTGGCACTTTAGGGGGCTGTTGTGTTGTTTTCGAAGGAAAACGTCAGAGTAAATATTTTGAATTTAAAAAAAAAAATTAATGTTAACTATAATAGAAATATATATTTAATTAATTTTAATAAAAAAATTATAAAACATCAAAGAATCTCATTTTTTTTTTAATGTTCAGTTAGTGTTGTTGTTTTTGTTTTTTTTGGTTAATATTACAATAAAATATAAAGGAGATGTAATAAAAATATTTTTATATTAAGTAACATAATTCTACATCAAATTTAGATAGATAAATTAATTAAAAGTAAAAATGAAAAAAAAAAAAAAATTCAGTTTATAAAAAAGATGTATACTTTTCAATATTTTTTCAAAAGTATTTTTTTTTTTCTAAGTAAATCTAAATCTATTATGGAAACATATGGTACATATCGTTCATGGCCTTCATGAGGCATACTGTTAGTAGAATAACAAAAATTGAGCCGCCCTTAGGGGAAACCAGCCCGAGAATTGTTTGAGAGCTGCCTCATCCGAGGAAACCAGCTTTAACACATAAAAACCAAACAAAAAAACTGAGCTGCCCACAAGGGGAAACCGACTCATTCTGAGTTCTTGCCCTGCCTCGAGAAAGGCAGTTAACGGTGACATACCAAGACCTGTTGGAATTAGAAACAACAAAAAATCATAGAGATCGAACAAAATTACTTGTGCGTGGAGCGCAGCTAGAGACCATAGTCACCTGAAGGCAATTCTTCTTCGACTCTGCACCATCCCATTTCTTCATCATTGTGGCTCGGTCCGCTTTGAGCAGCAGTAGCGCCAGCATCGCGAATTCCAACCTGGATCCCTTCGGCCTAAGGAATACTGGAGTTGCACTCCCCACCTTTGCGCGAAGCATCAAAACCTGTCGGCATGGTGGCGTGCAAAGCAGAAGGGGGCGCAGGCAGATTGACTGTGTGAGTAGCAGGATGGGGTACAGGAGCTATCTCGTAGATTTCTTTGAAAGAGACGGTGATAGTAGTAATGACGAGGGGTCTGTCGGAATTGCTCTGGAAGTGGAAGATAGCGGTGGAGGGGAGTAGAGGGCTCGGGGCAGGACTCAGCAGAAGGTCTAGGGACGGTAGAGCGTCGCCTGGGGGGGAGGGGGCAGTACACCTGCGCTCATAGCCATGCTGGATTCTCACGCGAGGAGGCTGCTCAAAGAGATCTCTGGAGGAGGACGACGTCGAGGTAGCAGAATGAGAGCGACGACGGCGGGCGGAGGGGCCACGTGTGCTGCCTCGTCAGCATCTCAGCCTATGCCTAAGCCTAGGCATGGTATCACAGAGGCCAGAAGGGAGAACAATAGAGAAGCGAGGTAGGAGGGTGGGATAAGGAGAAATGAACTCAAGCGACGTAGCAGAAAGTTGGGGGCAATAAGGACTGTGAGTGAAGTGCAAACCAGGCAGAAAGTCAATGCAACATATTTTAATGTAAGACTTAAATAAATTATTTAAATATCCAATTTAACTAACATATTTCCATATCATCTTCATAAAGAAGGGGATAATATTTTTTATTTTTAACGTGAATATTTCAATATTTAAAAAAAATAAAATAATAAAAATAAAAATAAATAAATTATTCTTTAATAAGAAGAAAATGTGTGAAATAAAATTTATATTTGACATTTAAAAATATTAATAATAATAAAAACTTCAAAGGTGAGTTATATATATATATATATATATATATATATATATATATGGGAAATGTAGTTTATAAATAAAATATTTCAATGTGAACTATGTATATATTATTTATGGTGAGGAAAAACAATTAATTTTTTTTTTTTGGTAAAATATTTTAATTGGTTTCACTATTTTATTTTGGTTCTTTTTAGTGAGTTTTGTTTAAAATATAACAAAGATTTTTTGGAATTGCAAGTTCAAATTCCAAGTGTTTAAGAGAATTTTCAAGGCTTTGAATCTATTTATGCATTCAAAATTACAGTTTAGGAGTTGAATCCATTTATGCATTTGAAATGCAATTTAGACAATGGAAATACACTAGAGTGTGCATGTCTATTGATCTATAAAGTATCAAGAGGGATCAAACCTCTTAAGATACCAAAAAAAAAAAAAATTCAAATTTTTCATTTTGAAAAATAAATGCATCTCAAAATATTTGATCTCCACATCCATAATTAAAACAAAAATATATTAATTTAAAAAAAAAACAATTTTGATTCACATCCTTATGAATTTGAAAATAATAACTTTAGGATAAGTGATATTTTCAATATTTATTTAGACAATAAAACAACAAAGCTAAGGTAAACTCATCTTTGAGTTATTGGATTTGAATCAAAAGTTATTGAAAGTAATTAATCTGCAATGAGTATATACATATGTATTATTAGTCCATGTCGCAGGCATAGGGACTATAGTAATACAAAATTCCATTTGACATTAATTTGTCTTAGTTATCCTCCGAAATAATGAAATTTAACCAAACTTTAAAAACTTTTTAAAGGATAACAATGTATTTTTTTTCATGGTTTTGGCCTCTTCATGAGGCGGAGAGGGGTTGTAACCATATAGTATCTTAGCTTTGTATCAGTCATATTTCGAACTTGTAGAATAATTCTAGCATTAGTTCCTTGTATTAAATGTTATTTGTTTGCAAATAATTCATTAGTTGAGGGTCTTCATACTTTCCTTCTTTCCTTCTTGTACAATTGTTACTAGGACAACCATGCAAGGCAATGAATACCATTATCTACATGTGTTGGACTGCTCATTGCTACCTGTATTCAAGTTCAGATAATTGATAATGTAGCAATGGACTTGCCTACTCTGGAATAGTCTCTGCAACTAGGCAATGGATGTTGAACCAAAATATTTTTTTCCATGTTATCTTTTCCCTATTATCTGTTGTGTATACTCTTCATCTGCTCAATTCACTCATCCTTTTTCCTGCCATTCCAGAGAAATGGATGTTGAACCAAAATATTTATATTTTCCTTTGTCTGCTCTATTCACTCAGGACCATTTTTCCTGCCATTCTAGAGCAATCTACTCTGTTCACTCATCTTCTTTGTTCACTCAGGATCCTTTTTCCGACCATTCTGAAGCAAAATACAACAAGTAAACAAAAAAATTAAGCTATTCAAATGAAATTGTATTTCTTTCTATAAGTTCTTCATATGCAATTATATTTCTTTAGATTATTGGCCATCGTTTTCAAAGATGGCTCAAGATTGCTAGCAAAGGTGTTGATGTGAGTTAAATGAAGGCTGGGAAGAAAATGACCAGGCAATCAACGCTCTTACCTTTTCTGATGTTGTAGAAGCTAGCTATTATGACACTTACTCAATCAAATTCTCCTCACTCTGTCGCCCCACAAAAATTTCCTCATTCCTATCTCCTCGGGCTCTTCTCCTCAGGCTCTCTTTGCCAGATATGTTGGCCACCTACTCAAAGAACCACCCATACCAAGAAAATCATGTTGTGTATATTGGCCCTGGCTTTGCACTTCCATATCACCGAATATGTCGGCCTCCTGCGCATAGAACCACCCATACCCGACGAATCATGTTGGGTAGATTGGCCCTGGGTTTTCACTTCAATATTGTCATATTTTCATGCCATAACCAAAATAAATTCGCAAACCATAGCTCCTTAATACTTGTGCAGTAAAATATCAATTTGGAGTGGATAGCGTACTAAATTCCTCTTACTGAGGTTATTCAAAAGAAGAAAGAAATACGTATATAAAATAAATCAAGGGCGCCTTTGCGGGCCGAAGTTGAGCTGCTTTCTGAGTTCTCTGACTAAAATTTGGTTCAACACAATTGTGTGGTATATAAGACTGACTCACATCTAGGGCTGCTATCATCCTTGCTTTTGAAACCAACAACTTCTATAACATTCATTGATCATTGATCAGCCACGAAAGAGATCACCAGACTCTTCATGTGGGCTCTTGATGCACACTAGAGCATGTAGTCAAGGATGAAAGATACCAAGAATAACTTCTTACGGTTCTCCTGGTGGATATGCTGGTGGTGACTAGGCGAACGGGGGTAGTGGTTGGTGGCTTGCTAGTTGTTGGGGCTTGCTCCATGGCTACCTTTGCATTTAGAGGATTCCAAACAACTGCTAGGGGTTATTTATATACTGGTACAAGGTCAACGGGTTAAGCAACACTCGAGAAAAAATATCCAGAGGCAGCACCAGTTCAATTTCTAGTGCCCCAAGGGGATCCACCAGTATCCTTCCACTCGATTCCAAATCCATTAGGTTTATTTTTATGCCCGTTCGATAAGACCAGGTATAGTGAAGTAGCCTTGAAGCTATTCCAGAAAGGTGTTATTGGTAGACGTTGGTGTCTAGGGAAGGTCCAGATATTCTGGTGCATAGGTAGTTTTAACTAAAGCAAAGAATGGAAAGTTAAGCTTGTTTCATTCCATTGTATCCCATCCCATTATGTAGAATTTTGATTATTGTATGTATCCACTATAGCACGTGTAATGTATGTATATGGAACCAACGCCACATGTGTTTCATTCCATAAAGAGGCAAGGTGTTTATTAATTATACTTATTAAAACTTTTTTGAATTACATACTGATATTTTTATTAATATATTTAATATTCTATTAATTTATTTAATATTTCGGGCTCTTGCGTTTTCTTAGATTATTATTCATAGCAAATTTATAAGTAGGCGTCTCCATTGCTTAGGTGTTTATTTTCATTTTCATTTTCATGAAGAAGAGTTCAAAGAAAAGTTTCATGGGTTGGCATAAATGTGTTACTCTTCCCAATAGGATGGCAGGTTATAATTTAAGAAACCCCTTCCTCACAGTGCATTAGCCATGAGCTTCATTATTGGTGCATGGAATCAAGTGAATTGAAGGTCGCTCTTTCTTTGCACCAGTGCGAGGTAAGTAACTCCCCGAATTTTTATATCTCTCTTGATATCCCCAATATAGTTGCAAACTTAGGCACAGTTGGGAAGACAAGTTTTCTCGAGTCTCCCACAATGAAACCTCTGTGCAGACTCCATCACTGCAACCCTCTATGGATCCTTGCATAACATCTCTGCACCAAGGGTCAGTAACATAGCGCAGACCTACTCTGGACTGCGAGAATTAGAGAGACATGTGGCATCCCCGAATTGAGCTATAACTACACATTCCTGACAAATCCTAGAAGTAGTTTCGGGAATAAATTTAATAGTCATCCAAGTATGGGAAGAGACCTAGTTGTTAAAAATAGTATAGTTTCATATCACAGTTTCTTTTTTATCATAGGTTAGAACCTAGTCAGTAAACCAGGACCTCAAGGCTTTGTTTTTGTACACACTCAAAGTAATCTCTGATCTAAACCCACGGTATAATGTACAAGTTGTGTAAGGTTGGTTTCAAACAACAATTAGGTTATTCAGTCCATACAATTTGCTGATATTTATAGAAATTTGTTTCACTTTCTTGGTTGGGTTTAATTCTCTGCCTATGAGCTTGGCAAATGCCACATTATGGTAGTTTTGCATGGGGTAGATTGAAGTGATGATCAAGATGAGTACAATTTTCAACATTTCGTTGCAGAATATGTATAGTGTTTATATGAAATCCTATGTACATTGTTGGTCTACTCTATAACAAGTTTTTAGGTTTGATTCCATTAGTTATTTATCACTTTACTTTTCTTGATGTGTTTCAGGAACTTTTGCATGTGTTGATGTAGTGCATATACCATCTCTGCTCCATTGATGTCGGCTTCACCACATGACAATGGTTCCTCCTATTGTGCCAAAAAATATCTTTCATGATGGCGACGAAGAAGTTCAAAAACCTGTTAAGGTAATTTAATGCCAACTCTTGTTCTTCTTCTTATCAAATCATGGCTTTGGGAATGTGGTTCTCATCAATTCCAACTATTTTTGTATCTTTGATAGGATATTTCCTTTAATATATTGATAACATATGATTTCAATTAATGTGTTATACATAGACTTGGCTTTTATATCATTGTTTTTATGAGGTGATTTATTATTTTTTCAAGTTTTGTCACGTTTGCTAGTCTGCACGAGTAATAAATAAATAATATGAGAAATAATCAAAATGAGTATTATTTATACTTTGGAAAAAATGTTTTGCTGTGGTACGCAGTTGATTCCTCCTATTCATGGATTTCATTGAAACTTTTTGTAGGAATTGACATGCTACCTTTTCTTCTCAAGGAAATATAGTAACTTCATATTTAAAAGGAGATAAATGTTACATTTTTCAATTACAACAAGGTACACAAAGAAACCATTTGTCCTAAAATTCAAAAACAACTCCTATCCATTGTAAAAACTCATTGCCTACTATATAAGGTCGTGAAATATGCTCCATTGGCACTAGGGTTTCTTTAGCTGCTTCTAAATCATTTTTTGACAGTTTGTATGCCTTTGTGTTGTGTTCCCTATATATAAGAGTTAAAGAAGTGTGATCGAATCTACCAAGGAGCTTTGTCTGATCAAGAACTAAATGAATAAAGTCTGTCAGGGTAGTATACTGAGGTGTTTGTTCAATAAGTCTACAAAGAACACAAAATCCTGAACTTTTTTAACCAAAAGGATAATCTAGATTTTAGGGGTGCATTCAATTCCACAGTTGCTTTGCTTCCACCACCAACATGCTTCATTTTTCTCATTTACCAAGAAATTGGTTGTATAACCTAAACTTGCCTTACAATTTGCACTGCTAGTGTTTGACCACATCAAAACATCTTCTTCCAGACTCAGCCTTATTGAACAACTTGAAATTTTTGAATAAAGGAGGTCCACTATTCTGCTTATGACTATCTAATCCAAAAAGTAACACCTCTTTTTTGCCATGTTCCCACATTTATTTTTGTTCTAGTGTATTCATGTCTACAAGAAACCCTAACTACTCAAGAGTAGGCTTTAATATTCTGACATTTGGAGATGATCTTATATGATGGCATAACAAAATGGGTCTGAAATAATCAAAGTAATTTGGTGTTAGATTTATGGATTCAAGCCAAAATACTAATAGTTAATTTTCACTTCCAAGATTATTTTTAAAGACCTGGTTAAATTTGAAACAATATCAATGTGTGTGTGTGTGTGTAGAAATGTTTAATTATTTTGCGCTCCTTTATCTCAGGTGAAAGGGACCCGAGATCCCTAGGGATTGAACATCTGTCATTTTCATTCTTGATGGGGATATGAATCATTCTTACTATGTTACATTTATGGAAATGAATGTTAGCACTTGGGTTTATAATTTTATCATAGCGTAGATTTGATGTTTACATTGAGTCATGAAAAATTTAGTCCTTTATTTGGCGAACTTGTGTGATGATGAGCTTTTCATTTGGACACCTTGTCTATTTAGCCCATTTCTAATTTGGTTCCTATTCGATGTTGGCTTCATTAATTCTCTCTAAATCCTTTAGGTTCTCGTGTCCTTTGTTGTGGATCTCCAATGCATGTCTATTGGAAATCGATCAAGGGCCTTTCTCACGGTGTTTTCACTGAGAATATTTATTTTATGGTTATCATGGCTTAGGAAAAAACAACTATAAAATAAGGAGGTCCTCATTACCAACCACTTACTCATGCTCAACATGACTTTGAATCTTCAAGAGCCATTTATAATTGTTGGACTCCTCATTATTGAGTCAACCAAAGTTAATAGGCAATTATAATTATTGAACTCCTGATTATTGAGTCAACCAAAGTTAATAGCCATTTATAATTGTTGGAATCCTCATTATTGAGTCAACCAAATTTTAAATTCGTGTAGAATGGGGTTTTCTCTCTTATGACATTTTTGAGAAGACCTAGGCCCTTGGATTCTTGACACACACACCCCTGAACTCAAGACACCAAATATTTTAAAACCATTGAATTATATTCAAAGATAAAATGATTATGGGAAATTTCTTGGTGGAAATAAGTGAGGAATACTAGGCCATTCTAATTTATTGGGAAAATGAAATTGAAATTGCAAATCAAGGAGGTCAACCCCAAAGTTTCCACTAAGGCGCTGAAGAAAATGGATTCAAATATCTGACATCCAAGGGAACCTATGTCCAGGTTTTTTATTATGATGTCAAATCTCCTCCATTTTAATATTTTATGTGCATTTCCTTCTCTATCTTTTATCTATTTTTATCATGTTGGGAACCGCTACTTTTCCTATCACTAGGTATAGGATTTGGGAATGTCACAGGTTCGGTTTTGAATTTATTTATTATACAAAATTATACCTATTTTGTCTGTGTAAGACAGAGTTGAGTTTGGGCGTCTCTTAGGATAGCTTATTTCCCCCATAGGTGGCTATCACCCTCATCCCCTCCCCATGAGGTTTGAACTTGAGACTTGATGAGGACTAAAACCCACACAAACCAACTGGTCTATTCCTCATGGGTAGTTCTTCCTTAACTTATCTCTCTTATCTATATTGGAGTTGGGCTCCATATTTATACTGGTTTCTTATGATATTTTAAGTATTTAGATCATAACATTCAAACTCATTAAATAAATTGGAAATTAGTCTCAAATTTTCTAGAATACTTAGCTTTCCATTGAAATTCAAAATCAATTTAACTCAAAAATTTACAAAATGGTTATAGAAATATTTTTTTTAAGGAGAATATTATAAACAAAGAAAACTATTTTTTAGCTTAAAAAAAATTAAAAAAATTTCAATGATCAAGGATGGTGAAGTCAAATATCCTTCAATTTGTAGGTGATTTTTTAGATAAGAAATAAATTAAAATGTTTATATTTAGCAAATATTTCATGGTGCCATTTGGCCCTGGAAATGAAGGAGGAAAACGATGGTGACTAAATGCATTAATTGATATTAATGTCAACTAGATATACCACTACTAGCATCTCCATTGGGATTTGGATCCTAAGGTGTGGCAATGGGATGGTGTCATCGATGTGTTGCACTAATTGTACCAAGTAGGTGGTCTCCAACCAATTTAGGGTTTTGAGCCACTATGTCCATCTCATCGTCCTCCTTGGTAATTTCATCCTTATCATCACTGATTTTTTCTAGGATCCTCTTGGATATATTTACTTTCCACTATATTTCTTAATACTAACCTAGAATTATGAATGAGATTATTTGGACACTGAAGACTATTACCCCTCATTTTCATAGGTGTACCCCTTGTAAAATTCTTCACTGACCCTTGTATTTGTGGCCTTAATAGCAGGTGTATTCACTTGTGTCTATGATATTGATGAAAATGTGGTTTTTGATGACAATGTGGTATGGAACTTCTTGGGTAGTTAACTTTTTTCTAATCTTTGGGGATTTTAAGATTTTTCAAGAAGCATGTGTGTTCCAAGGCACTCGGCAGACCTTTTAAGGATTTTTCGGCCTATTGATGCATGCGTGGATAGCCTTGTCACATGTTGTAGATCATCCTATAATACCATCTTAGTTTGGTTTCTAATTGAACTAATTTATGCTTGGGTTGAGATCTAACTTATGCATGATAGACTTAAGATTGTGTTGGGGTATATTATGGATATAATATGACTTGGAGGGGTCATTTCCATAGCTTTTGGAGGTTCATTTTTCATGAGGATGATGTGGACATAGTTTAAAGACATAACTTGAAGACTAATTAGTTGAGATTGAGGGCCAACCCTAGGGCTAAACCCACACAATTCGACATCATATTTCGCCTTTAGGGTTTAATCACCCATTTTATTATGTAGAGGGTCACTATGATGTAGGGGCATCCCTAAAAATCCATTAACCGAGAGGTCAAAAACATTTACTAGAGGATTTGGTTCCACAATGAGTGGTTTTTTAGGAGAGAATTTATTTAGATTGTTATGTAATTTGTTTAAATTAGTCAGATTGTTGAAAATTTGTTATAGTTTGTTTAATTTTCCATAAATTGGTCTCATCATATATTCATGGATCTCACTGAGCTCTACAATCTATACATTTCTTGTATTTTAATGTTAGCATGTGGTGTAAGAGTTTTACACTATACGTTAATCTCATTCTTTATTAAAACACAAGAAATATAAAGATTACATGAGGAGTCAATCCAGATCCATGAATATATATATATATATATATATATATATATATATATATATATATATATATATATATTCATGGATCTGGATTGAGCTCCTCATGTAATATTTATATTTCTTGTATTTTAATAAAAATAAGTTAGCGTGTGGTGGAATATATATATATATATATATATATATATATATATATATATATATATATATATATATATATATCCCTTTAACTATTGTTGCAAGTGGTGAGCCCTGGTATTGCACCAAGGGTGCTGCAACTCCCAGGGGCTGCCCTAATTTACTTTATCAACCCAGGGTTCATAAAAATTTTGAGATGACAGTGCTATACACAAAAGATGCATTATGTTCATGTCATCCTCTTCTGCTTTACGAAAGGGTGCTATTTCTTAATTTATGAGAACAACTTGAAAGTAAATTGCTGGAAGGAAATGACATAAAGGAAACTAAAATAAATTGGTGGAAAGAAATGACAAGAATGAAGCTAATTGAATTTGCAGAAAATAAATAGCAGAAAGGAAACCAATTCTAAACCACACTTAACTTGGCCAAATGGCTAAATGCACTCTACTTATCCTATGATATATCTACCATTCTCTTATCCATGAAACTAAACTATCCATGACTTAATTCTAACTAAATAGAGTTAATTTGCAGCTTGGAGGAAGAAAAAGGGCTAAAAGAGGCTAATGGGGGGGTTTAACACATGAAACGAGGTTTGGAAGTGGAAAGAGGGGGTTAAACCCTTAGAAAAATTTATTATAATGTGATAAATTAATTTGGAGTGGAAATAACTCAGAAGTGTGATGGAAGAGTGTGATGGAGGACAAAAGCCGCAATGTGCAATGTCGCAATCGCAACTTCGCAAGTTTAAATGGATAGCAGGAAGGACTTAATGGAATAAACTAAATTGTGCGAAGTGCGACAAGTGATGTGGCGGGTTGCAAATTTCAATATCGCAAATTTAAATGGATAGCGGAAAGGACTTAATGAAATGAAATAAATTGTGCGTAGTTCAATTTCAGATGCGGTAAAGGTTGCGGGCTGCAATCTGCAAAGTGGTAAGTTTGGCGGGATGTGATTTGCCATAGGATAAGATCTGCGGGATGCGATTTGTGATGGGGATGACGTGGTGGTGAAAATAAAAAGGGAAAAGTTGCAGGGATGCGATTTTTGATAGGATAAGAAATGCGGGTTGCGATTTGTGATAAGATAAAATCTGCGAGATGCGATTTGCAATAGGATAACATGGCAATGAAAAGAAAAAGGAAAAATTTGTCATTTGCAATATGCGATTTCGTAATATCGCAATCGCAAAGAATGAGCGGTGAGTGTTAAGGGTAAAATCTAAAATGTTTGAAGTGCGATTTTGTGATGAGCGACGTGACGGTGGGACCGGCGACGAGGCGCGATTTAACAATATTGCAATCGCAAGGACATGCAGCAAGTGTTAAAGGTAAACAGTAAACGGTGCAAAGTGAGATTTTCGATTTCGCAATATCACAATTTCAAAGAAGGAGCGGTAAGCGTTAAAGGTAAAAGGTAAATGGTGGAAAGTGGGATTTTCGATTTCGCAATATCAAAATCACAAGGAACAAGCAGTAAATGTTAAATTTAAAGGCCAAATGTTGCAATTTGCGAAGTGCGACGTATGGTGGTGGGAGACTCAAGGATAAAAGGTGGAGGTCGGGTTTTCGGTGGTTTGGAATGGTTTTTCATGTGTTTTTAGTAAAAAGGGGTAGGTAGCCATGAACGGAGGAAAAAAAATAAATAAGGCTTAAGGGCTTAAGTGCGTTCGGAAAAAAAGGTAAGTGCAGCGTTAAGGAGAGAAGGAAAGGAAGGGAATGGAGGCATAACAGGAGTGCTTAGAAGTGAAGCACACCTGTGGATTCATGCATGGGAAACCAGAAGAAATGTGCGATGAAACAATGAAAGAGAGGCTTAGACTTGGTAATACAATTTCTTCCCAAAGCTTCGAACAGAAATAAATTTTGGCATGTGGGAAGGTCTACCCTGATCGAACTTTATTGACAAAGGTGAGAGGGGGAGACTTGACCATAGTATTTGGAGTTTTACCTCTATTTTACTACGCATAAGCAATTAAAACTACAACAATACAAAATATAAATAGTAATGAAACTTATTAGATGCAGATCTAACTTAAATGGTAGAAGAAAAACTAGCTAAATGGCAGAAAGAAAAATATAGTTACAATAGAGAAGCTAAGGCACATGGATTGGGCCCTAACCCATGAGCCTAGCCCTCTGAAACTTAAATCAATCGAACGAAATCAGTCTGATCATTTCATAAAATAATAACTTCATACATCTCTAAAAGTTTGATCACTGAGTAAAACAAAAAGCTCAATAACTCACAATAATATTTCCTGAGTGGAATCGAGACTAGAATAGACTAACTCTTCCTAGCTCTAGCTCTACTCTATTTATTCTACAGGGTAGCTACCAACAACTCCCTAGAAAATGGTGATTGAGTCCACTTGACTCCAAGTGAACAAGGATTGGGTGCATTCCTCTTTGAGTTGCTTGGTTACCTCTGGAATTCGAATTGCTAGGGAAAATCCTTGGGGATCCTTTGGATGCTTTTGGAATTCGAATTAGAGAGAATATATGGGATCCTTCAGATACCATTGAAGGTGGACAATCCTCCTATCATTCCTATTTTTTGTCCCATCCAAGTCTTTATGATAAAATCCTTATAAAAATTATTAATAATTCCTGATTTTCTTTACTCAGCCTTATATTAGGCACTCATAGTATGTTAGCCTAAATCACCACCTATGCTAGCACCATAAAACCAAATAATAATAAAAATTAAAGAAAAAGATATCTAAGAAGAAAAACAGGTGACTATTAACCCCTCCAAATATTTCTAATGATGGAGCTCATCATCACCCCCTACAGAATGGTTGCTCATCCTTTGAGAAACTAATCCTCCTCCTACATTTCCTTTAAAATTATGCTAGCCCCCTGATTTCCTCAGGAAGAAGTGTGGTATTTTCCCCAAGGGGGTAAAAACCATTATTCTTTTCTCCATTTTCCCATTCTCTATCTTGTGCATATGTGTCATGTTCATCAGTCAGCCCCAGCAGCAAAGGTGGGTTGAGCTTTAGTCCCAACCATTGGATCTTTTTGGCCTGCATGGCCCTCTTGTATAATGGTGCCCTTTCCAATGCACCCCTCAGTCTTTCTAGAGTATGGTACTCCCTGTTCTTGAGGCTATGAGGGAGGTTATTCCATCTCCTCTGGCTGGCCATAATGCACTCCTCTTCTATCTACCTAGAAACATCATCAAAGTGACCTATCACCTAGTTTTGAGTATGAAGGTAACTTTCCACCAGTGGAGGGTCCCTTTAAATCTCTCGATGGTTAAGGATGACTCTTCTTGGGATGAAGACTTCTGGCCTAAGATATAAGGGTTCTATATTTCTTCTTCCCATGACCTTCCATATCTATTTTGCTCTAGTTTCCTCATTTACCATCCAAGATTATAGAGCCATTAACTGCATATCTCCCATTATAGGATTGGGGTTCCAAATCTCTAGATTTTTCAGCACAAAGTTATGCACATAAAACTCTGCCATCTTTTCCTGATCAGCCATGTTACCTTTTTTGAAGAACTTCATGAATTTCCTACAATTTTGGAAAGGGAGTGATCCATTGGATGCTAGACTTTTGATTTGAAATAGAAGTCATTTTTCTTTGAGGTACACAACATATGAGTCATAGGGGAATCTTTGATGAAGGGATTCTATGCATAAGTCCGCCATGGTGGCTATTCGCTCCTCTTTTTTCTACAATTGCTCCTTCAGTGCTACATTCTCTGCCTGTGCCTTCTTCAGCTGCTCCTTTAGAATTATTTCTTCGATTCTTTCCTACCCCTTGGTGATTCTTCAATGATAATTAGGCTTGTGGGAGAAATTATGGCTCTCTCTAATTGTTGTCAGCTCTAGAACACCTAAAGGCCTGCCTTTTTCTCTTTGCGCTCAGAGGAGCTATGGTGGAAACTATGTTTTTGTATTGAGGGGATGTGGTGTTGTGTTGTGACTCTAATTGTTGTCCACTTTCTGCTATCTCTATGACTTCTATATCCATCTCTTCTATTTTTCTTTCGCCCTTTGTCTCTTTCTCTTCTTTTTCTAGTTCTTGTTGTTTCTGTTGGTTCTTCCTCTTCTTCTTCTAGTTCTTCTTGTTTTTATGGTTCTTGCTCTTATTCTTTAAGTGCTACATGCTTCTCTCAGTCTCTCTCCCTTTAAAATTTTTCAATATATTGGTTTGGATGAGACGACATCTCCTTTTATTAGATAGCACAACTAATTTTTGAGTTCTTATGTAACTCGGCTTAGCTCTAGTTCTGTTGTAGACAGTTTTTTCCTTCTCTTGTTAGTTCATGATGGACTGCGTGTTTCCTCCCCTCATTCTCCTATATTTAAATGATTTAAATTATTTTCTTTTGCATGCCCAGGTGGCATGTAATTCCAGTTTTATTCCAGTCATACCTCGCAGTGGTGGCCGAGTTAACTGGCCACCTTTTTTCCCCTTAAACGCTAAGTCTGTAAATTAATTATTTCTGGCTATTATGGATGTGTAGCAAGGGGTGAGAAGCTATGCTTGAGTTTACCTATTGTGGTCAAGGAATTTGTAGGAGACAATCTTTTTATATGCTACGTTCTTCACCATATTCCTATTCTTTGAGTGAGCAGCTTGTTGAATGAAAAGTTTCCTGAGTGAGTTGTTAACATTTTCTTGCTGTTTCTCTCTATTGTGGATGTTGCGTGGGGTGCTTGAGATGCCATGGGTGGAATTATCATCCTCCTAGAGTTTTTTATGCAACTACCCTTTTTTTTATTCTTGGAAGTCCATGGATTTTTTTTTCTGAAGGAACTTCCTCATGTTTGTAGCAGTCTGTTTGTGTGATGCTACCCTTGCTACATTGTGCTTAGGAATGGAGGAGTGTGATGTATGGATGCGATGGAGGAAGTTATGAAGATGAATGGATTGAATGATGGGATGGATGGTAATATACAAGAGGGGAAAAGAAGATGAATGTTTCCCTATGTTTCCAGAAACCATTAACAACCTGCAAAATAACAAACACAAAGAACACCGAGATGCAGATGTATTTTTTGTTTTTGTTCTTTTTCTCTCTTTTTTTTTTTGAAAGAAAGTGGGCTACCTCCATGGAGTTTTTCAACCCACAAACTTGCCTTGGGTTCCTCAGAGAGGTTTTCACCCATGGATCTTTATTCTATTTTTCTCTCTTTTTTTCTTGAGCAAGTGATCTGCCTCCATCGAGGTTCTCAACCCATAGTTTTTTTTTTGAGGTGTTGGAAACTAAGGAGTTTCCCATCACATAAACCTATATATTATTGAATATATGAACTATTCCTTTGACAAAGGGAACTTGTAAATTTTAAATCTATGACCATTGAAAAGGAAGGGGATTCCTTCCTCATCTATGGTTCTGATCTGAACTTCACCATTATAAAAACATTTTTCCACCGTGTAAGGTCCTAACCATCTTGTCATCAGCTTTCCTTTAAAATCTTTAAACCTTGAATCATAAAAAAATGCCTAATCTCCTTCTTGGAAGGCCTTTTCGGTGATGTTCTTGTCATGCCATACATTCTTTTGCAGCTGAACTACCTCTGTGTGAAGAAGTGCTTGCATTATGAACTCATCCAATCCATTTAGTTGCAACAACCTCTCTTTCCAAGCATTTGATAAATCTAGATTTAATTCAGCTGCCATTCTTAAAGTATTGAATTCAAACTCAACTAAAAGTAGAGCTTTCTTACCATATACTAGTTCATAAGGAGTGAATCTTGTTGTTGTCTTCCAAGTAGTGTTGTAGGCCCAAGTAACTTCTACCAATCTCTCTGCCCAATATTTCCTACTGTTGCTCACAACCTTGGTGAGGATTCTCTCGAAAGCTCTGTTAGTTACTTCTACTTGGCCATTCACATGAGGGTGATAAGCAGTAGAACTTCTATGCTTAATCTTGTGCTTCATCATCAGATTCTCAATGAGGTGAGAGGTGAATTGTGCTCCCTGATCAGTGACTATTTATCTCGGGTATCCAAATTTGTAAAACACATTCTCCCTCTTAAATTCTACTACTTTATCCTCAGTTTCTACCTTCACTACTTTTTCTTCAGCCCACTTTGTCAAGTAATCAGTGCAGACTATGATATACTTATTTTGTCTGGATGGTGGATCAATGGGTCCAACAAATTCCATACCCCACTTTTCAAATGGATGAAGAGCCACTTGATGGTGTAAAGGCATTTCATCCCTTTGTGCAGGTTTCCCCATCCTCCGACACTGGTCACACCTGCTAGTGTATCTTCTGGAATCTTGATGAAGGGTAGGCCAATAGTATCTTGGCTGCAAAATTTTGTAAGCGGTTCTAGGCTTTGCAGCAAAGTGGCCTCCACATGGGCTATCATGAAATTCAGAGAGGATATCAAAAACTTATTCCTCCCTCACACATCTTCTTAGGATTTGATTAGGGCCTAGCTTGAAAATATTTCCCCCAATCCATGTGAAAGGGAAACTTTTTCTGATGATTATGCTCCTCTCCCTGAATGAAAGATTAGGAGGGAGTTTTCCAACAACCAAGTAGTTGGCTATATTGGAAAACCATGGTGAGAGTGTTGATATGGCAAAGAGGTGTTCATTGGAAAATTGGTCATCTACCAATCCTTCTTCACCTGCAGGGAGAACTAACCTGGACAAAAAATCTGCAACACAATTTTCCTTTGCAAGTTTATCAACAATAGTCAAATCAAATGGCTACAAAAGTAACAACCATCTAATTATCCTAGCATTTACATATATTTTGTTCATTAAATACTTGATGGATGCATGGTCAGTGTCGACAAAGGTCTGATATCCAGTTACATAATTCTTGAATTTGTTAAATACATGGACAATGGCCAACATCTCCTTCTCAGTATCAATATAATTTAGCTTGGCTCTGGACAAATGATTTGTTATGAAATAAATGGCATAAGGGATTTTGTCCTCTTATTGTCCTAATGTTGCCCCTACAGATTTTTCGGATGCATCTGTGTGGATGTGGAAAGGAAGAGTCCAATTTGGACCTTGGAGGATGGGGGTAGTAGTCAACTATTCCTTAATGAGATCAAAAGCCTCTTGAAAAGGGCTGGACCAAATAAACTCAAAATATTTGGCCAATAACCAAAATAATGGTGAAGCCATCTTCTTGAAATCTTTGATGAATCTTCCATAGTAACGAGCTAAGCCTAAGAAACCCCTAACATCTTTCTTCTTTTGAGGAGCAGGTATCCTTTTGATGATAGTGATTTTGTTCAGGTTTACCTATATTCCTTCTTGGGATATGGAGTGTCCTAATGCAACCCCTCCTTCCTTCAAGAATTCACACTTTTCTGGGCTCAAGGAGAGATGCATCTCAATGCACCTCCTTAGTACTTTACCCAAATTGGAGAGAGCTTCCTGGAAGTCATCCCCATATGGTGTGAAATTATCAATGTAAATTTCGACAGAGTCGTGGAATAACTCAGAAAAGATGCTCAGGACAGCTCTTTGGAATGTAACTGGGGCATTGCATAACCCAAAGGGTAGGAATATATAAGAAAAGGTACCCCAAGGGCAGGTGAGAAGGTATTATCTTTGTCTTCAGGGTTGATTTGAATTTGATTGTACCCACTAAACCCATCTAAGAAGGAAAATAACTCCTTCCCTGCAAGGCCATCCAATACTTGGTCTATAAATGGAAAAGGGAAATGGTCTGTCTTGGTGGCTTTGCTAAGTTCTTGATAATAAACACAAATTCACCACTTCCCATTCTTCTTTGGGACTAGGACAAGAGGGGATACCCACTCACTATTGGATATAGGATATATGAACCCTACATCCAATAGGTTCTACAACTCTTCTTTAACTATATCCTTCAGAGCCTGGTTCATCCTTCTTTGAGGTTGTCTCACAAGCCTGCATCCTTCTTTAATGTAAATTTGATGTCTACATAATGAAGGATGCATCCCTTTCATGTCCTTGTAATGCTAATAAAATGCTTCAAGATTTTCTTTCAAAAGCTGGCATAACTGCTTCTCTTCTTCATTTGAGAGGTTTGAGTTTATTTTTAGATATCTGGATGGACCAAACTCAATAGACTTGGTGGTTTTAGAGGTTGTCTCAACTGAGTGCACTTGTATCCAAGGTTGGATTTTAGACTCTTTGACTAAGGTTTCGAGAGGAGTGTAAGTGGAGGACTGGCTTTGAATGGCATGGTTGATGAGTTCATCTTCATTAAGCCTCCCCCCTCTAAGAATAACATCTATGGTACACATAGGGGCAGTGTTATATAACTCATATTCTTCATCCTCCAACCATATGCGGAAATCATGATCAATGGTAGGTTGGGATGGAGGATATAACACTAGTTGTTTAGACAAAGGCCCATTTTTGATAGTCATGTTTCCAGCCCGACAAGTAATATAAGCATATGAAGTGGCTAGCCAAGGTCTCCCTAAGATGAGAGGATAACCATTAAACTTGGTTTTTGGTTGAAGAACTAGGAAATATGTGGGATACTCCCAAGAGTCAATGGTAACCATAACATCCTCAACAATTCCTTCTGGAGTTACCGTGGATTGATCTGCAAGTTGCAGAACTGTTTTGGTTTTCCTCAAAGTCCCTTGGAGATTATGTTTCAACATAGTTTCCTTGGTAATGATATTTATGGCAACCCCTAGATCAATCAAAGTTTTTGGGGCTATGACACCATCTATATGCACATCAACAACTAGACTACCAGGGTCTAGGAATTTTAGAAATATCACCTTCCTCGGTATCAGGTCACACAGTTGTCGTACCACATTGATCGTGGGGGTATCTCTCTTCCTTCTCCCAAGTTTCTTGAAGCACTTTTCTTTGATGAGCCTATTGTAGAGAGGGACATCCTTAATGGCCTATAGAAGTGGTATTTTTACACACAAATTTTCTAATTCTCCCAGGAGTTCAATCTCCTCCGGGGTGTGCTGACTAGGGTGGATCAAGCGCTTGGGAAAAGGAGGTTGTTAGATCTGAGTGTTATCTTATTCCTTTTCATCCTCAACCTCTACAGGTGGAGATGGGGGATGGTTCTCTGGGAGTACTCTTCCTGACCTAAGATTAACCTCTTGTATCTCCACAACATAAGATGGATGGGATGTTTCTCCACTGGGAGCCTGTTGTGCCTGTCTGTTATTCGGGTTTGGATTGGGCTATGCAGGTATAGGTAGCCTAGGTGGAGCAACATGAGTAAGATGAGGTTGAGGTTGGGGTGGAGGCATTAGAGTATATAGTTGATTTTTTTGAGGCCTCCACCCTTAGGATGGATTGTTCCACTAAGGTAGTTATGGAACATACTTCTAAAATGGTTGGTTTACTGGATGAGGATGATATCAAGGGTTGGAAGGCCAAGTAGGAGGTGTAGACCAGGATGGAGGAGTGAGGGTGTACCAAGGTTGCATGGGTGCACTCTGATTTTTGTAATATTAAGAGTAAGGTGCACCTTGCATACCTTATTGATATGGCCGAGGGAATTGAAGCCTTCTCTGGTTGATATAACATAGTTTCTCTGGCAATGTTTCCCCACATTGATATACAACTTTGAGTACAGGTAAGGAGGGACACTTTTCTATGGCATGATTCTCTTCACAGACTAAGAAAACCTCTATGACATTCAGTGGACAGTCATTTCTTGGGTGCTTCCTGGTACATCTAGGACATAATATGGCCAAGGATCTCTCTCCTTCCTCTTGCTTCCTTTTGACTTGCATTGTGTTCATTTGAAAAGAAAAGGTGTGCAGCATTTCACTCTTGAAGACCTCTAGCATGTTTCCAATGTCATGTTTTATGAAGCTGGAAGAGGAAGGGGTATTGGATGTACTTTGGCTAGCTCTGCCCTTCTTCATGAATGCCCTAGAATGGTTTCTGAAGAAAATTTTGATTGTTTCATAGGGTTGTTGGTAGATATATCCTCCTGATAACATGTTCAAGGTTTATATCATATCTTCATTGATCCCTTGAAGAAGTACAAGTTTAAGTGAGTTAGGATCAAGAGTACATTTGGCCCTCTTATAGTTCAATTGAAACCTCTCTTCATAATATTCTAGGGATTCATCAGGCCCTAGAGTCATCCTAAATATCTCATCCTTAGTTTCCTTGGACCTACAATAGTCTTTGTACTTTCTGTTGACGGTCTCTTACATATGTGCCCAGGTAATGATGTTATCCTGAGGCAGACCCGTGAACCAGCGCAAGGCTGCATCCTTAAGGGCAGATGGAAATTGCATCAACTTTTGATCATCAGAGGTGTAGTCATAAATCCTACAAAAAATAGAAAATTCAAACGTGAATGTGTCAGGGCCCTCAGAGGTAATTCCATGGAAGTGTGGAAGAGCTGAGGGGCTAATGTTTTTCATCTTAGTTTCCCCATCTGCCTCTCTTATGGGAAAGGCTCTCTGGATACCAACCATGGTTAAGATAGGTGAAGTAGGTCCCTCAGTTGAAACAAGGTCTTCTTCTTATTCTTCCCTAAAAGGATCCTCAAAATATTCAGAAGGCTCTCCTATAGGGGGTCCAATCTCACTGCGACTGAAGAAGAGTGAAGGGTGGCTAGGAGGTGATGTGGGGGTTTTAGGTAAGATTTGTCTTTGGGTATTTCTAGTCCTATGAGGTATGAAAATCATATATTTTGGTATTTTTTTTCAATATTTCTGAAATGACATGAAAAGAAAGGAAAGGAGAGATGAATGCTAAAACAAAATCAAAACATCTACTAGACAACTCCCCGGAAATGATGCCAAAAAGTGGTGAGCCCTGGTATTGCACCAAGAGTGCTGCAACTCCCAGGGGCTGCGCTACTTTACTTTATCAACCCGAGGTTCGTACAAAATTTGAGGTGATACTGTTATATACACAACAGACGCATTATTTTCATGTCATCCTCTTCTGATTTACGAAAGGGTGCTATTTCTTAATTTATGAGAACAATTGGAAAGTAAATTGTTGGAAGGAAATGACGAAAAGGAAACTGAACTAAATTGCTAGAAATAAATGACAAGAATGAAGCTAATTGAATTTAAAGAAAACAAATAGTAGAAAGGAAACCAATTCTAAACCACACCTAACTTGGCCAAATGTCTAAATGCACTCTTCTTATCCTATGATCTATCTACCATGCTCTAATCCATGCAACTAAACTATCCCTAACTTAAATATAACTAAAAAGAGTTAATTTGCAGCTTGGAGGAAGAAAAAGGGCTAAAAGAGGCTAGTGGGGGGGGTGTGGGGGGGTTGGGGTAAGGGGGGTTTAACACATGAAATGAGGTTTGGAAGCAGAAAGAGGGGGTTAAACCCTTAGAAAACTTTATTATAAAGTGAGAAATGAATTTGGAGCGGAAATAACTCAAAATTGCAATGACAGAGTGTGATGGAGGACAAAAGACGCGATGTGCGATGTTGCAATCGCAACTTTGCAAGTTTAAATGGATAGCAGTAAGGACTTAACGGAATAAACTAAATTTTTTGAAGTGCGAAGTGTGACGAGGGACGTGGCGGGTCGTGAATTGCAATATCACAACTTTAGATGGATAGCAGTAAGGACTTAACGAAATGAACTAAATTGTGCAAAGTGCGATTTGTGATGTGGTAAAGGTTGTGGGCTGCAATCTGCGATGTGGTAAGTTTGACAGGATGCAATTTGTGATAGGATAAGATCTATGGGATGCGATTTGTGATGGGGATGACATGGCGGTGAAAAGAAAAATGGAAAAGTTGCAGGATGCGATTTGCGATAGGATAGGAACTGCTGGAAGCGATTTGTGATAAGATAAAATCTGCGGTATGTGCTTTGCGATAGGATAACGTGGTGGTGAAAAGAAAAAGGGAAAAGCTACGATTTTCGATATGCAATTTTGCAATATCGCAATCGCAAAGAATGAGCGATGAGTGTTAAGGGTAAAATCTAAAATGTGTGAAGTGCGGATTTACGATGGGTGACATGACGATGGGATCGATAGCAGTGCTCGATTTCACAATATCGCAATCGCAAGGACCAGCGGCAAGTGTTAAAGGTAAAAGGTAAACAGTGCGAATTGAGATTTGTGATTTCGCAATATTGCAATAAAAAAGACCGAGCGGTAAGCGTTAGAGGTAAAAGGTAAACACTGTGAAGTGAGATTTGCAATTTCACAATATCGCAATCGCAAGGAACAAGCATTAAGTGTTAAAGGTAAAGACCAAATGTTGTGATTTTCACTACAAGGAAAAGACCCTCTATTGGATGTTTTTGAGGAACCCCTTATAAAAATACCCTAGACATCCATTTGTAGCGGAGGTTACTAGAGGAGGTTGGCAGGTGGAGGTTTTTGCGGATTTTTTTTTGTCCGGTGCACTTATCATCCTCAACTGCACTGGTGCATTCAACAAGAGAAAGCATCGGTGTGCACAAAAAATTGGCACACCAAACACCATGTGCTCCATACAAACCCCCCTGGTGCATCTTATTACTATAGCTGACTAGTGCATTACAAATATTTTGCATCATTGCGTCCTAAAACCCCGTGCCAAAACTGAAATCGCTTGGTATGATCTTAAGAAACTTCACTTGTGCGCCTATAAAACCCTGCACACCAGAACAGGGTTAAATAAAAAAAATTACAGCCAAAAATCACATTTTTCACTTTTCTCAGTGCTCAAGAGCTCTCAAGCACTAGTGAAACTTATCCTTGTTTGAGCCACCCTGACATTGGTGCTCCCATTGCACCCATTTCACACATTGTTGTTGTGCATTCCCCACCAATCTCCATTTTGAATTTTGCAAAATGGTGGGAAATTAATTTTGAAAATTCTACAGCCAATATGCCTCCTTGACGGCCAAATGTACAGGTATTTTTCTTTCTTTTCCATAATTAATCCTTTTAGCGGATTGGAATTGTAAATTAGCATAAAATTAACCATTAAAAAAAAAACAATTGTCGCGCAGTACGCTCGAGCCATTCAGTTCGCACTGCAACCAGTGCTAATGGTATCCACACTGGTTCTGGGGTAGTACCAAAAGGTGCACCATGATATTTTAAAATTTGAAAAAGGTGCGGTGTGATCGGTTACTCAACTGCACCGTTGACCCTATGGCATAGCAGAAATGCGGTGCGTTGACTGAAATATCCGCCCTGGGGCGGGTATTTTTCTCAGCGCACCATATTTCGGCATTTCCACATGGTCAACAGTGTGGTCTGGTAAAATACTGGACTGTTGACTATGTAATGATGTCAGGAGGTTGGTACGTTGATGTCTAGTAAATTTTCAGCACACTGCCCTCCTGACACTGGTCCATAGTCAATGGCGCAGTATATTATACCACTGCACCATTGAGTTATGAAAAATGCTAGGAGGGTGGTGCGCTAAAAATTTTCAAGTGCACCGCCTCCGGTACGCTGAAAATTTTTTGGTGCACCACCGCCGTTGCGCGACAAAAAAAATGCACTGGTACTGGTGCATGCCTGTTTTTTGTGGTGCATTGACTATTTTTTTTCCAATTTTTTTTATGTATGTATATTCCCAAACACATGTCTCATTTAATAAAAATATGTATCTAATATTTCAATCATTCAGAGATGTGAAAGGAGAGAGGAGAGGGAACAATAGCAACAACAAGCAGACCAATATAACATGGTTCGCCTATGGGAGGCACGAGAGAGGGAGAGGGATGCATACCCTCACCCTATTACAACAGATACCTAGGGGCTCCTAAGGCAAGTAGGCCTCCTCAAGTTCTATGAGGAGGATACTTCCCTAAAGGGACATGGTTTTTTTTTGCGACATCTTATCTGCGGGTGGAATGCCCACCTACAGGTTTTCTGGGTTGGTCCTAACTAGTGGTACACATCCACTGAGGAGGACATATATTTTATTACATGGCTATTGAGGAGAGGGGTGGATTTTCCCTCGTTCCCAGAGGTTCTAGTTGGCTATGCAGCAGGGAGTCAGTTGGTGTACTCCCAGAGATACATTAGCATGAATATACTGTCTCCTTCAGATTTTCAGGTCTCCGGAGGTCAGTTACGTATTGTTGAATTTGGTAGTGAGGAGGTGAGGTGCCTCTCACTTCTGATTTCGACCATATCACACAAAACCAACAACAGGAAACACTTTAGTTGCCCAATTTTATATTATGTTGATTCTTTAGTACAGGATCCACGAATTGTCAGGTGGTCTGCCATTTTTTTGCGGAAGTTTTATACAACCTTAGATAGATGTCGTGCTCATACACAAGGAAGGTTCAACTTCCATTTTTCTTCAGATTTTTTTATTTTATTTTTTGAGAGGTTTCCATAAACGAGGCCTGCTTTTCTTCGGTAGCCTCGCAGGCCGATGTTAGATGCATGGATGCACATGTGGGGACAGATGATGCCCAAGAGAGGCGAGACTGAGTTTTCTGCGAGGATATTGCATGATGCACTGGAGTTGCTAGCCAGTGTTGAGGAGCATCCCTTCATTATGGTCCCCTATCCTTATGCTCGTTTGGATTAGCGAGGGTCTACCAAAATCCTCTTTACAAATAATGAGCCGCCGGATGATAGAGGTAATATTAATGTTTTATTTAATTTTATTCTAACATGTTCTTTAACTTGTTTTTCTTAATTTGTGTAATCAAATTGTCTAATTATTATTGTGTACTTGTATATATTTTGCCTACATTGGGTCTTTTGATGGCGAGGACATGCCAGCACCACCAAATGATCTAGGTGTGGATCCTGATGATGATTAGGATATGATAGATGTCAAGGATCATGAGGCCGGTGTAGAGAGACCGGCTCCTGCTGGTGTGCCGGCACCACCTTTTGCTAGGCGTGGTAAGCTTGATAGCACATTCAGGATGGAGTTGGGCGACCAAATTTTTTCATTGATTTTTGAGGCGGGAGTCAGGCCTGCTACTATGAGAGACATACGGGTTGATGGTAGGTTGTTACATATATGGAGAGGCATGTCGTGTGACATGTAAAACCTGATGCATCATGTCGTAGGAGATACAAACTTAGTTATGCGGCTGAGGAGGACCCTTGCATGTTATAGGCGTGGTCAAGACGCAGCACATGATCAACAGTCCGCGAGCAGCGACGCATCATCTGATGATCATGATCAGGGGAGTGATCATCGTTCACCTCCCGCCACGCCAGATGAGAAACCTCCACTAGCATCAAGCAGTAGTCATCATGGAGAGCAGGTTGGACCATCGGCCACGTCGAGTCAACAACTTGTAGCATCCAGCAGTACTCATGATCATGAGCAGGCTAGACCATCAACCATGTCGATTCATCATGATGAGCAGTCGACAGTTGATCCTGATCAGCATGAGGCAGCAGTACTAAATCAATAGGCACGTGATGATAAACATGTATCTGAGCTTGTCGAGGCTGCACCATTGACTAAGCAGGCCTCGACTAGTACTGTTATTGATGATGTACCACCAACTGATATATGACATTTATATTACAGATGTATATTTTTGACATTATTCAGTTATATATATATATATATATATATATATATATATATATATATATATATATAGAGAGAGAGAGAGAGAGAGAGAGAGAGAGAGATGGTCCATGTATTTTATGTTCATGTTGCAGTTGCACTTAATTTACATGTTGGTGATCATCATGATGTGTATATTGTTAGGTCATGTTAGATATGTTCATTTAATGTGCAGGTTGCAGATAGATGCATATGTGATATCAGTTATTTCACATGAGATGTATATTTGATGTTTGTGTTGTGATGATGTTATACAATGCTAATTGTGTTTTGTTAGATGATCATGATCACGATGATATTAGCAAATTTGAATGTGTTTTTTAGTCAAATATGATGTTTGTATGATGGTTATCATGATCATGATGTTTATTAATTAATTTAATATTAAATGATCATGATATTGTAAAATTGTAATATTAATAATTCTAATTGTATGTAAAATTCTAAAATTGTATTTGTATTTGTAATTGTAATTGTATGTAAAATATTTGTAAAATTTTAATTGTAATTGTAATTGTAAAATTTAATTTATTGTGAAATGATTGTAATTGTAATTATATATATGTAAAATTCTAAAATTGTAATTCTAATTCTAATTGTATGTAAAATTCTAAAATTGTAATTGTAATGGTATATATGTAAATCTTTAAAATTGTAATTGTAATTGTAAATTTTAAATTTGTAAAATTGTAATTTTATATATCTAAAATTCTAAAATTGTAATTGTAATTGTAATTTTACTTGAAATTGTAAATTTCTAATTCTAATTCTAATTCTATGTAAAATATTTGTAAAATTTTAATTTTATTACTCTGAAATAATTGTAATAGTAAAATTGTAATTGTAATTGTAAGTAGAATTCTAAAATTGTAATTGTAACTGTAATTGTGAAATAATTGTAATTGTAATTGTATGTAAAATTCTAAAATTGTAATTGTAATTGTATGTGAAATTGTAAAATTGTATTCCGGATACGGATGATCTATAGGTGCGATGGGATGCACGTCCTGAAGGCGGGCGCGTTGGGTGGCTATCTGGTCACCCACCTGCGCATTAATCCTCCCATTAATATTGCCAACTTGGGCATTAAACTTCGCAATCGAGCCATTAGCTCGTCCCATCGCCATTTTCTCCCGCTCCCCTGGTTTATTATGACGACGCCTGCTCATGCTCATTCTAATTCTGCTCATGCTCATCCTGCTCCTCAGAGCTGCTACTGCCCTCCTGCTTGCATCGAGCCAAGTGTTCACACGCATACTGGGAGGCGCTGCTGGCTGCTTGGTTGCCTAGAAACATTGCCAGAATTCCACTTCTCTCAGAGTGAGTTTTGTTTGAAGGCTCCTCTCTCCATTTTTACACAGGCCAATCCTCTATCTCTCACCCAGAGTTTCTCTCACTCGCCTACCCGTTCCTATAGATTGCGCTCAATTAATAAAATGCCTCGGATTAGGCATAGAATGCGAAGTCATAGAGGAAGTAACAGGGGCCAAGCAATTCACACCCAGTCTTCCTCTGGAAATGATTCTTCGTCTCAGGATGTAGCTTGCGGTCATTTCCCAGAAACTCGTAGCAAAAGAGGGCGAGCTTGCTTCTTTGGGTAGGAGAACTCCACCCACGGCTCTCAACCTCTCCACACTACATCTACTTTGCAACCTGTCTCTTAGTCCGCCACAACCTGTGTCGCCCTTCGCCACACCTCCCATCGAGCTGAATTTCAATTTGTCTGCACTATGGAACGCCCGGTTCTCACCGCCTTCATAACTGTCTCTCTCCAAGAGGAAGCTGCTAGTTCGAAGCCTACTGACGAGCCCGCCCCTCAGCCCCCTCCATTCCATGATGCTTTGCAGGGTCTGAAAAGAGATGACAACGCACAGGAACAGATGAAGGATGCGGCTGCAACTACCACTTATGCCACCACTGACGAAGAGGATAGCAGCAGTGCAAAATATTTCTGCCACGTAGTGGAGGAGCCTCCCTCTCCTGCAGATGAAAAGTGACCACTGCTATCACAAATGGAACGTGGTGCTGTAGCCCAGGTACAATGGGGGGCTTTATTTGTTTTTGTTTAAAACCCTCTTGCTGAGCGAGAAAAGCATTGTTTACCTTAGTCAATTTTTGCTTTCATGGTATTACTTTTTACTATGTTCTTACTTAATGCTAGTTTCCCCTGCGCGGGCGGCAAGATATGCGTCTAAGGCACTGGTTCCCCCTTCTAGGGCAGTCCAAAACCATGTTTTTTTTTACCTTCAAACCCAGCCTTCAGGCTTACTTAGCTGAAGCTGTGGTAGTTTTGTACTAATATGTTACATAAATATAAATAGAATTATTCAAAAAAAATAAAAAAATGTAAAATTGTAATTGTAATTGTAATTCTAATTTTAATTTTAGTTGATGTAAAATATTTGTAAAATTTTAATGGTATTAATTAGAAAATTCTAATTGTATTAATGTGAAATGATTTTATTAAAATATTTTAAATTTGTAAATTTGTAAAACAATAAATCTAGAATAATATGAATTTTTGTAACATAATATAGTTTGGAAAAAAATGCAAATAAATTCATGTACTTTAGAATTATCATTATTTTATTATGATCTTACATACAAAAAAAAAAAACTTTATACAGTATGCCATTGTTTTTGAGATCAACATAATTGCAAATTATCAAGTGAAATATTGATTTTAACATTTACACAATGCAATTTACCAATTAATTCAAAATACATATTATAATGTTTCGAAAAACCCATCTTAAAAAGTATGAATATTGATGAAATAACACATGTACCATATCACTCTTGGTTCTCATGATCACCCTCATTATCTTCCAGCTCACATGGCATGATAACACTATTGTTCTCAAAAATATGTTTTGATCTAGGGTCATGTCTCAATACGAACCACCAATACCTATCCAACACATCTGGGTTAAAAAACACCTAGTTTTTGTTTTTGAGGAAAACATAGGGCTCCTTAGCTTCCTCTTGCATCTAAAAATAACACATTGGAAAGAAGAGAAATACATTTCAATGATCTCTTGTATCTTTCCGACGTAACCTAATGTCCATCGTACTAGTTTTTGTTCATGGTGGCTAGATCAACTAGATTGATCAAACTCAACTTCCACTCCACAGTCTTGTGTGATGTTTCTAGCATCAGCATATTCTGTGCGAAAATGGTGCCCATATGCCCACAGATGGGAACAAATGCACCTATTATAAAAAAGATAAAAAAATCATAGTGTCATGTGTCTTATAATAACCCAATAGTTAAAATATGAAATATAGATGTAATTACATTTGAAAGGTGCATTGTTAAGTTTCAAATGTACATATAAATTAAATATATTATTACCAAGTTTTTGCACCCAATCCCTACGTTTAGCACATCCTCTTCAACACGCGGGTAACGACTAGTTTCACCATATTTCTCTATGACTTGGTAAGTAACCCAACTGTTGGGGCATATTTTTGGCATATTTTATTTTAAATGATTGGGATAAGGCACATTTCTACGATTCAACTGTCTGAATTATTTCCTGTCACTATCACATTTCATCCTCTTTTGTTTGTATAATGCGACCCACGGTTGTGTCACTTTAGAATTGTAAAGAACGAATTTATTGATTGCTTCAATTTATGCATTCACTGATGAAATCAAACCAACATTATATAGTACATACAGATCAAAATATACATTATATAAAAGTTCAGCATGAATATTTACTTTGTGTAAATTTAAAAATTTATAAGTCGCTTACTCTTTATTAAGCGTTTTTTTCCACTCGTTTGGAGCAACTCCCCTTCTCTTCTGTCTTCATCCCTTTCATCGTCCCAAATCACCGCACCTAGTCTACTGTCGATATGCTTGATGTAATCATTGGCATAATAGAAAGACTCATATGATATGTACCCCTCTACCATAGACCCCTCATGTTTTTCCCTTTCTTGAACAAAACCTTTCAATTTCTTCAATACCTCTTTAAGAAGAACATCCAAGGAAAAGAAACCACGCCAACTAATTCTACCTCATCTACTAGGTGGATTAGAAGATGAACCTACAAGTCCATGAAACTCGTCGGCAGTTCCTTCTTAAACATATAAACAATAAAAACTATCTCTTGATGCCACCGTGGAATGCTAGCCACATGAATCTCCTTTAACATGATCCAACATAAAAATGAAGATAATTTAGATATGGCACGTCCTAGGTCTTGAGGGAATTCATGTTTCACACACCCATGTACGAACACAGGATAATGACACTGCAAAGTTATAAACACGTGCAATAATATACAAAATTAGTTATGTTTTATGATCCTTGCATGGGATAAAATTTATTAATATAAGAAATAATAAAATCATGCTTTTGAAATTATATGTACTCTTAGAATATTCAGATGGTCATGCAATTTCAACCCCGAAAAATTGTCATCCATGGTGAGGCAGCGTCGTAGTGAAGAACCGTATGAAGATGGCACCCTCACACCCATTATAACTTCCTTTTCAAAAGAAATAACATATTTATTTAAAATCCATGGGACATCACCTTCTTTGAAATACCATGAATTAGAGGGACCAACACCTGCCTCTGATCCTGTACTTTCTAATCGTCTTGGCCAATGTTTCTTTTTAGTTTTTGAAGTAATAAGATCTTTCCTAACAACCAATGTGTCTCTTTGTTTCGATGATATGTTCCTCCATTAAAGATATGAAACATTTTTAAATATATGCATGGGATCTAATAAGTGGGTAATATTAAGGTGCTCCCAATATGGGGGGTTATAAAAGATAGATTTCCTTTTCATCCCAGTGGGAAATTTCTCAACATAGGTGTCGAAAACTTTAGGATCATCGAACATAGGCTCCCCATTCGAATCGAACATTTCTATGAACTCCTTCTCATTATCTCTCTCATATGTTCTAATTAATTCAGTTGGTGTCGTTATTGGAGGCCTTTGGTTTCTCTCTCATTTACCATTGAAAGCAGATATTGCTCTTCTGTAAGGGTGTTCTTCTGTGAGGAATACCCTGGAGCAATCATACACTGGCTTTCGTAGGTCCTTGGACCATCTAGCTTTCAGAGAAGGTCCACAAAATTTACATCCAAAATACCCTTTTGTTACAAGACCTGCAAGATTATTGCATACAATTAATATGCATGACACATTAATTAATATCATGAAGATCAGAACAATAACAATGAACTAAATAACTAATATGTGAAAGAATATTTTTATGTATATAAACAAATCAATAAATTAAACATGTAATTTACTATATCAAACTCCCAAACCTAGATAATCATGTGTCATGTAAGCACATATGCCATACAATGTAAAAATACTCTCTGTTGCTATGGGTCTTGATACATTGCATACATTTATCCCATAACATGATTCGTTCAATTCATCTAACAGTGGTTGTAAGTAGACATCCATATTGTTCACTTGTCTTCTACCAGGGACTATGAGAGCCAACATAAGATGTTCATTCTTCATGGAAAACCATGGGGGGATATTATTATTGATCACTACTACAGGCCAAACAGAATAGTTGGTATTGTGGAGGGAATATGGGTTGACGCCATCCATGGCTCTGCTGATTCTTAGAATTCGTACTTCATCCTTGATTTTTTCGAGCCATGTATCCCTTATATGCTTCATGGCTATCGAATTAGTTGGAATTAGTATAACTCCCAAATCAATTCTATGTGAGGCATCCCATCCCCGCAACATAGCTAATTATTTGCAATGAAAGAGCCTTTGAATCCTTAGGATTATAGGCATGTGCCTCAATATCTTAACAGCAGGACTAGTACGTGATTTACCCTTCTTTTTTTACTTATCATACCTGTCATGCCCACATTTTGAACATATATCTTTGTCTACATATTCTTATCTATATAGAATACAATCGTTTGGACATGCATGATATGATATGTACTCAAAACCCAACATTTTCAACAATTTCTTTGCCTCTTCGCAACTACTGGGAAAGACATTATCACTCGGAAGAACCTTGTCTTTGAATAACCTGTAGTTGGTGATCATGGAAAAATATATTAATAAATGTACATTAATGCTGATATAATTATTAATGTTCATAAAATTTACCATTTGTAATTTTCATTGTGTATTGATTATATTTCTCAAATTTATATAAGGGAGGAATTTATGGTAACTTGCCTCAAAATTTCTAACAAACATGCATTCAACAAGCCAAAATTTGCTTTCAAGTTGTACAGTAACGTCGTTGTCACTAACTAGGTAGACATTGATTGACCACCAGGTCCAAAGAGAGGGGCGGTGGAAGCAAATTTAAGGCTTTCGAAAAAGATGTCAGCAATATGAGCATCATCCCCTAGCTGATCATTGTTTTGGAATGCATCTAACAACATTGTCTCCATGGCAGTCATATATCTTAATTAATAATCCATACCAACCTCTATTTGAGTGCCTCCATTTCCAGCTTGTGAAGAACTGCTATTGTTGTAGTCATTCCTAATTGGTGAATCTGGACGTAGCGGGAATTGAATCAGTGGTTGATTCAACCATTCTTGGTATCGTTCCTCTTTTATTTTTTCTCTCAATTAAGTCTTCTCTCGATTTGACATTGTCGTGGGGTGCAACAGAAGATGGTAGGTAGGTTTCTCATCATCATTATAATCCTAATAGTTAAAAAAAAAAATTGAACATGATTAGTACAAAATATATGATATAAATTAGTAAGCACGTTGACAATGTTGCATGATTAATTTGTTTGACGTTGAAATAATTACATTAATCAAAATAAAAAAAAAATATATAATTATTACCATCATTGTCCTAGGATTATGGCCAGAAGATGCAATATTGTTAATTGGCAGGGTGAAGCAGCTGTCCATTTTCATCTACCAAATGCGCCTTACTGTATGCTACTCCTGATAAGAGCTTCCGATGTTTTGGAGTTTTTTGAATATTTTTTGCATATGAACTCGATTTTGAATCTGCGTGAACCTGCAAATTTATATACATTATAAATTTAATTAAGTTGTGCATGACTGACATGCATAAAATAAATAAATTCAATTAGATAATGAAAATATAAATAAAATCTGATGTAAATATTAAGTCTCGAGATGGATAGGGAGAAATCTGCGATGGACTTTGAAAAATATTATGGAACGAGCTGTATTCTGAAGAATTGTCCATTCAATATAATTATGATATTTTCTCCTTGCATTTGAGAAAAATCAACAATAAATTTTGGTTTACACACCTAAAAGTAATTTCAGTGCCTTAAAATGGACTTCTTGTTATCGATGATAATGTACAGATAACCACATTGGTGCATTTTAGTTACTCCACATCGGTGCCGTGTTATCAACGGACGCACCAGTGTGGTTCTATTAAGTGACACACTGTTGACGAATAACCGCAAATAAAAAAAGTAGAACTCTATTTTCTTTAAGTGAAAAAATGTTGTAAATTGAAAAATGTGTGGTAAAATATTTTCAAAAATCTAATTTCATAAAACAATTCTTTAAATGCTAAACACTTTTCATTATTTCACTATTTTTACAAAAAAATTATGCCCGATATTTGCAGGAGACATACCTGAAGCAAGGGAGCACAAGAACACTATGGAGCAGCAAAATATATTTGAACAGAAGTATTCAAACAATCAAAATTCCAAACCTCTGATGATTAAAACCCTGTTGCATAAAATTCCAAACGATCTCCTGATTAAATTTTATTGTTTTTTTACTTTTTCTACTGTCTTTTTTACGCAGTAAGAAAAAAATTTCATTTTGTTTTTCAATTTCAGAATAAATAAATAAATAAATAAATAAAATCCATTTTTGGCCTAAAACCTTCATTCTTTTTATTTCTATCGTTTCTTCTCCCCATTTTTGTGATTTCAGAATTAGGGCTTTTCATTTTAGATTTATAGGGTTTGTATTGCTATATATAGGCCTATGACATCCAACCGATGGGACGACTTGCATAGTCGGATCCCAATCCATGTCGGACCTTGTGTGAATTTTAAAAAAACAAAATTTTTTTATCAAGGCGCCCGACGTAACCTAGCGCACCGCACCGCGCAAGTATTCTCTGATAAAAAATTTTAAAACAATTTTTTATTAATGAGTACGCCATAATCAAAATAGGTCACCAATACACTATTTCATTATGGCACACCGCGCATGTGCTATTTCTCCAAAAATTATTTTATTGTGTTAATCAGTGTACCATGTAACATATATTGCAGTGCATCGGGTCTCCTAGTTGAAAGAGAGCACTGCATGGTGGTCCCTTGTTTGTGCGGGGCATTTATACTATAAAAAATAACAGTGGATGATTTTTATTATTTTGAAAGTGTTCATTGGTGCGATGGTTAACATGTAATGCACCAGTGCTCATTGTTGACATAGAGCACCGTACGGTGTATTATATTGTTTTGGCAGTGTGTTTATAAGACCACCATGCACTGACGTTGTTGTTGTACCATGAATGGCGCACCAGTTTCTTGAGAATTTTTCTTTCACCTAAAAATTTGACAATTTATTTATAAAATATATTAATGAGTGATATGGTACAAGTTTCATATTGATAAAGAAATGGCTGACAAGATATCAAGTAACAAAATATTGATAGCACATTAATAAAAGAAAGAAAGGAAAGTCCTTTGTAAATTCTTTACAAAATATATTATTTTTGAAATATATTAAGTTTAACTAATATGTATTATTTACTGTGTACCATGCAAAGCCACAAAATGACAAATATCGATAAGATTATTTCTAATCTAGGACCAGAAGAGTGTAAAAGCTTGATGGAAAAATTGCAAAAGGATGAATCAAGTGAATGAAAATTTATTTTCGATCCAATATGAGTTTATTTTTTTAATTTTTATTAATAATATACTTAAAATTATTAGATAATATGTTTCAAAAAATCTTTTAATTCACATATGTTTAATGTTCTATATGGACCAACAACTCAAAAAAGAAATGTTGTTTTAAGAAAAGAAAAGAAAATAGAAAATGCAAATAAAAATGAATTTCTCCTTAGCTCATTTGGAGTGGTGTTGGAGGTTATCAAAAGGGGGAAAAACTTTTATAAAAGTTTGAGGGATCTAGTGGAACAAATGTATAGACGTTTTTTCCACTTACAATACAAAAATCAATCTAATGATTCCAAGAACCAAATTTTATTTAAACTGCAGGAAGAGTTTCCAGAGAATTGGTCAATGAGACATGTCATATTTTTAATAGAAGAAACGTACAACAACAAAAAAGAAGGAATGAAAAAGTAGTATTCCTTTAAATGTTTGTCTAGAATTATTTATAAATATCACTTTTGTTATATTTAATTTTCATATATCAATATAAAAATTAAATAGTTTATTGTCATGTTACATTTTCAGGAAGATTATGAAAATCTCAAAAGATGAACGAGCTGATATCATAAATATGCTAGTAGGAATGTCCAAAACAGTGTACAAGAAGATGGTCAAAGAAATGGACAAAATTGCATCGCAAAAGGAGCCATCTCAATAAAAATGTGCTTCAAATGTAATATGTAATCATTGAATTTTTTGATCATTAGGTACAATAAATAAACAATTTAGCATTAAATATTAATTTTCAAGTATTTTCTTGGAGAGAAGAAAATAAAAGAAAATGGAACCCATTTAGCACATAAAATAGGATGACAAGGAAGAAAAGGGTTGATATCTAAGTTTGTGAGTTATTCTTACTTCCTTTATAACATCTTAACTAGATTTCATTTTTCCATTTTTAAAGTTGTTTTACAAAAATCATCATGGAATGTCTTCAAACAGGTGCTAACATACAAAGAAGAACCATTAGACGAATTGATTGACATTGGATTAAATATGGGTTGTGAGTATATGTTGGCATATCAGAAATTAATTTTGGAATTTGCAAGAAACTATCAATCTTGTTTTACTTAGCTCCGTCTATAATTAATAAAATAAAAAAAATCTTTTATATTAAATATATGATTTTTTATGGGGTATAAAACTTGTAGGAAAAAAAGTATGGAACTGTGCCAACAGATGAAATCTTGAAAGATGGCATACTAAATGGTTTTGAAAGAATGTGTATAGTTCATGAGTTAATTGTTGCTATGGTAGGTCATTTATTTTCGATTTACATTGATGTATATTATTTAATATTGCAATTTTCATTATTTTCACCAATGTATATACACTCATTACAATTTATTTTTATGTTTGTAGATGGAAGGTGAAGAAGAAGAAAACAATAAACACTGTGAATAAAACATTCCTGAAAAAAACCAAAGTCATGGAAGTAGCTCTAGCAGTGATAGCAATTCAAGCGAGGAATGATGATCACTATGTTTAGATATCAAAGCAAGGCGTTGTATTTTTGAAATATTTGTCTATGAAATCAGACATTTTGTTTAATGTAATGGGCATAGTGTCTCAATTGAAAGACAAAGGGATACCAACAATTTTCCCATTTTGTATGACAAAGACTGTCTTATATATATATATATATATATATATATATAATAAAATATGTTTTGATTTATTCTATTATGTTCTCCATTGTTGCTGTGAAATGTAACGCCACTGATTAAATTTATGGATGATTAAATATTATAATGAAGAGATGTGAAATTTGATGATATGTTATAACAAATTAATCCAAACATCACATTCAAATGCACTAATAAAAATTTAATTCATATGAATACTGTTATAAGATATGTGTCGTCTTTTGATGAATAATGAATTTTAAAAAATCACAATAATTAAAATATGATATAACAAACTAATCCAAACATCACATTCAAATGCATTAATAAATATTTAATTAATATGAATATTGTTATAGGATGTGTCAACTTTTGATGAATATTGAATTTTAAAAAATCACAATAATTGCACTGTCAGAGGTCGATGTTTCTAAAAAATACAAAATGAACATCAGTGCGTTTGTATGATACAACGCACCGGTGCGTTTCTACGATCTATAGGCACCACAAAAATACCAAATTCCAATTATAAATCTTGGCTGGTTTCTATGATACTGTGCACTGGTGCGTTTATGTGAGACTATGCATTGGTGCATTTTTACAACCTATGGGCACCGCACAAATACCAGTACCAATTATAAATCTTGGTGTGTTTTTGTGATACTGCGCACCGATGCGTTTATGTGAGACTACACATAGGTGCATTTGTATGACCTATGGGCACTGCAAAAATACCAATATGGATTAGAATAATTGGTGCATTTGTCTGATACTGCGCACTGATGCATTTCTATAAGTCTACGTACCAATGTGTTGAGACGACCTATGGGCACCGCACAAATCCAAAGACCAATTAGAATGACTCCGTGCATTGTATCACAAACACTGCACCCAGTGCGATTTTATACCTTGACGGCCCGGTGCATGCACCTTCGACCACCCTGGGCCACCGTCTAGATGACACATTCGGAGAATTTTGAGGTATAAAATGGTTCTCCTAAGGAAAATGTACAATAAAAATTCACTTTATGAGAACCAATCACATTTTAGGGGATGATATAATCCCTAATGGTTGAGGTGGCATTTCTTGAGTTAAAGGTACTTACTTGTCATCTTCTCAATGGTGGATAAAAACTCATGGTTAATCATGGTAGTGCTCTAAGTAATTTTAAAGTCATAACGTAAATTACTCATAATAAATGTCATTTCACACATTTTGAATAAAATATTATTATTGTCATTTCATATTTTTTGAAACAAACAATGCATATCCCTACGCAATCTTCATGTATTTACACACTTTTCAATAAATATTATTTGTATATTTTCAAATATTTATTTATAAATCAAATCAATTCAATATGTAATATAAAATTCATACATAAAGCAATATATTATAGTATATTATTTTTATATAGTATATTAATTACATTTTATTATATAATTTAAATAATATAAATTTTAATTAACAATATATTCTCTAATTAAGAATTTATGATTTTATATTTATATTTTATTTTAAGATAGTTAAGTAAAAATCACAAATGCATCAGTTGTGCAATGATAATGCATTTTTCTTGTAAATATCATTCTTATTTATAGTCACATCAATACAATTTTTTTATTATTTTTTTTTGGTACAACTTTTGAATTTAATTTAACCATGGTTACATTGATTTTGGTGCAAAAAGTGAATTTCAAATTCATAAATATTATTTTATTAGTTTAGCTATTATTTTATTATTTCCTTAAGAGGCCCATTTTAGACCTCAAAATTCCCCTAATGCGCACTGGTGCATTGACGCCTTAGTAGCGCAACAATGAAAAAAACATTCATAATAACCTCCAGCTGCTCAGTTTTTTTACTTGTGTTGAAATTCTGTTAAAAGCTCCGCCAAACCCTCTGTAATCATAAACAGATGTTGTAGAAAATGATTTTTTGACAATTTTGGCCAATTTTATAACACTAAAAACCTCCTTTATAACCTCTGCTAGAGGGTCTTTTCCTTGTAGTGTTGTGAAGTGCGACGTACAGTGAGGGTCTCCATGCAATAGCTCCACTTAATCCTCACGAATAGCGTAATTCCTTCTGTCAGCTTCTATGCCACATCTGTGCACTTAACTGAAGTGCTCCAAGAGAATAAGATAATTTTTAGAGTCCAAATATTAGTAAGAGATAATAATATTTGACATATCTATTTTTAGACTGGAAATCTAAAAATAGATTCCGCCCAATATGTCTAAAAATAGAAATCCATATATTTTTCCAACTTGACCAACCATCCAAAAATAGCATCTTGCAACTCATAGAATATGATCGACATGTCGAAAAATAGACATAGTCTAAAAATAGACTTTGTGCCAAAAATAGCCTGCGGGCCCACTTACTGAAGGCAGATCTTTTCACTAAGCTCATCATCTTGTTGCAATCTAAACACTCCCTCTCAACAAGATACGGATTATCTGCCACCCTGATCCTGCCTCTAGGGTATTCAAATTTCCTCTTGGTGAGTGCCTTCGTCAAGATATCAGCATCCTGATCCTCCATAGGAATGTATGAAAGTAACATGATCTTCCACTGCACACAATCTCTAATATGATGGTACCGGTCCGTGAAGCCATGCAATGTCAACTCATCCTCTTGTCTGTACCAAGATCCATATCCCAATGTGCCTCTGAGATATCTCAATACATGCTTCCCCGCCTTCTAAAAGAGCTTGGTAGGCTTAACCATAGCTTGTGAAAGCTGGTTAACATCATAGCATATGTCTGGTCATGTATTGACTAGATACATGAGTGAACCAACCAACTGTCAATAAACAGTGGCATCTACTACCTCTGCTGATGTAGCATCCTCTTTCCTCCAACCACCAGGAAGAGGAGTGTCGATAGGCTTGTAGCCATGCATGTTGAACTTCTCCAGTATCTCCCGAGCATACTTGCCTTGAGACACAAACAGTCCATCACTACGCTGCCAAATTTCCAATCCCAGGAAATAGTGAAGGAGGCCCAAGTCTTTCATCTCAAACTCTTTTGTAAGATCATCCTTGCATGAGAGTATCAATTGTTCATCACCCGTCAATATCAAATCATCTACATAAAGTAAAATGATCAGCAAATTACCCTCCACCACAATCTGGTATAAGTTCGGATCCGCTTCACTCTTGGTGAATCCAAGACCGATGAAATAACTGTCTATCCGTGTGTACCAAGCACAAGGTTCTTGTTTCAACTCATACAACACTCTCTTGAGCCTGCACACATGTGACTCGCTGCTGAAGATATCGAAACCTTTGGGCTACTCTATGTACACCTCCTCCTCAATGACTCTATTGAGGAACGGAGTCTTCACATCCATCTGATGAATGTGCGATCCCATCTGCGCTGAGAGAGCTAGGATGCTCCATATGGAATAATACCTTGCGATAGGTGCAAAGGATTCCTCATAGTAGATCCCCTCAATCTCTGAGAAGCCCTGGGCAAAAAATATTTCCTTGTACTTCTCGACGCTCCCGTCAGCTGATTGCTTCACTTTGTAGATCCATCTCGAACCTACCACTGATTTCCCTTCCACCCTTGGGACAATCTCCCATGCATTGTTTCTGACAATCGAATCATACTCTTCCACCATGGCTTCTACCCATGCAGGGTCCTCCACAGCTTCCTTGAAAGAGGATGGTTCTGTCACGATACACTTGCTCATCAGAGCCATGTATCTAGTATATCGTTCAGGTGACTATCTCTGTCTGCGTTGTGATGTAGGTGCTCCTACAATCTTCTCTGCATCAAGATTCAGTCTCTCAGCTTCTATAGTGCGCTTTCGCCCTATGATGGTTGGCGCTGCATGAGTGGTTTCTTCCACTCCATGAACCTACTCTTATGGCTGATCCACATCCTGAGGCTCACCCTTAGGAACTAATAGCTCCTCATTTGCATGCAAGTGTAGCTCCCTCTCAAGCGAACACTTCATGTCTTTCTCCTCATGAAATTTGATATCCCGTCACACAACAGTCTTCCGACTGTCTGGAAAATACACACGATAGTTCTGGGGTGTTTATGTGCACACCACAAATATCCCAACCTCTATGGTCAGCTCCAGCTTCTTCCTAGCATCCTTCATCACATGAATGTAAACTGGTGAGCCAAAAATCTTCAAATGAGAAATATCAGGCTTCTTACCAGAAAACGCCTCTTCGGGTGTACTCATGCCAAGTACTTTGTGAGGACAACGGTTTTGCACATAAACCGCAGTATTGCATGCCTCAACCCACAAGTGTATTGGAAGGCCCTGTTCATGCAGCATCTCCCTTGCTGCACCCACGATCGTTCTGTTCTTTCGCTCCGCGACCCCATTCTATTGTGGGTTATGAGGCGCTATGAGCTCTCTTCGAATTCCTTCTGCGTTGCAAAAATCTTTGAATGCGACAGAGATGAATTCACCACCATTGTCTCTCTTAAGAGCCTTCACCTGCTTCCCCGATTCTTTCTCAACCAGTGCCTTGAACTCACAGAACTTTGAGTATGTCTCGCTCTTCTTCTGCATGAAGAAGATCCAACACTTACGAGAAAAATCATCAACAAAGATCACATAATACATGTGATTTGTTGTCGAAGCTACTGAGAAAGGTCCACACACGTCTGTGTGAATTCTCTCAAGAATCGTCGTGGAGCAACTATCCTTCTCATGAAAGGTGGCTTTCACAAATTTTCCCAAAGTACATCCCTTGCACTAATCTGACTGTGCAAGTGTACCCTTGGGAATCCCAGTAGAAATCTGCTGCAAAATTTTCAAAGCACCATGGTGAAGATGGCCCAATCTCCTGTGCCATAGCTTGCCCTCATCCCGACTCACCACTCCTTCTGCCTTTCCTGCCATTGCTGCACAACCATCTACCTGCAATTGATAAAGTTTCTTAACTCGAACCCCTATCCTCCGGGTTTCACCAGTTGCCTTACTGCGTAGGAAAGCCTTTCCCTTGCTAAAGACAACATCATATCCCTTGTCTTCCAACATAGCCACAGAGATTAGATTCTTCTTCAATCCTAGAACATGCATGAAATCGTTTAATATGAAGGGTTTAATAGACTCCCTCTTAAAGGAAATGGTACCGATATCGGTCGCACTGTATCTACCATCATCGCCCATCTCGATGTGCACTCCAAGATCCTTCTCATCCAGATCAGTAAAAATATCTTTATCTCCGGTCATATGGAATGACGCACCACTGTCAAGAAACCACACTGATCCCATCATACTTGAGACCAAGCATGCAATCAGTGAAAAATCTAGCTCAAACTGCGAGGCTAACACCTCTCTAGCTGCAAATCCAACAACCTGCTTATTTTTCTTCTTGTGTGGACAATTAGTGGCGTAACGTCCGTGTTGGTGACAGTGAAAGCACTTCACCTTGGACATGTCATGCTTCTTGCCTTTCGCACCGGATTGAGAAGGATTTTTCTTTCCCTTCCCTTTCCTTGCTTTGGCAACCAAAGCACAATTTTATTCATCTTCATTCTTAGATGAAGATCCATCCCTGGTACTCCACCTTATCTCCTCCTGCACAAGATCCGACCAAAGTCACTCACATCCTGGCAGTTTCTCCCAACCATTGACAGAGTCCTCATAGGAATTCCAACTCTTCGAAAGCCCAAGGAGAGCCAAGCTCACCAAGTCCTCTTCATCTACAACAATCCCCACACTTTCTAGATCATCCCTGCATTGGAAAAACTTTGTGAGGTACTTGGGTATACTATCACCTTTCTCCATTTTTATCTTCCTAAGTTTATCCTTGAGCACCAACTTCCTCTGGTCACTCTTGCTTTGGAACAAGTCTGTCAAAGCTTTCCACATCAAGAATGGAGAAGCTTTACCATGAAAGCTGGAAACTATGTGATCCTTCACACCTTCCAACAAAATCCTTCGACATTTATTTGTCTTCTTTTGCCATGCGTCAAGTGTGGCAGCATCGCTAGACGCAGGTTTTGGAATGTTTGCATCTATGAACTCCTTCAACCCATTGTCCTCTAGCACCGCCTCCATCCTATCCTTCCATGCAATATAATTCAAGCTGCCCTCAAGGGCATACTCCAATCGCAATCCGTTGAAAGACATTCTCAACTTTGACACCAAGAAAACACTGCTACAAATTCGAATTCCACCAGCACAAAACTCAACTGCTTCAATACTTTGCAATTGCTCCGATGATCAATATAGCTCTAATACCATGTATAAAATCATATAACTAATGCGTTATATGTCTAATATTCTCGTGATCATACACTATTTGACTTCATTCACAATACAGAATCTATTCCACCATTCATCATTACTTGTGGAAATTAAATCAATTGCAGCACACATTGAAACCATAAAAATTCACACATATGAACACAGTGTTTTAACGGGAAAGCCTGAAGCTAAAAACCCCAACTATCTATATATAATATATGTCATAGAGATCATGTAACAATCCTCATACAAAGCTAATCATATCAATCTCTCAGTACAATAAAATCGCTACACACTAATCAGGCCTAATCTAGCAAATCCATGCACCGATCTCTGCCACCTGCTAGCTTCCCTCTACTGTGCAATCCCTACTAAATAATGGCTCTGAATGAACTCGAATTGGTCCAGCCTTGCTCACAAAATCCTCATTGGAATCTCCAATAACTGGGTGTTGGAAATCATGCAACACTATAGTCACAACTGATAGTCAACCTTCTCTTTCACCTACCTCTCCATTGGTCTCCACTGAAAATATCCATGCACTGTAGTTAACTGATGTATTCTTCAGTTGATTAATGAGTTAATATTTAGTGAATTAATTAATAATTAATTCACACCACTCTCACTAGGGTATCAATCAGTTAGACTAGATACAACTAGCTCAACTATGTCTAACTGAGTTAAACTGAACACAACTCCACCAACTACTTCTACAACTCCACCAAACTCTGTCACATGAGTTCTAACTAAAGTCTCCATGAAATAGCTCCACTTAACCCTCAGGAATAGTGTAATTCCTTCTATCATCTCATGTGCCACATCTATGCACTTAACTGAAGTGATCCAAGAGAATAAGATAATGTTTAGAGTCCAAATATTATTAAGAGCTAATAATATTCGACATATCTATTTTTAGACTGGCAATCTAAAAACAGATTCCGCCCAATAGGTCTAAAAATAGAAGTCCATCTATTTTTCCAACTTGACCAACCACCCACAAATAGCATCCTGCAACTCATAGAATATGATCGACATGTATAAAAATAGACATAGTCTAAAAATAGACTTTGCGCCAAAAATAGCCTGCGGGCCCACTTGGTGAAGGCGACTCTTTTCACTAAGCTCATCATCTTGTTGCAATCTCAACATTTATTGTGATGTTCATGTATCTTATATGTTGTTTTTCAGTGTTTTTTTCATGTTAATTTGTTCATGAAATTTACATAAAACACATAAAAAATCATGGTTAAGCTTGCAATTTACTCCATAAATCCTCAAGAACTTTGTTTATGTTTTTAAGAGGAATTTAGCACAACAAAAATAATTTTCCCATTTAGCTCAAGTTGGTATCAAAGTACTATGTTTACTTGTGCAAGGAGGATTTAATTATTTTTAAAGTGTTTAAATGTTTACAAGATTGAAGCTCAAAAGAGGAGAATGCAAGCTTGTGGGTGCAGTTTCTCCAGTGGGAGCAAGGAGAAGGAGGGCACAATTGCCACAATCTCCACTATAATATTCACCTCGTGTTGTACCCGAGGCTTCAGTAAGCATGTATCATGAAGGAGAAAATGATAACATGATAGAGGATGAAAAATATTTTAGGAAGGAGTTATTTGACATGACAAAGATGGTGAAAGTCCTATATGAAGAGAGGAATTCAAGGTTGCAAGGTGAAAGCTCCAAACCTCGAAGAGGAGATGGTTCTCCAGGAGGAGGAGGTAATGGAAATGGTGATAAGCCACCATCTACTCCACCATCATCCTCACCACCATCTTCACCTTCATCTTCATCCTCTTCCACTACTACAACCCTTACTCATACTTATCAACGTACCTCAAAAGGAATTGGCAAAACACCCATGTTAAAACTTGATATTAAATTTGAGTTGCCTATGTATAATGGTGAAGTGAATACAAAGAAGCTTGAAAATTAGGTTTGTCAGTTGTAGGTCTACTGTAGAATTCAAAACCTTAAAAATGATGATACGAAGATTCAGCTCGCTTCCCATTAGGGGAATTTTGAGGTGTAAAACGGCCTTCCTAAGGAAATTATAAAATAATAGTGGAAATAATAAAATAAGATTTGATTAAATCATCAAATTTTAGAGGGAAAAAAGAAAAAACTACTTTTTCAACTCGTATTTTGAACTTATCTCCCTAAAGTTTTACTCAAATTTTGAGCAGGAATACTCGTTGGATGCAAAATTTAATTCCCCATCCAAGGAGTACCAATGTTACATACTTTTCATGGACTCTGCTACATGAAAAATGAGAAATACATGAAAAAAGTGATTGCAATCACGTTTTTTCATGTATTTCTATTTTTTCATATAGCAAGGTCAATCAAAGGTATGCAACATGGGTACTCCTTGGATGAGGAGTTAAATTTTGCATCCAACGAATCCTCTTGCTCAAAATTTGAGTAAACCGGTAGGGAGATAAGTTGAAAATACGAGTTGAAAAAGTAGTTTTATTGTTTTATTATTTTTTATTATTTTTACTTTTTTACTCCAAAAATGGTGAATCATCCCCCATGGTTTAAATCATCATCTTGAATCCTATTGATTCTTGTAAAGTTTATTTTGGTTGTACATTTTTCGTAGGAGGCCCATTTTACACCTCAAAATTCCCCTAATGTTGAGACTGAAGGGTGCAACACTAGTATGGTGGGAAGCTAGGACATAAGAAGAGATGAAAAGCCATGGTAATATTTCAATCTCTTGGTATGATTTTATTGTTGTAGAAGACAATTTTACTCTATAACCTATACACAGAAAGCTATTATGGACTGGAAAAATTTTAGACAACTAAAGGGACAAAGTGTTCAAAATTATAATCAAGAGTTTATGAGAAGAGCACTAGTTTTGGGTGTCAATTTATCTTCTCAAAACACTTTGTTAAAGTATATTGAGGGTTCACACAACTATCTTAGACATACTATTTTCATGTTCAATCCCACAACCCAGATGAGGTTTGTGTTCAAGCCACACATCTAGAAGTAAGAGGGAAGCGTAGTGCAGATGAGAAAAGTGATAGTTCCCTTGAATATGAAGGAAACAGAAAGAGTTAGTTTAAGGGAAAAGGAAATGAAAATGGATCTATTGAATTAGAGAAAGAGAAACTCACATGTAAACATTGTTTGAAAAATGGCCATGATGAAGAACATTGTTGGAAACTCCATCCAAAGTTGAAGCCCGATCATCTTAAAAACAAAGAGAAGGATAAAACAACTGCAATCATTGAACATGACTTAGGTTCAGATTTAGGAGTTGAAACCAAGATTACATTAATGGGTTTAAAAGGTAAGAATATAAAAATCACTAGTTCTTCAATTTTTTCTAGTGTAACTCAAGATGATGATACAAGAATTGAACTCTTCAATATTAGAGTTGTTTCAAAGCATACCAAAATAAACACACTATTTGATAGTGTTTCTCGAGCCAATTTGATTTCTGAAGACTTAGTTAAGAGGTTAAATCTAGAAACTGTTTCACATCCAAGACCTTATCCTTTAGGCTGGATATGCAAGAATGAAAACTTGTAGGTACAAGGAAGTAAATCTTATGGTTTGCAATCAATTCAAACTTTCTTGATGAAGTTGAACTTGATGTAGTTCCGCTTGAGATTTAAAGTATTGTTTTTAGAAGTCCTTATCTTTATGATAGGAGGGCAGTATTCCATCACCATGATAATAATTACCACTTGCTCAAGAATGGAATTGAGTACATATTTAGAGTGAATAAGAAGAAGATGAGTTTGTCTCTTATGCATGCAAGACAAATGAAGAGAATAGTGAATGCAAGTCAAAATTTTGCTTTGTTAATGTTCAAGAATAATGATGTTTTGAATGTTTTCTTTCAATAAGATGCATCAAATGGCCAAGATTATTTAATTGAAGTTGTTAATGGTTGTAATAATATGTTTCAGGGCTTTAAAATGTTGCCTTTGAAAAGAGGTAAACAATATGTGAAAGATTTGCAGTAGTCCGCATCATTGTTGAATAGTGATGGGAACAAGATGTCGATGTTGAATGGTGAAAAAATCAATGAAAAAGTGCCAAAGAAAGATTAAAAAGAAGGAATAGGTTTCACAAGTACTTCTTTGGGGTTTCAAAATGGTACATGGCAATGGCGAAAATACTTGGCCAAAATTTGATGCAAGTAAAAGGCAAGACAAGCTAAAAATCGCCATGACGATAGTGTTCGAGGTGAGAAAGTTTTCAAGTTATTCAAGTTTCCTTTGATTGATGACCAAGGAAGGAACATGTTTGTTTCTTCAAGGATAGTTTTTTTTTATGCAAATTTTGGGAGATTACAGCATGATGGTATCTACAACAGCAAGACAGGGTCCCCAGAATCAATGAAAAAGATCACTTTCTAGGAAAAGCTCAAGTTGATGAGATCAGGTAAATTATAGTGGATTGAGACTTGAAGGGTGAGGTGGTTGTACCCTCATCAAATTTTTCAATAATCAAAGATATTTTTGGGTCCAAAATCTTCCAGTGGGGAGGTGTGATTAGATGCTCAAAATTATGCTAAAAAATGAAATTTGTTGGAATTGTGTGGAACTTGAATGACCGCGTAGATCTCGTCATTTTGAATCCAGCGCAACTCGTTTCATCGAAACCGGACACAATATGCTCGCAGAAACATGTTTTTTTCGCTCTGCCAAGCATCTATTTTTTTTAAATGTAGGACAACCCAGTCAACAATCCGTACTGCTGATTAGGCATGCCCATGTGGCAGGTTGACTGGTAAATGTGATTTTCTTCAACGAATGAGGTTGTGCCAAGTGGCACATTTTTCGTTGGTTTGAAATGGAAATATTTGATTGTTTTTTCGATGGCCAATCACAGGCTGCCACATGGCAGCCCGAGGACCACCAAAATTTTGGTCAAGGTCCAAGTAGAGTGGGTGAGGATCAAACCCACAACCTCAAAGAAACTAACACAGGCCTTCTCCATCACACCAACCATTGAATATTAACCATATGCAACACGACATATATTTAAAGGTTATAATGTTGGTGTTTGGGGGTGTGAGTCGAGGTCTAGCCCCATCCATAGTCACTGTACACAGGGGCAGGAAAATGAGCATGAGCCTAGCCCCACCCCCACCCCCCCACTATGCTAACTGTAACAAAAAACCGTTGGTGGATATGTGAACGCAACCAGATACTGCCACCATAACTATTTGATTTAACCACATCGAGTTGTAAATTTGTTGTCTAATTGCTGCCCTAACCATGGCATGTGACCTCCACTCGTGACCGTCGACCCATTTTTATTAAAAAAAATATTTATGCGCCAAAAATATATAGTTTTCTTTTTGGACTTAAGGTATCATTGGATCTTTTAACTGTCCGACAATTTCACCTGGAATTTCAGGAAATTCTCATCCTGTTAGCATATTTGGAGGCAAAATTGTAGGATGGTGCTGAATTTGGTTGATTTTGGGGAGCATTTTGTGCCAAAATCTTGGGGATGCCATAACTAATTCAGTTTTTTGGACCAATTCTGAATCAAAAAGAGGCTAGACAAGCATTTTTGGGCATTCTGGAGCCACTGGAGCAAGTTTCAAAGTTGTTTGAGCATTGAAAATTTATGTAATCACAATTTGAGCACAATATAAGAAGGCCAAGCCATCGGAAGATGGACCAAGGAGACATAGCCCAGGAGGGGTGAACTCCTTCACCATGTGATGTTGTGACACTCTTTATGGTGATGTTATGTATGTTATATGCTATTGTTCAATGTTCTATTCATGTTAATTTGTTCATGAAAATTGCATAAAACACATAAAAACTCATGGTTAAACTTGCAATTTACTCCATAAATCCTCAAGAACTTTGTTTATATTCTGAAGATAACTTTAGCACAACAAAAATAATTTTTCCATTCAAATCACCATAAAATTTATGAATTTTTATTTTAAGAATGTGTCAGGCTTCGGGGTCATGGGCATTTGTATATGAGTGTAAAGCTAGTGCATGGATATCTATATGAATATTCAAACATAATCCCATAGATTTGGCTTCCCTTACAACTCGTCCCACTTTTTAATAGATTTTCCCACTACTTTTTTTGAGGACATATATCAGGAAAGGCTTGAAGAAAGCATTAATTTGGGGTAATTCACTATGTACAAGAACCAACTTAAGGGCCAATTTAGTGCAAATATAAGCTATATTTTCATAAATTGGTATCAAAGTAGACCCTGTATTTTCTTTAGGAACAAGAAGAAATCATTTCACCCAAATTGGATTGAGGCGTTGGACGAGGCGCAAGAGGATATAGACAAAGGCTAGTTTCTAATAAAGAAGTATTGAGAGTGATGCAACAGTTGGAAGAAAGAATGGTGGTGATGGAAACTGGTTTTCAAAGAGAACCATAAGTGGGAGATGTAAGTGGAGATGAAGAAGAAAATTTAGAACAATAAGCAGTATAATAACCAACATAAGCTAAAGTGTTGAAAGTAGTTTTGGGATTTGTTATGAAACCTAAACCTGATCTATCTTCTTATAGAGGAATCATGAATCCATAAAATCTTATTGACTGGATCTCAAAGATGGATAAATTATTTGAGAATGAAGAGATGGATGAAGAGAGAAAAGTTAAGTTTGTTGTAACTAAACTAAAGGTTCATGCAACTCTTTGGTGGGATAGTGTACAAGAAGAGAGAAGGGGAATGAAAACGAAGAATACTAAATTTTGGGATAGGATGGTGGTGAAACTTAGAGAAAATTGTTTTGCAAAATATTACAAGCTTACCTTGTTCAAGACTATGAAAAATATTATGAAGGTAGTTATGATAATTAGAGAGTATACAAAATAGTTTTATAAGGTGAATATTAGGGTAAGATATGTAGAGGATTTTACAAAGAAGACAACACGGCATATAAATGGTATTCGACTAGACATATAAGATGAGATTAGTATATTGTCACCCTATATAGTGGATGAGGCCTATCAATTGGATCTAAAGGCTAAATAAAAACTTGCAAAGAATCAAGCTGGAAGAGGTAAGAGTTTTGTCAGAGGAAGAGGGTAGCAAAAAAACAGAGGGAGATATAATGCACCAAGAGATGGAGCTAGTAGCTCAAGTACACAATAAAAAAAAGAGAGAGAATCCAGTGGCTGAAGATTATTTTCCATAGGATGAGGAAGAGGCAGAGGAAGAGAGATTTTTTGCTATGAATGTGGAAATCTTGGACAGATGGTGTATGATTGTCCAGAAAACTAAGAGACGAGACACATTAATTTTTTCATTGCTCCAATAGAGGAAGTGAAAGGAGAGGTGTAGAAAACTGCGAATGTGCTAGAGACGGGAGGGGTCATGATGATGAAAAATGTGTTTATTAATTAGGAGAAAGGAAATGAAACCTCCTATTATAGAAATGACCCAAGTTTGGACCCCATAAACAGAGAATAAAATGATTCACAGAGGCGTAAAAGGAATGGCTCTCTGAAAAAAGACTGCTTGCCAATGCAACTCCTCCACTAACCAGGGAAACTACACCACTATAGACCATCCGTAATGCCAGCCGAAAGGAGCTATTAGAACTAGAGGACGAGGTGGTAACCATGCCCTCCTCGACCCCCAATTCCACTGCCAAAAAACATTCCTCAACCAAAAGAAAATCTCAATACAATTAATGGCACACATACCAACTGCATACACATTAACTACCTACAACCACCACATCATGAAGATCAACCAAATTGTACACTAAAAATAATCTCGATGATACGACACACACACTTTTAAACCCAATAGGGGAAACCAAACAAAAATTATGTTCGAGTTATTGGATCAAAAGATATTAAAAGTAATGAATGTACACTCAGTATATCTCATATATATATCAAGAGGTGTATTATTAGTCCCTTCCGCAGGCATGATTGGGACTATCGTAATCGATATGGTGATGTTAGCATTAGTCCAGTTTCTTGTTAGTCCCTGCTGATCATGTATAAGAAAAATTTTCAGGCGTATATTGTTTCACCATTTTATTTGGCCTCTTCCCGAGGCAGGGAGGAAAAATCATAGGTTATACTAATTTTTTTTTCATTTTCAAACTAGTAATATAATGCTAGCATTATTCAAGGGAATTAAACGATAGCTTACGAACATACTAACTTTACCTCATCAACCTAATTTATAGATAAAATCATTCCTACATACAAACCCGCGATCGAGCGGTTCATGGACCTGACCCGGGAAGGGAGAGAGGGAACTGCTCTGACTAGAACCGGAAGGATCTAGTGATGGCACTAACACCGGGGGGCACCAAAAGATTTTATCTTATCAACGAACTGAAAGTAGCGAAACTAGAGTCCATGGTTACCAACAATGAGCAGTGGAAATGAAATCCCCATTATGTTCTTAACATCACACTATGTTTAGTTCACAATTAAGCTTTAGCCCACCAGGATAACCCACCCGCTAGAGATATTCCGCTAAGATCCTTCTTACTTACGCTAAAAAATCCTAGAAGGAATGTTAGAGCATAAAGTCCACAGTTCAACCTATTTATTGATTGATCAAACTTGTTTCTTATCGAAGAAGGGAAGTCAGTTATTGTGATCTCTTTCCCTAAAGATTATCACAACAACGCACTGTGTTTAGTTCACATTTAAGCTTCAGCCCACCAGGATGACCCACCCGCTAGAGATATTCTGTTGAGATCCTTCTTACTTACGCTAAACAGGCCTAGAAGGAATATTAGAACATAAAGTCCACAGTTCAACCTATTTGTTGATTGATCAAACTTGTTGCTTGTCGAAGAAGGGAAGTCTGTTGTTCTGATCTATTTCCCTGAAGATGAAGATGAACTTGTGATGAGTTTGTTTTCCCATTGCAGCCATTGTGAATTAGTTCACCTCCATGGCTCAGTTAACATGTTTCCCACAGTTCATCTTAAGCCCTCCATAGTGATCTGAAAATGGAACTATTTGTAATGCTATGCAAAGTATCCATTTCAATTTAATTAAGTGTGCAAAGTGTTCTCCATGACTTGCAAATTAAACAAAGTAGTTTTGGTAGTGCTTCTGAGATGTATGTGTGAGGATTTGTTATTTAAATTTATTGTTTAATATATCATAGAAAAAATACACAGCAATAAAAATTCCCCATAGTATAACACAGTAAACTGATGAGGCAGTTCACCCCTCCTAGGCTACATCTGCCGGTCCAAGGCTCCCCAATGGCATGTCCTTGTTCTATCAATTTGCTCAAAATGGTTACATAGTGAAAAATATGCCTAAACAGGAAAAACAGTCTATGAATTTGACTTCAGAAGACAAAAATAAGCTTAAAATGGCCTTTTTTTCACCTCAAACAGTGAAGTACAACCCAATACAACTCCATCTCCCTTATGGCCCTTTGTTACATATCATTTTGTCAACTTCCTTGCAATCCCTCATCCTGTACATTGGAGGACTATTCCCGTGACCTGTGAACAGTAAAATGTCTTGAAAACACCTTGATGGCATCCTTCTGCATAAGGGAAAGAATTCTCCTGGAGAAAATTTCCTCAGAAAATTACTAAAAATATATGTTTGGGCATTGGCATGAACAGACAGTTCATCACTCGCGCCGACCTGGGAGATTTACACTAACCCCGCGCCACCTAGCGCTCTATCCCTGTGTATTTCCTGCGCCAAGCCTATTTGGGAATTTTTTTAAAAAATAAAAGGTGGAAGTTTAATTCTAACAACTTCAGAATGAATCATCAAAAAGAGGTTGGGTTGTTTGGCTCCGTATCTCCTTGTTTAGGAAGTGGTTTTCCACCTCTCATGGAACCTTCCTATGAGATAGGACTCTCCCCCACGATTATAGTGATCATAACCTCTCCTTCTCCCTCTATAAAATACTGCCCTCTCCATTTGCAACCTAGATGAACATTTGGGAAGAAAACTAGAGCTGAGCGAGTTTTGAGAGTATAGCTAAGGAGAACCCCGTAAGAGAGAGAGCCTTGTCTAAATTCCTGACAAGCTTTGTGAGACACACTCTGATGGAAGCCCTGCCAAAGGAAGAACGCGATGTCAAAAATCAGTTGTAATCTTTCTTTCACATTTTAATATATGCTCGACTATGTTATTGGTTCCATCGTTGTATTGCTCATTTGTGTAATGCAATTTGATTCAATCTTTTCCGACTGATTGATAGTTACATGTTTGAATTATTATGTTGTATGTCATCATTTTTCTCTGAATATGTAAAGGTGTCCAGACGTGGTGAGCGAAAGGATTGTGATCTGTCAAGCTAGGAATGGGAAGCAACACTTCTTCTTCGACAACAGTAGCGTAGGACTTGAGGTAAGCTATCTATCATAGCTTTGTATTTTGTAACTAGGAATTGATATCGTAGCGTGTTTTGTTTGTTGCTAGACCCACTCTAGGGCTAGTGGGATCGCCTTTGTCCGCAGAGGGGATTTACCTCTCCAAAAAATTGGTGACTCCAATAGGGATTAGTGTGAGTTTGTCTTTCATTCTATAGGTCGTCTTCCTAGTCTTTGCTGGCTTAGCTTGCTTTTCTGATTATCTTTTTTGAGTCTAAGACCCCTCTTCATCCCTAGAGGATCAATTTCACCTCTGTTTTTCCAAACTTTCCACCTTTCCAAGGCTGGCTTGATTGGTTTGCCTTCCAGCCTGATAGTCGTGCCAAATGGTGCTAGTTGCTAGTTTATCACTCGTGCCATCCCCTGTCTGGCATGGATTAGATCCAAACAATCACGCCGATTCCTGTAGGTGCTAGGGTTTTCCCTGTTTTGGGGTTTTTGGTCCATCTTGGTATCTCTCGGTGTTTTCTTAACTTGATTTGAATGCTTTGGGTTTGTTTTTGATTGAGAGTAGCCCTTATCCTTCGGTTTTTTTCCCTTTTCTGTCAGTTTTTCTTTTCAGCCCTAGGTTTTTTAGGTGCTTCAGCCTGCTGGGCCTCCCATGGGAGTCTTGGGTTCTTGGTTTCCCAGTCAACTTTGTTTCTACTTCTCTGCATTTAGCTTCTTCGATCCATTTGAGTGATTGCGTTAATTGAGTGATTTTCCTCTCTTTCATTCAGTTTTACTCTTGTCACTCCAAGCCTAGATTACACGGCTTTTTTGGGTCTCTTTTGAGATATTTTCTTTGATTTGAGGGATTTCGTCATTGGTTTGAGTCTTGTTGTGCTTGCTTTGAGTTGAGTGAAATTTTTTTGTTTCAGCTCTCACTTCACCATTCTCAAATTGGTGTTTTGATCCATTTTTCATATCATTTAGTGCACTTGCTCTGATATATTGAAAAAAAAAAAAAAATCTCTTGTATTCTTGATTAGCATAGTGAAAATTGGAAGATCTTTCGAATTTCTAGAATTATAGAATTCTAGGAAAGAGATTTTCACTTTCATTAGCTTGCATCAGATTCAGTATTGGATGTTTTTGTATGTTCATATTGTTGCTATCACTTGGAAGCTCTTAACTCTCTCGTAGATAGCCTTTCATTGAACGAAATGGTATTTTATGGCATGTAGCTTGCATTTAGGGATTCGTGAGATTCAACATTTGGTAGGGCCTTGGAATTGAAACGTAAATCGAATATCAACTTTAAAATTTATTTCAATTAACCTAAGGCAACATTGAAACCTAACGGAATATTTAGTGGTCTAAGTTAGAGACGTGTTCCGACGTCTTTAAACCTAGCAGCTGTCACTCGCCATCTGGCTTCAGACAGCGCTAGTACGGACTTGTGCTCCCCATACCATCGAGTATATAAAGGGATACCCCTCTAGGTTGCAATCCTTTTATTCGTAGGAAGCCGAGTTTGCCACCTTGTAACCGTGATACACCGAACACAACATTCAGGGAGACTACCTTCACGTACGTCAAGTCCTTGGTTGATTTCTCTTTCATTTTATAACCAAGGTGTATATGGCAGTTCACGGGAACCTGGTAGACCCTTCTACCTAGACTACCTGAGTAGTCATTTTTTGATCTTACTGACTCCATAAACTTGAAAATATCATCGAGCAGTTGTCCTTTTATGCTCGTTTCCAATCTGAAAGTGATAGAGTCACCTTTTGCCTATTTCTTGACTCTTAAAATATGAAACGGTAGAATTTTGTTTCCATGTTTTAAAAATTAACTGACCACGAAATATTCCTGGTTAAAGTTAGTTTCCTTAGGGTGTTGCTCCAAAGTTGTTTCTGATGGCAACGTTTCTGAAGTTCAATAACCCAGGAATCCCTTCCGAAGGGAATCCTAGTCCTTTTCCTGCTTTTGGGAATGTTGGTGCTTTTTATATGGCAACATTGCCCTGCTGGTTTAACTATTGGATTTCCTGTATGGTTATTTTCAACCTCAGTGGTACCGAGTGTTCCGTCCATCGTACAACCATCCCCTCCACCTGAACAACATCATGTTGCTTCTAAGGTGGACCTCTCCCCTTCTGCGCCTCTTTCTTCGTCCTCCTCTTCTGCTTCACCTGGTGAAAGTCTGGACTCCAGTAACCAGGTGGATAAGAAGAAGAAGTAAGATAAGAGAGAGGCTAATACTGCAACTATTGCGCCTAACCATCTTTCCCTTGCAGAACCATCCACATTTCCACGGAAGGTAAAATTCCCTTGCATGCTCTGCAAAAGTAACCATTTGGTTCGAAACTGCCCTCGTATTGCCAAGGTACTTGAAGCATGGTCTGATGGCCGCCCGTCGTTGTCTTCTGGAAGTCATATTGCTAGCATGACTTTGACTAACTCTGATAAGGCTCATAAAAAATAGGACAAGATTACCAATCCCTGTAAGTTGTGTGAAGGGCATCATCCCATTCACTTTTGTCTGTATATGGATGAAGCCAAGAGAGTGTTGAACAACTCCACTGTTTTTGCACCCTGCCTTCTGGCTAGTTACCAGAAGCTTTCCTCGAGTCCTTCGCTAGTCGATTCCAAGATCAGTCAAGCGTCATCCTTGCTCGATCCCACTCCCCTAGAAATTCAAGTTCAAGAATCTGTTCTTGACCAACCATTGGCCAAGGAATCAGTCGATCTGACCCCATCTGTGGTGCATTAGGTCTTTTCCATTGAGAGTTGGTCTCATCCCCCCCATGTTCTTCTTGTTTCTTCAGATTCTTTGGACTTGGAGAAAGATTCTTCCGTCCCTGTAGTTCAAGAAATTGCTCCTCCTACTCGCATGATGGATGTCTCAAAGGATGCTCCTCTTGCTCCGGTAACACCAGGGGACAACCATCTCAGTTCAATAGTATCCCCTCCAAGTAGTTTGGTCGCTTCCTTTGATTGGAGTCGATTTGTAGGGTACCACCTTCCATCTTATGTGCCTTTTGAGATAACGGTATAGACCTTTGATCTGGTTGTACCCAACACCATTATAGATGAAGGCACATCTATTAGTATTATTTCTTCCACTACTTGGCAAGATTTCGATTCTCTACCACTTATGCCTGTTACCCAGAATCCGTTGGATTTTAACAGAGGAACCAGTCAACCGTTAGGGATACTTCCGAAGTTACTTGTTACTTTGGGAGGGAAAACCGTCTATATAGACGTGATGGTTGTTCCAGGCCCCTTGGATTTAAATTTACTCTTGGGGCGCGACTATACTTATGTCATGGGTGCACTTGTCTCTTCCCTCTTTTGTGTGATCTATTTCCCACACAAAGGTCAAATCATGACCATTGATCAGCTTTCATTCTTTGGTCTTGGCATGACATCTGGTCCACCATCATCCCTTCCAGGTCTTTATCCGTCAGTTGTATCTTCCCTGCCGCAATTTAATTATGTGGCTACTTGTCCCATACCTGCTTTCAATGATAGTGTCATTGTGCATCGTGTGCTGTGCATTGGGTCCTTGTTGGAGAGGTAAATCCCCTTTGTGGACAGAGGCGATCCCTACTAGCCCAGATCGGGTCTAGCAACAATCATACCACACTAAGGCACAAGTTCCTAATTGCAATAGACCAACTTGCGATGAAGGCATACCTCAAGTCCAACGCTGTTGTTTGTAGAGAAGATGATGCTCTCGTTCCCTTGCTCCAGCAGATCACAATCCTCTCTCTCACCGCGATCGAACACCTACACACACAAGAAACACAACAAACAAAAGCGTAAAATCCGATATATGCAATTATGTATCAGTCAGAGGAGACACAAATCATGATCATAATGAACAATACGAGTGGAACCATAACCAAATTCGCTTATCATTAATTCTTACAAAGGAAAATACAACCTGGCTCTGACGTTGAACTTTCCTTTGGCGGGTCGTCAACGGAATACGTCTCGGTAAAGCTCATCAGGAATGGGGACAAGCCTCTCTCTTCGATCGTCAATCTCCTTGCTATTGATTTGGCTCTATGAGGACTATTGCAGCATCCTTTAGGCTTTGAAGGCTCTTGGAGACTCATCCATTTAGCCATTCATCCCTTCAGCCATTCAGCCCCTTCATCAATGGATGAAGGCTATATTTATAGAGGAGAGGAGGAAGTTGGGATCCCTACAATAGTGGAAGGGAGGCCTTATCCCTTGGGAGGTTCCCCATAAGGTGGAAACAATAGGCCAAAGGAGGAAGGCCATGGTTATTCAGTCGAAACCACTCCTCATGACTCATCCACGAAGTTGTTGTAATAGAAACTTCGCTTCTTTTTTAAAAAAAATTTCCATAAACAGATTGGCGCAGGTGCTTAACTAGGATAGAGCGCCAATTGGCATGGGCTCAGTGTTAATTTTCCTCATTGGCACGAGGACATAACGGGCTACCAGCGCCAAGGAAGAAACAAGTGTTTTTAGAGGCCTGCTCAGGAAATGATCAGTAGAAGGAATGTTGTCCTCATGGAAAGGGATGCAATGATGGTATTTGCAAGGCATGGAACTGCTTATTGGTCACAGAAATGACCCTCCAATGGGCGAGATGGGGATCGCAGGGACGGTGAAAAATTACTATGTAACTGATGCCCCCTAAAGCATGAGGCCTGAAAGAGAGAGAGGGGTGAAACGATTTACGAGAACGTGTCCAACTGAAAACACTACCGTCGGAAAACCTACGTACAGAAGTACAACTGATATCTCAAATACATGATATATGTGGTATGGGCGCAGCCATCCATAACAGAGTATACAATAATCCAGATCCAAGGTATGGACGCAGCCATCCAGTGAGGATCGATAAATAGACTCAGGTATGGTCGCAGCCATCCAGTCAGTGAGTCATGTAACCAATCATAATAATCCACAAAATCACAGCCTGGATTCTAACAGACGAAACTCAGGGTCTTGCGCTCCATCTCAGCTCGAATAGAGTACAAGCTCAAGCATGTGAATAAGTGAGCTGAAGTTGAACATGCAAGAACATCGCCTGATTACCAGCCAATGATGAAAGTTGTTAACAGACGCGATAGGTACCACCAATAATGACAATGGCCCTCAAGGTACTATAGGTACAGTCTACGGCATGTTAATCAGTGAGTTGGTGTCGAACACCTGTAGAATCACTCGATCGGAGGCAAATGATGAAAACCTCACGTCAAATGCGAAGAACCTGCCATTGAGGCATGCAGGCTCCAAGGTACCAGAAGGGAGTCTCTAGATCAGCTTCCCAGATAATGAGTTGAAGTCAACAGGCAGTGACCTTGATCGAAGGTGGGCCATAGAGTTTCCCACATCATCGACACGAGACAGAGAAACATAGTGTCTTTGTGAATCAGGATCAGATGAGAATCAGAGGAAGGTTGAGACTTTTGCAGAGGTCAACTTCTCTTGAACATATCGGTGGCACGATAATGTATTTGGCAGTATTTGACATCAACAGATCAGGGGTCATGATGATGAGGCAAAGAGTAGATGAGAGGTCAAAAGGGATTACCCAAACCCATGGAGGCAAGTGGAAAACGACATGAGATGTCCCCAACCTGACACGAATGCAGACAAGTTCCATGTTCAAGAGCGACATACTACCGACACGAAAATGATGCTAGTTCCATTTTTCCCCACCTTTTCTGGTGAGTACCTCTTTATTTTTACACAAGCTTGAAGAGGATACCATATGCTTGTCATATAAGTTCGTCCTTCAGACGAATCTGACCTACTACATTTAACGAGCCCTAGGAAGGAGAAACTCGAATATCGTCATTACGACTGAATCCAATGTCATCAGGGTTTAATAAGTCTGACAAAGGAAGAACTCGACGTCTTTTCATGTTTAGAGAGTTTGAAAAGACAGTGGAAAAGTAAACTCCAACAATCCCTTTTCGTAGATATTTCCTTAGATCCGAAAAGGTAGAAAACTGTGTCTGAGAAAGCCTCCTAGTTGCGATAGGCTAGGGTATTCCTTTTTCGTAAGTAATCTATCCCAGCCCGAAAAAGGGGTAAACGTATACTCGGTAGATGTCGTTTTCTGGCCACTTTAAAGAGATCAAAACGAAAAAGGACTCAACAATATTTTCATGTTTAGAGAGTCAGAAAAGAGCTGAAAGTTGACTCCTCCTGTAGGAACGAGTGGCATCAAGGGGTAGCTACTAGTTCCTGTGATGGTGGAACTGCTCAAAACAAATAAAGGTCAAGAGGCTTGCTAACGAGACCACTCATCACAGCGGTTCCTTAGGAACGGGTAAGACAACCAAGTGAAGGCATATGATCGGCCAAGTAGATAGTGACGATGGAATGAGAAAACCAAGGCTCATCTGGGAAAAACAGGCTGATAAAATGGAAATCACAAGAGGTAAAATGGGAAAGGTTTCATTTTTACACAATCTTGAAATTAGGAAACTCTGCTTGAAGTTGGTTTCATTTTTACACAAGCTTGAAACAAAGATAAACTATGCTTGAAATCGGTTTCATTTTTACACAAGCTTGAAACAGAAACAAACTATGCTTGAAAAAGTAAGCATGCCCCTAGCATGGTGACTCAATTTGAGTTACATGCCCCCCAAGCTTCAATCCATATGAAAGGCAGATGGAGTGAAGGTTCAAATTATGAGATCAAGAGAAAGACTCGACTGTGATTTTGCGAGATCTTATCAAAGACTCGAATTGAATAGGAACGTGTTTCATTGTTTTAATGAGGTTGACACATTAAAAGAAATATCCTTAGGACACCTTGTTTCATGGTTTAAGGAGCTTGGCACAAGACAAGGAACTCTGTTCCGACAACCTTGTTTCAGTTTTTAAGGAGCTTGACACAAGAAAACGAACTATGCTCCGACAACCTTGTTTCATTTTTTAAGGAGCTTGACACAAGACAACGAACTATGCTCCGATAACCTCGTTTCATTTTTTAAGGAGCTTAACACAAGACAAGGAACTCTGCTCCGACAACCTTGTTTCATTTTTTAAGGAGCTTGACACAAGACTAGGAACTTTGCTCCGATAGACCTTGTTTCATTTTTTAAGGAGCTTGACACAAGAAAATGAACTGTGCTCCAACCAACCTCATCATAATGAACAAGAAGTCATTGCTTCCAAGAGTTCCACTCCCGATGGAAGGAAAACATCCTGGAAGTCAGGACCCAATGCCCCCAGCACACTATGCACGACGGCATTGTCACTGAGTGTAGGCACGGGGTAGGTAGCCACATAGTTGACCTACGGTGGGGCAGATACAATGGGTGGATAAAAAATAGGAAGGGATGATGGTGGGCTAGCTGCCACATCAGGACCAAAGAACGAAAGCTGATCAATGGTCACGATCCTTCCTTCATGTGGAAAACAGACCACACGAAAAAGGGAGGAGACAAGTGCTCCCATGGCATAGGTGTAATCGCGCCCCAAGATTACAAGGGGCCTGGAACAACCATCACGTCCATATGGACGGTTTTACCTCCCAATGTAACAGGTAACCTTGGAAGGATCCCTAACGGTTGACTGGTTCTTCTATTAAATGCCAAAAGATTCTGCGTAACAGGCGTAAGCGGCAGTGAACCGAAATCTTGCCAAGTAGTTGAGGATAAAATACTAATAGACGCACCTTCGTCTATAATGGTGCTGGGTACGACCAGATGAGATGCCTGTACTATGATCTCAAAAGGCACATAAGATGGAAGGCGGTATCCCGCAAATCAACTCTAGTCAAAGGAAGCGATCAAACTACTGGAGGGGCTACCATCGAACTGATATGGTCTTCCCCTGGTGTTATGGAAGAAGGAGCATCCTCCATGACCTCCATCTCGAAGGTGGGAGGGGTATCCTCCGGGACCTCCATCACGGGAGGCGGAGGAGCAGCTTCTTGAGGTATAGGGGCAGGAGAATATTTCTCCAAGTCTGAAGAATCTGAAGAAACCAGAAGAACATGAGGGGTGTGAAATCCACTCTCAATAGAAAAGACCTGGTGCACTGTATAAGGGGCTAGCTCAACCGATCCCATGACCAATGGTTGGTCAGGGATGGATTCCTGAATTTGAATTTTCGAGGGAGTGGGATTGACTAAAGATGACTCTTGACCAATCGTAGGATCAGTTGGTGGAGGACTCAAAGAAAGCCGATTATAACCAGCTGGAAGGCATGGTGTAGAACCAGTTGAGTTGTCAAAAAATCTCTTGGCTTCATCCATATATAGACAAAGGTTAATGTCATGGTGCCCTTTACACAACTTAGAGGGATTGGTGAGCCTACCCTACTTCTTAGGAGCCTTACTAGCACCAGTTGAAGATGTGCTCCCAACTTGACTCCCAGAAGCCAAAGGTAACGACAGGCGACCGTTGGACCATACTTCGAGCACCTTGGGAATGCTAGGGTAGTCTCGAAGAAGATGGTCTCCCTGGCACAACATGCAAGGGAATTTGACTTTCTGTGGAGGGTTGGAAGGTTTATCAAGAGGAGGTGCTTTAGAAGCAGTAGCTGCAGCCTTAGCCTCTCTCTTATCAGACTTCTTCTTCTTTGTCTTCTTCTTCTTCTTCTTAGCCACCTGGTTACTCGAATCTAGACTTTCACCAAGCGAAGTAGAAGAGGAGGACGCAGAAACAGGCGAAGAAGGGGAGAGGTCCACCTTGGAATCAACATGATGTTTTTCAGGCGGAGGAACTGATTGAACATTAGACGAGAAATTCAGAACCACAGAGGTTGAGAAAAACCAAACAGGAAAACCAACAGTTAACCCAAGAAGGGACAACGTCGCCATATAAGGAGCGCCAACATTTCCAAAAGGAGGAAAATGACCAGGATTCCCATCGGAGGGGATTCCTTGGTTGGTGAACTTTGGAAAAGTTGCCATCAACAACTCAAAACTGCACACGGGCTAAAAACCAAGGCACACAATCGAACGGCCAACAAGAAAATTCTAACAGGGCATGTGATCGCAGGTGATTTATTTTACCACACTGAAACTTAGAAACTTCATTGTTTCATGTTTTAAGAGTCGAGAAATAGATGAAAGGTGACTCTATCTCTTTCAGTTTTGAAGCAAGTGTGAAAGGACAAGCGCTTGGTGATCTTTTCAAATTTAAGGAGTCAGATAAGATCAAAATGACTGCTTAGGAATTCTAGGTAAAGGGTGTACCAAATAACCGTGAACTGCAATATACAACTTGGTTTCAAAATGAAAGAGAAATCAACCAAGGACTTGACGTACGTGCAGGCAATCTCCCCGAATGCTGTGTCTGGTGTATCACGGGTATAGGGCGGCAAACTCGACTTCCTTTGGATAAAGGATAGAAACCTATTGGGGTCTCCCTTTATATACGTGACGGTACGGGGAGCACCAGTCCGTACTAGTGCTGTCTAAAGCCAAGAGGCGAACGACAACTACTAGGTTTAAATACGCCGGAACACGTCTCTAGCCTAGACCTCTAAATATTTCGTTAATGTTTCAATGCTGCCTTAGTGTAAATTGAATAAATTTTAATTTTTATATTCAATTATGTTTCAATTTTCAGGCCTTAGTGAGTGTTATGTCTCAAAATCTCCTAAATGCACACTACATGCCACAGTATATCATTTCGTTCGATGAAAGCTAATTACGAGAGAGTTAAGAGCATTTCACATAATAAAAAAATGATCAGACAACAACAAATGATGTCTCTAATGCAGCTAATGGAAACTAAAATCTTTTCTTTCAAAGTTACTAATCACTAATAACACAGAAAAGATCTAATTCACATTAACTAATCCAAAGAAAAAGAGATTTTTTTTTTGTATTTCCAATGTTTAAGAGCAAAACGCACTAAACAAAATGAAAACTAATGAGACAAGCAACTTGAGAAGTGATAGAAAAAGAGAAAAACAATCACATTTCACTCAATGCAAGCACACAATCAGACCTCAAATTGACAAAAAGTCCCTTAAATCAAAAGACACCCAAAGACTCAAATGAACCATGTAATCTAGGCCCAAGACGAGACAAGGCGGAATTCGAATGAAGAAGAAGCCAATCACTCAAATAATGCAATAAAATGATAGACAACCACCAAATGAACGCAGAAAAAGCAATCACAAAGTTGACTGAACAGACAGAAACCACAAACTCCCAAGGGAGGCTCAACGCACAATAACACCTAGATGCCCTAGGGCTAGAATGTAAAATCGATAGAAATGGGAAAACAACCAAAGGATGAAAGTCACAGTCAGTCAAACAAGGCTCCAGAACACTCAGGCAGTCAGAAAAATGAAACCAAAACCACATATCAAGCTCAGAAAGCTCAAAACCAAGCAAACCCTAGCACCTCACAGTATTGGCGCGACTGTCAGGCTGAAACTAGTGCCATAACAGGATTGGCGTGGGTATTAAACTGGAAACTAGTCCCAATTGGCACGACTGTTAGGCTAATAAGCGTGCCAGTCAAGTTTGCTATGCAAAAAATAAAAAAGAGCAATCCAAAATGCAGACCAGTGATGTTGAAGCTCAAACCAAAAGTCAAAGACATGAAAGGAGCCAGCCAAAAGAGGTGATCAAGCAAGCAAAGTCAAGAATCGACCAAAAGACAAGACAATACTCCAAGTGTTCAGTTCACAAACTAGACCGGAGATTGACTGAAGCAGCATTCATCTACTTTTGCTAATGCAGAGCAAGAGAATTTCGAAGGCTATCTGGCTAACTTCAGGCTTCATCTATAGTTTATAAAGAAAACAACAAGCTAACTCCCCAGTGGAGTCGCCAATTTGTTGGAGAGGTAAATCCCCTCTGCGGACAGAGGCGATCCCTACTAGCCTAGATCGGGTCTAGCAACAATCATACCACGCTAAGGCGCAAGTTCCTAATTGCAATAGACCAACTTGCGATGAAGGCCTACCTCAAGTCCAACGCTGTTGTTTGTAGAGAAGATGACGCTCTCGTTCCCTTGCTCTAGCAGATCAAAATCCTCTCGCTCACCGCGATCGAACACCTACACACACAAGAAACACGACAAACACAAGCGTAAAATATGATATATGCAATTATGTATCAGTCAGAGAAGACACAACTCATGATCATAATGAACAATATGAGTGGAACCATAACCAAAGTCACTTATCATTAATTCATACAAAGGAAAATACAACCTAGCTCTAACGCTGAACTTTCCTTCGGCGGGTCATCAGCGAAATACGTCTCGGTAAAGCTCGTCGAGAATGGGGACAAGCCTCTCTCTTCGATTGTCAATATCCTTGCTATTGATTTGGCTCTATGAGGACTATTGCAACATCCTTTAGGCTTTGAAGGCTCTTGGAGACTCAGCTATTCAGCCATTCAGCCCTTCAACCATTCAGCCCTTCAGCCATTTATCCCCTTCATCAATGGATGAAGGCTATATTTATAGAGGAGAGGAGGAGGTTGGGATCCCTACAATAGTGGAAGGGAGGCCTTATCCCTTGGGAGGTTCCCCATAAGGTGGAAACAAGAGGCCAAAGTAGGAAGGCCGTGGTTATTCAGTCGAAACCACTCCTCATGACTCATCCACGAAGTTGTTGTAATTGAAACTTCGCCTCTTCTTTTAAAAAACTTTCCATAAAAAAATTGGCGCGGGTGCTTAACTGGGACAGAGCGCCAATTGGTGCGGGCTCAGTGTTAATTTTCCTCATTGGCGTGAGGACATAACGGGCTTCTAGCGCCAAGGAAAAAACAGGGTTTTTTAGGGGTCTACTCAGGAAATGATCAACAGAAGGAATGTTGTCCTCATGGCAAGGGATGCAATGATGGTATTTGGAAGGCATGACACTGCTTATTGGTCACAGAAATGACCCTCCAATGGGCGAGATGGGAATTGCAGGGACGATGAAAAATTACTGTGTAACAGTCCTGATTTCTGAAACATTGTTCTCCCATTGGATGAGAACCTCTTGGAAGCCATGACTTCTTATTCAACATGATGAGGTCTTCGGAGCAGAGTTCATTTTCTTGTGTCAAGCTCCTTAAAAAATGAAACAAGCTCGTCGGAGCAGAGTTTGTTTTCTTGTGTCAAGCTCCTTAAAAAATGAAACAAGCTCGTCGGAGCAGAGTTTGTTTTCTTGTGTCAAGCTCCTTAAAAAATGAAACAAGCTCGTTGGAGCAGAGTTCATTTTCTTGTGTCAAGCTCCTTAAAAAATGAAACAAGCTCATGGGAGCAGAGTTCGTTTTCTTGTGTCAAGCTCCTTAAAAAATGAAACAAGCTCATGGGAGCAGAGTTCGTTTTATTGTGTCAAGCTCCTTAAAAAATGAAACAAGCTCATCGGAGCAGAGTTTGTTTTCTTGTGTTAAGCTCCTTAAAAAATGAAACAGGCTTGTCGGATCATAGTTCATTTTCTTGTGTCAAGCTCCTTAAAAAATGAAACAAGGTCTTTGGATCATAGTTCGTTTTCTTGCGTCAAGCTCGTTAAAAAATGAAACAAGGTGTTCTCAGGATACTTCGTCTTCTGTATCAAACTCGTTAAAAAAATGAAACAAGGTCATCTAAGGATAGTTCTTTTAATGTGTCAACCTCGTTAAGACAATGAAACACTTTCCTGTTCAATTCGAGTCTTTCATAAGATCTCGTAAAATCCCAGTCAAGTATTTCTCTTGATCTTGCATCTTGAACCTTCACTCCATCTGCCTTTCATATGGATTGAGGCTTGGGGGGCATGTACCTCGAATTGAGTCACCATACTAGGGGCATGCAAAATTTTTGAAGCATAGTTTATCTTTATTTCAAGCTTGTGTAAAAATAAAACCAACTTTAACCACAGTTTATTTTTGTTTCAAGATTGTGTAAAAATGAAACCATTCTTATTTTACCTCTCGTGATTTCCATTTAATCAGCCTGTTTTTCCAAATGAACCTTGGTTTTCTCATTCCATGTCCCCATCTGCTTGGCCGATCATATGCCTTCACTTGGCTGTTTCACCCATTCCTGAGGAACTGTTGCAATGAGTGGTCTTGTTAGCCAACAGGCTCTTGACCTTTACTTTTTCTGAGAAGTTCTTCCATTACCGGAACCAATAGCTACCCTTAATACCACTCGTTCCTCCAGGAGGAGTCATCTTTCAGCTCTTTTTTTACTCTAAAAATTGAAAAGATTGTCGAGACCCTTGTCATTTTGAGCTCATTAAATGGCTGCGAAGCGATATCTACCTAGTATACATTTACCCATTTTTCGGGTTGGGATAAATTATTTACGAAAAAGGAATACCTTAGCCTATCGCGACTAGGAGGTTCTATTGGACACAGTTTTCTACCTTTTCGGATTTGAGAGACTATTTACGAAAAGGGACTGTTGGAGTTTTCTCTTCCCGCTTCTTTTCAAACTCTCTAAATATGAAAAGATACCGAGTTCTTCCTTTGTCAGACTCGTTAAAAAATGATGACATTGGACTCCATCGCAATGACGTTTCTCGAGTTGCTCCTTCCTAGGGCTCGTTAAATGTACTAGGTTGGATTTGTCCGAAGGACAAACTTACATCGCAAGCACATGCTATCCCCTTCAAGCTTGCTTCCAAAAATATTTGGGGTACTCGCCTGAAATGGTGGGGGGAAATGGAACCAAAATCATAGTCGTGTTGGCAGTATGTCACTCTTGAACATGGCACTTGTCTGCATTCGTGTCGAGTTGGGGAGATCTCATATCGTTATTTTCTTGCTTCCATGGGTGTGGGTAATCTCTTTTGACCGCTCACCTGCTCCTTTCCGCGTCACCATGACCTCAGATATCTTGATGTCAAATACTGCCAAATCCAGTGTTGTGTCGCTGATATGTTCAAGAGAAGTTGGCCTCTGCATTTTTCAACCTTCCTCTGATTCTCTGTTGGTCTTGATTCACAAACATCATGTTCCTCTATCTCGCGTCGATGATGTGGGAAAAATTATGGCCCACCTTCGATCAAGGTCCCTTCTTTTCGACTCTAGCTCATTATCCAGGAAGTTGATCTAGAGACTCCCTTCAGGTAACTTGGAACCTGCATGCCTCAATGGCAGGTTCTTCGCATTCGATTCAAGGTTTTCATGATTCTCCTTTGATCGATTGACTCTGTGGGTGTTCAACGTTAGATCACTGTTCACATAACGTATATTGTACCTCTCGTACCTTGAGAGCCATTGTCATTATTGGTGGTTTCTCTCGCGTATGTTGACAGTTTTCATCATTGGCTGGTAATCAGATGATGTTATTGCATGTTCAACTTCAACTCACATATTCGCATGCTCGAACTTGTACTTTGTTCGGGTCGAGATAGAGCACAAGACCCTGGATTTTGTTTGATGAAATCCAGGCTGTAGGTTCTTTGTGGATTATTATGACTTATTACATGACTCTTTTGATTGGATGGCTGCGACCATACCTGATTCTACTTGTTGATCCTTATTTTGCTGGATGGCTGCATCCATACCTTGGATGTCGGTTTTTGTACACTTTATTACAGATGACTGCGCCCATACCACATATCATGTATCAAAGATATCAGTTGTATTTGTACTTGCAGGTCTTCCGACGGTAGTGTTTTCAGTTGAACGCATTCTCATAAAGCATTTCACCCCTCCCTCTCTCTCGGACCTCATGCTTTAGAGGGCACCTGTTACACAACATTTTCTCACTGTCCCTGTAATCCCTTGTCCCATACATTGGAGGACTATTCCCGTGAACTGTGAACGGTAAAATGTGCTGAAAACACCTTCATTAAATCCTTCTGCATAAGGGAAAGAATTCTTCTGGAGAACATTTCCTCAGAAAATTACTAAAAACATATGTTTGGGCATTGGAGCCAGCAGATAATTCATCACTCACACTGACCTGGGAGATTTACACTAAGCTCACACCACATGGCACTCTGTCCTTGTGTATTGCCCACGCCAAGCCTATTTGGGAATGTTTTCTAAAAATAAAAGGCGGACGTTTGATTCTAACAACTTCAGAATGAATCATCAAAAATAGGTTGGGTTGTTTGGCTCCGGATCTCCTTGTTTAGGAAGTGGTTTTCCACCTCTCATGGAACCTTCCTAAGAGATAGGACTCTCCCCTACAATTATAGGGATCCTAACCTCTCCTTCTCCCTCTATAAAAGCCTGCCCTCTCCATTTGCAACCTAGCTGAACATTTGGGAAGAAAACTATAGTTGAGCGACTATTGAGAGCAGAGCTAAGGAGAACCCCGTAAGAGAGAGAGCCTTGTCTAAATTCCCGACAAGCTTTGTAAGACACACTCTGCTGGAAGCCTTGCCAAAGGAATAATGCGATGTCAGAACTCGGTTGTAATCTTTCTTTCACATTTTAATATATGCTCAACTATGTTATTGGTTCCATCATTGTATTGCTCGTTTGTGTAATGCAATTTGATTCAATATTTTCCAACTGATTGATAGTTACATGTTTGAATTATTACGTTGTATGTCATTGTTTTTCTATGCATATGTATAGGTGTCCGGACGTGGTGAGTGAAAGGATTGTGATCTGTCAAGCTAGGAATGGGAAGAAACACTTTTTCTTCGACAATAACAACGTAGGACTTGAGGTAAGCTGTCTATTGTAGCTTTGTATTTTGTAACTAGGAATCGATATTGTAGCATGTTTTTTTTATTGCTAGACCCACTCTAGGGCTAGTGGGATTGCCTCTGTCCGTAGAGGGGATTTACCTATCTAACACCCTTATGGATATTTCCTCTTCCCTGAAGCAACAATGGCTGAAGAACACCTCTATTCACTTTTCAACCTATCCCAAACTCTCCAGAAGGTCGAAGAAAGCCAAAATTGACTAAAATTTTGTCTAATTTGGTCGAAAATTGAGAAAGTTATGACCCAAACAAGATTTTTCCCAGTGGCACCAGAAAACCTCCTCCAAAACTGGAAGTACTCTAGTTAACTCCACAAAAATAGGTAGACATATCAATTAGGTAGATGCACACGCTATTTTAAGGGTGAAATTAAATGCGACGATCAGTTAAGGAGCACGTTCACATGCTGAAAATCCGGGAACTATTTGTTGTTGGCGGATAAAGTTTTAAAGACCGCGCCCATGGTCACGGGTCGAGGTCACATGTGGGAGGAGCTAGCACCAAGGTGCTAAAACTTGTTGTTCTGCTGGTTAGAAGAGTTTCATCCCTAGGTCATCGCACTTGGGTCGTATGGTGATGGGCTTAACATAAACCTCTGCCCATTCAACTCTCTACGACACGACTGGTTGTTTAACCTTTGCATGATGTGTTCAACCTTCGTTCAAGTTTTAAACAACTTGACTACCAGATCTAATGCTGCCCAACTCGCCCTCGGTTCAGACTAGTGTTGTTGCCATGTTGGCCGGGTCGACCTTGCCCAAGGAGTTGGGTCAGGGTTCAAAACCCATGCCCTCCACACTTTTAAATGGACCTTTCAACCCATGGCCTAGGGCCATGTGGCAGCCTCTGGGTAGGCCACATGGAACCCATTGATAGGCCTATAAAAAATTAATAAAAACCAATTTTTTGCCATATAATTTTTTTTTTTACAAATTGACAAAATCATAGTCAAAAGTCCTATTTTGGAGGTCACTGGACAAATTCAAACCTTAGTAACTTTCACATACGACATCGGATTCAAGTCCCATTCACGACGCCAGAATCGCAGCGATGAGGCCTTTCCAATCATTTAGACTACAACCATTTATGAACATTTTCATTTTTGAGCATTTTTTACACTTGGACATGATCTCTTGATCACATAGTTAACAAAAAACCTCAATTCCCACCTACTTTCTGATCAAACTCGCTTCTTGTCAAAGTTATCTTATTTTTTATCTCTTGGTTTCACTGGAGATGATGATTTTTTCACAGTTTTCTTGCTTATCACCAATATAGAGAATACTCGAGGGAGCCTGAGGAGTCGTGTGAGTGTGCTCAAGAATTCGTTTCCATGCTATTCTTTGTTATTATGGGAAACCTAAAGTATTTAAGAAAGTTCGAGTTACCAGGTAAACTAGAAGTTGGTGGATGCATGTTGCTGTGGTGGCGTTCTGGAACAAGAGGGCCCTTACAATGTTTCTTTGGTTTTCTTATGCACAAAATTTTCGGGGATTCTCAGAACACCCTTTTCATCTTCAATATCTGGACCATCAATTCCTTGGGGTAAAGTGGAGATAAAACGAACGCAAATGGCCTTTGACGCATGTTTCTTAGAATGACAGTAACATGGTGTGAGCGTACGAATACTAGTTTTATGTGACTATGTAACCTCTATGTCTATCCTTGTCCAGTTTCGAAATATAAGGATGAAGGAACTCACCATTTTTCTTTGAATAATGAGGGCCTTCTCGCACTCCAGTGAGTTTGGAAATATAAGGATGGGGGAACTCACCATTTTTCTTTGAATAATTAGGGCCTTCTCGCACTCTAGTGACCAATATAAGGTTTCTTACTTCTCAAGCTTTGGAATACTTTGAGGACCCTTTTTGAGACATCCATGATGCAGTGATAGTTCAAAGATTTTCTATGAATTTCAGTTTAGAATGTTTTATGTTTATATATGTGTGTGTGTGTGTGTGTGTGTGTTTATTAAGTAAGAAGAGAACATTATATGAGACATCTGATGATGGTAGTCAAGATATTTTCCTTGCGATTGATAAGGTTTACTGATGGCTGAATGCATCAACAAAGATTCTAACTACTACAACTCCAAACATGCATTGTGGGCAACTAGCTAAAACTCTCGCAAGGCTTTCTTATCTTCCTATACCACATCATGTAGCTCAACAAACTGATCTTCCATATTTTTATTTATTTTCTTGAAAAATTTTGAAAATAAATAAAGCTATATATTTTACAATTTATAAAGAATGGTTTTATTTTTAATTAAATTACTTCATATTACAATAGAAACACCATTACTACAATAACTCCATTACAATAACATTATAATCTCATTACAACAACAACTAAAGATATGGCCCTCATCAAAATAGGACAATTCGAGAGAATTATAAAGAGGTATTGATAACCTACTTCATGGATTACTTCATGGATTAATTATATGTTGGAAGATTTTTAAAATAAAGAAAGGTATTTATTTTGACATCAATAAAGTTCTATAGGAGTTTAGATCGAGTTTATATAAAATGAGTCTAAAGAGTTAGAGTCTGATTTTAAAGAATTGTCGAGTTTAAAGAGTTAGAGTCTGATTTTAAAGAATAGTTGTATGATTTGAATTCTGAGAGAGATAAGTTTATTTAATTTTTGAAATACATGGTTCAAGGTATGGTTAATTTTTGAAATAATGTTTGTTAATACATGGTTAATTTCTTAAATAATTTTTGGAGTATGTTTTTATCATTTATACTTCAAGATAAATTATTATACTTTTGAATTCTAATTTATGAGATTTTCTCTTTAAACTTTGAAATCTGTATTCTTTTTATTTTTAAATATATTTTTTATAAAATAAAAAATATTTTTCTTTCTTAATTTAAAAATTCACTTGATTCTTACCCATTTTTTTATGATTTATGTGGTTAAAGATATTTAGGCAGGTTCCATTCTAGATGGATTTTGCTCATTCGTACTTTGTAACATTTATGATATGAATGTTAGCGTTTGGTTTTGTAATTTTATTATAGCATGGATTTGATGTTTTCATTGAATAATGAAAACTTCAGATTAGGATGAGCCTTTTATTTAGCGACCTTGTGTGATGATGAGTTTTTCATTTGCCGATTTCGTGTGTTTCGTCCTTTTTTAATTTGGGTCCTATTCAATGTTGGCTTCATTTCTGCACTCTAACTCTTCCAGGTTATTGCTTTTTATTTAGCTGTGGCTCTCCACTGTAGTGTCTATTGGGAATCGACCAAAGGTCTCTGTCATGGTGTTGTCATGGAGGACAGTATTTTTGTCCGGTTTTCATGGCTCGGGACAAACCTAGTAACAAATGACGAGGTCCTCATTATCGAGATTCAATAGCCATTTGTAATTGTTGCACTCCTGTAGTCAAAGTGACTATTGATTCAACCAAAGTTGAAGCTCGTGTAGAACGGGATTTTCTCTTTGATGCTCAAGTCTGAGAAGAGCCAGGCTCTTGGATTCTTGACATAGAGCCCGAACTCAATCAAAAAGGTCAACCACAAAGTTTCTACCAAAGTGCCGAAGAATATGGACTTGGAATCTCTAGCATCCAAGGGCACTTATGTCCAGGTTTTTGGTTCAGATATCAAATCTCATTTTAAGCTTTTCCATGCATTGTCCCCTCTGTTTTATTTATTTATTTGTCTAGTTTAATCATGTTGGTAAGCTCTACTTTTCCTATCACCACACATAGGATTTTGGTATATCATTGTTTTTGGTTTCTTTAAGAGAAAACAATTGGTCCCAAGTTACCTTGTGCAACAAGCAGCCCATTGCCGTTTCTCGTTAGTGGTGAATCACTGATTTCGATTCTTCTATAGAGCCACATGCACATAGTGGAATAAATAATTTTGTTTCCCTCCTGAAATCCTTTCATTGTCCTCCCTTGTATGGAGCCAGGTAGACATTTTAAAATAAACCCACTTAAAATTCCAACCAATACAGGCAGGCCCAATCTCCCATTTACTCAATGGTGCAATGCTATGTCATAGCACTCACTCAAACCCACCTTCACGCAGATAACGGAGACTTTACTGTGAATCACAATTCACAATTCAGTGGCAACCACGTCCTCCGAAATGATTGCCACAATTTAGTGGAAGCCATAATCGAAATTTCACGTTGAGCAAGTTGGAGTATCGCCATCACGAGCACTAACTCTTTCGTCTCCTTTTTATAAAGTATTAACAATTAGAGAGGCGTGTTAACAATTACAGAGGCGTGTTGTAATCTTATGAGAATCTTTAGGGTTTCTATTCACTTACGTAGTTAGGAAGTTAGTGATAACTAATTTCTGAACTAATTTCTCAAGTATAAATGTAATCTAGTTCAATGAATGAATTACAGAAATCTCATGGTTATCATTTAACAGTGGTATCAGAGCACTTGAGATCCGAGGAGGCCGGTGGCAGCGTTGATGTTAAGGAAGCAGCAGATTCTTTTCAACCTGTGCAACACTGCCAGCGGGGTTTGTTTGCCAACATTTTCCTCTGCTTTGTTTGCAACATTTGATTGACAGAAACCCTCATTTCTCTTCATGTCACGAATCTGCGAGCATTTTTTTAATCAGATTTTGTAGCAGACAAATACGTAAGTTTAAATCAGTTTTGTTTTGGAAAATTTTGTCTCTGGAGCTACAGAAGTGTCATTTGCTGATTCTGTAAATTTAAAAGCAGTTTTTTTTCTCTGCCTGGTAGTGGTTAAAAAAGAGTTTTTTTTTTTAATTAAAAAAAAAGGAGGAGAAATTTGTGTATTTATTTTCTACTAAATTTGCAAGATTAAACAGAGTATTTTTTTAAAGATCAGAGTATTTATAAGAAGAATTTGATGTTTTGAAGTGATTAAAACAAAAGTTTATTTTAAGGGTGTGAGTGATTTGAACAGTATTTTTAAAATATGAACTCCTTGGTGTCTTTAATTGGGGTTGTCCTTTCCGGAAAGAAAAATTACGAGGAGTGGTTTAGGAAAGTTAAAAATACTCTTATCTTAAATGATTTATGGGATGGAGTCTGTGAAGGAGAATGAGAGAATGCACCGATGCAACCTGATGATCGGAAACAACTCGCAATCTGGCAAAGTAAGGATAAGAAGGCCTTTGCCTTAATATTCGCTTCAGTATCAGAAGAGGTAAGCAGATACATTACTCAGAGTAAACAACTTATGATGCCATAGAAAAACTAAAAGAGCTTTATGATTCACATTTTGAATTGGAGATAATTTAGTTATTGTTAAAGTTGTTTAATCTGGAAATGAACGATCATGATCCTCTAAAACTTGCCTCTGAAATTAAAGCCATCAATCATGAAATTGAATGTACTAGAGTTAATGTTGTTTTGCCGCTTACTGCCATTATAAAAGCTCTTTACCCTAGTTATTCACACTACTTGTAATCTCTCCAAGCTAGTGGGCAATTAAAGATATAAATTTTGACAAATTAGTAGGAAAAATTGCAGAAAGAGAGAAGACTTTTGGCAAGAAAGAAGCATCACATATTTCTAATACCAAAACCCTATGTCTTACTCAAAAAGACGAAAAACCTCAGGAGGAATCTTTCAGAAATACTAGAGGTAATAGAGGTCGAGGTAGGAAGAATTATAGAGGCACGGGGGGCAGAAATATTCAGGGAGATAGACAACAGAATGAACAACAAAAAAAATTTCTGATAAACCAGCTATAAAATGTTTTAGATGTGGTAAACTTGGACATACTGCTGCAAATTGCAGAATTCCCTAGGATAAAATTAATGAAAAAAGAGAACAATTTCTTGAAAAGAAAGATCATTTAATTCCAGACAGAGGACAATCTTCTAAGAATGCACATTATGTTGTCTCACATTGTAATTTCCACATGGAAGATGTTTTTAGTACTTTTTTTTCTTCATGGTATGACAGTTGGGTTCTAGACACAGGTGCCACATGTCATATGACCTTTCGAAGAGATTTGTTTGATCAATTTAGTGATAATATTGACGGAGTAGTGTATTTTGCTGATAAGTCCCAAATCAAACCATCAGGGATTGGTTCAATTTAGTTAAAGATTCCTGGACTTCCAAATTATATTTTGAATGATGTTCTTTGCATTCCCCAGTTCCAAAGAAATTTGTTATCTCTTATACAAATAAGACAATAGGGACATTCCATTCACATATTTGATGGTAAAGTAGAAATTAGAAGAGAAGTTAACAATAAAATTGTAATGTTTGGTGTGGAAGAAGATAAATTATTGAAGTTGCACGGTATGTTGTCTGTTGCATTGAACACAACTGATTTGGTTCAGCAAAATGATAATCTGTCATCTTATTTATTATTGCATGCACGCTTCGGTCATGTTAATTATGAAAGTATTCGAATTATGAAAGAACAGGGGATTAAGAGACTTCCAATAGTTCCCAGAAAATTTACCCCATGTAATGCTTGTATATTGGGAAAGTATCACAAACAGTCTTTTTATAATTCTAAGTTTAGAGCTACAAGAAAATTAAGTCTCATACACTCTGACTTATGTGGTCCAATGCCTGTACCAACTGCAAATGGAAATAGATACATACTCACTTTTATTAATGATTATTCGAGGATGTGCTGGGTTTATCCACTTAAAGAAAAATCACAAGTTTTTGATGTGTTTAAGAAATTTCATCTCTTGATAAAAAATCAAGCACAACTTACTATTGGTACTATGAGGACTGATAATGGAGGAGAATATACTTCACATGATTTTGAAACATATTTTCAAGAGAATGGCATCAAACACTAGACCACAATACCATATAGCAACAATATGGTGTTGCTAAAAGAATGAACCGAACACTACTTAATATGGTAAGGTCAATGATATTTTTTAAGAATGTAAAATTAATGTTTTGGGGAGAAGTCGTGCTCTGTGCGGCATACATTAGAAATAGGTGGCCTTCCTTTGTCATTAACAACAGAACTCCATATGAAATGTGGTACAGTCGTCTTCTTGCTATTAAACATTTCTGAATTTTTGGTTCTCAATGTTATGCTTTGATTCCCAAACATCAGAGGAATAAGTTGAGTGAATGAAGCAAAAAATGCATATTTTTAGGGTATTCCACGACTTCTAAGGCATACCGATTATATGATGAAGCGAACAAAAAGTTTATTTTGTGAAGAGATGTAATTTTTCTTGAAACTAATAAAGATTCCCTCACTGTTGAAAGACAACTTAATCAAATAGAAAAGTTTGTGCCTCAAAAGTTTTATTATGAATCAGATAATATACTTCCCCATCCTGAAGGGAGGATTCTTATATTAGATCAGTCTGTGGAGTTTCCTTCTCTCAATGGTGAGAAATTGGTTGTGGTTGATGATAATAATTCCATTATTGCTAATGAGGAATTAGTTTATGCAAGTGTTTCTACAGAAACAATGACAAAAATGGAAATAGCTGAGCCAGATGAAGAAGATGATCAACTTCTTGAACAACTTCCTACACAACTTTTGCGAAGGTCAACTCGTATTCGAACATTTCCAAAGAAATATAACGAGTTTAAGGCTGGAAGTTCCTCAGGTAACTATTCTCATTGTGAATTTAATTTTTCTGTGGATTGTGAACCTGCTTGCTTTGAAGAAGCTACCAGTGATGAATAGTGGAAATATGCAATGCAAAAGGAATTTGATGCTGTCATAAAAAATGGCACATGGAGGCTGGTGGATCCTCTTGTTGGCATCAAACCTATTGGTTGCAAATGGATTTATAAAACTAAGTTTAAAGCTGATGGTTCACTAGACAAGCACAAAGCAGGACTTGTAGCGAAGGGATATGCATAGAAAGAGGGTATCGATTATACAAAGAATTTTTCTCCTACAGCTAAATGGGGCACTATTAGATCTTTGTTTGCTATTGCAGCTCAAAAAGAATGGAAAATTCATCATATGGATGTCAAAACTGCCTTTTTAAATGGAGATTTGAAAGAAGATATTTACATGTTTCAGCCAGAAGGTTTTTCCGTTAAAGGGAAAGAACAAAAGGTTTGCAAACTAATGAAGTCTTTGTACGACTTGAAACAAGCGCCATGAGCATGGTATGAGAAGCTAACTGAACATCTTCTTAAATTAAACTATAAACATTTTGACCTAGATGATGCAACTCTTTTCGTTAAGAAAGTTGGCAAATCAGTTGTATATGTTGATGAATTGATGATCACAAGAAACAATGATGAATATATATCGTCTATAAAGAAGGAATTGAAAAAGGTTTTTGATATGATATATTTAGGTTTACTTCATTATTATCTTAGAATTGAAGTTGATAAAAAAACACAACATGTTTTCATCTCTCAGAAGAAATATGTTGATAAATTATTGAACATATATAGTATGACGGAATGTAATCCTGTTGCTACTCCAATGGAGCAGAATTTGAAACTCACTTCCGAAGAAGGAAAGTTGTTTGAAGATCCAAAAAAGTACAGGCAACTTGTTGGAAGCTTGATTTATTTGTCTGTTACTCGTCCTGATATAACTTTTGTTGTCGGAATACTTTCCAGGTTTATGTATCATCCTTGTGAGGGGCATTGGGTAGCAAAAAAAAGAGATTTGAAGTATTTAAAAGGAACTCAAACTTATGGCATCAAATTTTCAAAAGTTTTAGACTTCCATCTTGTTGTTTATTTAGATTCAGATTTTGATGGAGATAAAGAAAATGGAGTCTCAACTTCTGAATATTTGATGAATCTTGGATCAACAGCCATTAGTTGGAGATCGCACAAGAAATCTGTTCCTGCTGATTCTACCACCGAAGCCAAATATGTTGCAGTAGCTCAAGCCACTAAGGAAATCATTTGGCTTCGAAAAATACTCGAAGATTTGCAGGAGAAACAAAGAGCTTCAACTCCTCTATTTGTCGACAACTCTTCTGAAATTAAGTTGGCTAGGAATCCAAAGTTTCATGATCGAACCAAACATATCAACGCTAAATATCATTTGATTCGACATCATGTAGAGGCCAAAACAATTCATCTGACACATTGTCCAACTTCTGAACACATTGCAGATATTTTTACCAAAGCATTAGGACGTGAAAAGTTCGAAAAATTTAGATCTTTACTTGGTATGTCAGATGTCCCTTTGAAATAAGGGGGGAAATGTTGTAATCCTACGAGAATCCTTAGCATTTCTATTCATTTAGGTAGTTAGGAAGTTAGGAAGTTAGTAGTTAGTGATACCTAATTTCTGAACTAGTTTCTCAAGTATAAATGTAATCGAGTTCAATGAATGAATTACATAAATCACATGGTTATTATTTAACAAGGCATTCGCTCCGCTGCCAGTATGAATCATGTAAAGCACCCTTCAATTGTAGGGCACTCTCTTTTAATTCTCAATTGTGGGGCACTTTTAATTCTCAACCTCACATTACTGCTTTTCACAATTGGCAACGTCGAATGCAATATTGCATCCACCGCCACTGAAGAATCATCGAACGAGCTCATCGTCTACTCAGCTTGCAATGTGGAAAAGTATGCAAATGGCTCTGCGATTGAGCACAACCTCGAAAATATTTTCTACACACTAACAGGCAATGCACTGTTGACGAGTTTTAACGCTTTCGCCTACGGTGCCAGGAGCAGCCAAGTGATTGGGTGCGTCCAGTGCATAGTTGATCTGTCTCTAAGAGATTTCCATGCTTGCTCTCTCTACTTCCTCCATTCCATTCGCCGGGAGTGTCCAAACACTCTGGGCTCTCGGGTCCAACTCTATGAAGAATCTGAAAAAAGGATTTAAGTGCTTACTGAAATGGATTTGGATTTAAGTGCTCACTGAGGAGTCACACTCCAGAAAATACAGATTCAAGAAAAATAAACTGTTTGAAAAAAACTAATTAGTGATTATTAGTTATAGTTTATGAGAAACAAAAAAAACTCAGATACATTTATTCTAAACCGTTAAAAAAGATACAAAGAAGAGTTACCAAATTCTTGGAAAAAAAATACAATAATTCAACAATTCGATTCGTATTTTGAATAGTTTGGGAAAAAATCAATTCGGTTGACACTGTCTATTGTCTGCCTAAAGGTTAGGATTTTATGGAATATTTGCGAAAGGTTCAGATTTACATGCCGAGAGCGGTGGCTGCTAAAGCCACATGCCTATGGTTAACTGCTGCATATAAAGGTTTAGAAAGTTGAGTCGTGAAGTTAGTAAATTTTAGAAAGTTGAGTTGTGAAGTTATAAATTAGATGAAATTTTAAATAAATTTAAATTAGAAAGTTGAGTTGATAAGTTAGTAAATTACATGAGTAATTGAAATTAATTGAAAATTTAAATAAGTTTAAATTAGAAGAAAATTTATATATTTTTAATTAAAAAAATTAAAATATATATTATTTATCAGATGAATTTAGATAGATTTTAAAATTAGGAAGTGATTTTAGGTTAAAGTTTTGAGTTTTGAAAATAAAATGAATGTTGGAGAGAAGAGTGAAATATGTTTTTTTTGGTGAATTGTAATGTCAAAATTGTTTATATTAGTTAAAATTAATAGAAATTATTTAAATTTCAAAATTAATGGGAAGAAAATATGCAAAAGTGGTTGTTGTTATAGAAAGAAAACTATATATTTAGCAAAAAAATTTGTGACAAAAAAGAAACTACTGTCAATTTTTTTCCCAATTGAAATTTTTTCATTTGATCTTTTACCGTACCCTATTGAATTCTAATTTGGTAACTATGGTACAAAGTACCTCTATTGCAAAACAATAAAAATATAGAGTATCTCTATTTTCACACATAGAAATTTTAGACTACAGCCTCTGTTATAGTGCACAAGTAACAAAGATTGATCACTAACAATACGCACTAAAACACATTACCTTAAACAAGAAATTGCATTCTCTATAAATAGAGTTCGATGGACTTCAATTCAGTGAATAAAAATGGAAACGTGGAGATTAGGAGGAGAAATGTGGCAATTCCAAAACAACAAATGGCATAAACGGTTATTCGATGAAGAGGCCCAACTTATTAGCTCCAACTGTCACAAACATGCCAAAAACTCAGGCATCAGTTCCTTCAATCTTCCCCTTAATGTCAAGTTTGAGGATTCCCAACTATGATATGAGTTTCTCCAATCGATCCTTTGGAAGAGCGTTAGTAAAAATGTCTGCAAGCTGATCTTCAGATTTACAAAATTCAAAAAAGAGAAATTCTTGTTGGACAAGCTTTCTAATGAAGTGATGTCAAATGTCAATATGTTTGCTTTTTTTGTGGAAAACTGGATTCTTTGTCATGGAAATAGTACTTTGATTATCACATTAAACTTTGATGGGTTTACATACTTCATTTCCCAAGTGTTCCACCAAGCTTTACAACCAAATGGCTTGTGTGCTTGTTGATGACACGACAATATATTCTATTTCAGTTATAGATAGTGCAATAGTGGTTTTCTTTTTGTTGCTCCAAGAAACAAGGTTTCCGCCAAAGAGAAAAGTATTTCCAGAGGTACTCTTTCAATCATCCAAGTTTCCTGCCCAATCTACATCTGTTTATGCTACAACATTTGAAGCATTAGCAAAAGTATAAAACAATCCATAAAATTTAGTACCACTTACATAAAGTGCCTTCTAAAGCCTATGCACCTTATCTTCTTTACCATCAATAATGAAACCCTAAGTATGATCAACATAAACTTTTTCCTTCAAATATTCATTAAGAAAGCAGATTTAACATCCATTTGATAAACAATTAACTTTAACTAAGATGCAATGGAAAGAAATATCCTTATTGTTTCCATTCTTGCTACAGGAGAAAAAGTCTCATCATAGTCAATGTCTTCTTGTTGCACATATCCTTGTGCAACCAAAAATGATTTATGTTTTGAAATGCTACCATCCATATTAAATTTAGGTTTGTACATCCACTTTACACCAATTGTGGATTTTCCATGAGGAAGATCAACTAACACTCATGCGTCATTTTTCTGTATTTGTGCAATCTCATCTTCCATGGCTTGCATCCATAACTTATTAAAACAAGATTCATTCAAACTGAAAGGTTCAACATGTGCAGAAGAAGGAAGAGAAAAATTATGATCAACATACGTAGAGGTCTCATATATTTCCTTTAAAATTTTTGTTTTTCTAGGAGGACTAAATGGAGATATTTCTTGGCTATCAACAAGAGTTCATATTGTTGGAGAGGATGAAGGTACCCTCAATGGAGAACTCCGTGCAGGTGAGCCCATATATCTTGTTGTAGATGGACTCATCATTATTATCAAAAATTAAGCCTGCAATATGTGGATTCATCACTTTAACTTATCCTTATTTCTTGAAATAAACTTCCCCTTCATCAAAGATCACATCTATACTAACATAAATCTTATTGGTAAGTGGATCATGACATCTATAAGCCTTACTTTCTTTGAATATCCAATGAAAACACATCTTACAGATTTTCCATCTAACTTCTACCTTTGTTGACTTGGAATATAAACAAATCATGTAGCCTCCCAAATATTTTAAAATGAGAAACATTAGGCTTTCTATAAAAACAAGCTTCAGAAGGAGTAGAAATATTTGTCGAACTTATGTTGAGAATATATATGGCTGAATGGACTACATCTACCCAATACATGTTTGGCAAACACATTTCTCTCAACATACATCTAGCCATTTCTAACACTGTTATGTTTTTCCTCTCTTCTTCTCCATTTTGTTTAGGAGTGTAAGTTGTAGTTAAATCCTCCTTAATGCCATGTGAGCTACAAAATTCCTTAAATTCATTGGAGGTGAAATCTCCACCTCGATTAGTTCTCGTGACTTTCAAATAATATCCTGATTCCTTCTCAACACGAACTTTAAACTTTTGAAAACAACTAAAAGCTTTATATTTCTCACTTATGAAATAAACCCAAGACATTCTTGAATAATCATCTACAACTAGAAGAAAATACTTCTTGTTTCCAAGTGACAAGTTTTGCATAGGGAAACAAATATCTAAATGTACTAAAGCCAATGTCTCATATGATCTAAATTTGTAATGAGGTTAACTTGCTCTTTGTTGCTTCCCTATGGAACAATCTTCACATATCTTATTATTGGACTCTATGGAAGAATGAAAACCTCTTACTAAATTCTTCTTTTGCATAAGGGATAGAGATCCAAGATTAAGGTGTCTAAACCTTTTGTGCCAAAGCCAAGAATCATCGACTAAGGCCTTCAAACAAACTACATTTGATTCCATTCTTAACAAAAACATCCTATTATCAGTCATGGGAACTTTAGCAACAAGGGCATTGTTGTAAAAAAACTTACTGTACTTTCCTTCAAAAAAAATCTTGTAATTGTTGGAATTCAGTTGCCCTATGCTAGGATTTCTTTTGGCTGAAATTTATCCCAGAAGAAGTGGAACTGAGTATCAATTTGCTTAGTGTCTTGATGGAACAACGGATTGTTAGCAAGTTTGATGGAGCTCTGGTTATCACATTTGATATCTGTTGCAACCTTCTATTCTTCTCCTGCATCTTGGAGAAGTCGCCTCAACCAAACTGCTTCACAAGTCACTGCGCACATCGCTTGGTACTCTTATTTCACTGAAGAAAAGGAAACTGTGTTACGATTTTTACTACTCCATGTAGTTATCCCGGACCCAATGCTAAATTCATAGCCTTTAATGGATCTCTTGTCATCTACGTTTCCAGCCCAGTCGAAGTTTAAAAAACCTGTCAATTTCATATCACAAGAATCAATCTACAAAATGCCATAGTCTAAGGTTCCTTGTAGATGTCTTAAGACGACTTTCGCTGCAATCCAATGGCTTTCAAGTGGATTGGGCATAACTTGGCTTAATGCACTGACTGCATCAGCCAAATATGGTCTAGTAGTGGTCAAGTAAAGTAAACTCTCAACCAACTGCCTGTACAATGTTGCATCTGCTTCCTTTGAACCATCATCACACTGAAGTTTGGTGTTCTGTTGTAGCGACACTGTTGCAGCCTCACACTAATCCATTTTAAACTTTTTTAGAATATTTCTATGCTAGAAAGGTTTGTCCCGAATCTCCCCATATCTCTAGACCCAAACAATAGCGAAGCTCACCGAGGTCTTTCATCTCAAAAATTTGTGACATCTACACCTTGATTCTTCAATGAGTTTATTTCCATTTCCTGTAATGATGAGATAATATACATATAAAGAAATCAAAACTATTCTCCCCTTTTCATCAAACATGGTATAGGGATTGGGTTCATTTTTGCTTCTATTATAACTGTGTTGTAAAAAGAATAAGTCAATTTTATCATACCATGATCTTGGAGCCTATTTTAGTCCATATAAAGCTTTCTTTAATCTACAAACTAAATGTTCTTCTCCATGTTTGACAAACCCCTCAAGTTGTTCTAAATAAACTTCCTCTTTCAAATCCCCATTCAAGAAAGTAGATTTAACATCTAGCTGGTGCATCTTCCAGTGATGTTTAGTAGCTAAGGGAATTAACATTCTGATTGTATTAAGTGTAGCTATGGGAGCGAAGGTTTCCTCATAGTCTATACCTTCTTTTTGTGAATACCCCTTTGCAACCAGCCCAGCTTTATACTTATCTATGCTCCCACCTGCTTTAAATTTGGGTTTGTATAGCCATTTTCAACCTATGGTTTGTTTACCCTCCTGTAATTTAACTAACTCCCAAGTTTTTTTTTTCAAAATTTATTCATGTTCCTCTTCCATGGCTTCCATCCATTCATTATATTGACTTGCTTATTTATAACTAGAGGGTTCAAAAACACTTAACATGCTAGTTATAAAAGAATTATCTCTATATCTTGTAGGCAGTTGTGTTCTCCTACCTGATCTCCTGAGCGTTGGAGTGACATCCAACCTGTTCTGATCATCTCTTGATGGACTTGGTTCGATGATTTCATCTGAAACATCTACTTCTTTCTGTTTTTGTTGCTCCTGCTTCTATTGTTGATGCTCCTGTTGTTGTTGCTCCTGCTGCTTATGGCTTTCTTCTGTTTCACCATTCCCTTCTTCCACCAACAATGGAATGTCCCAATCATCATTTTTGTTTACGCTGGTTCTATCATGGATCTGTTCATGAAAAACTACATCTCTACTATAAAAAAAATTGTGAGTAGAGGGATAAAATAATTTGTAAGATTTAAATTCGGTACAATACCCAATAAAGGTACATTTGATGGCCTTTCCATCAAATTTATTTCTATCTTCCTTTGGTACATGGGAAAATTATTTGGAACCAAAAACTCTCGAATGCTTGATTGAAGGCTTAAAACCTAATAAGGCTTCAAAATGTGTTTTAGATTCCAAACTTCTTGTAGGACTTCTGTTTTTCAAATAAATAGTCGTATTTATAGCTTCAGCCCAAAATCCATTAGAAAGATTGCTATCTTTCAACATATTGCGATCACACTCCACGAGGGTTCTGTTTCTCCTTTCTGCAACCCTGTTCTGCTAAGGAGTGTTGGGTATTATATATTGTTGCAGAATTCCATGTTCTTTACAACATTTGTTGAGATCAGCCTTGTTGTTCTCTCCCCCATGATCTGAGCAGAGAATCTTGATATATTTTCCTCTCTACTTCCCTATCATGCTTCTGAATTTCTTGAATTATTAAAAAACATGACTCTTTTTGCTGAGAAAATATACCCACATAAGTCTACTACAGTCATCGACAAACAATAAGAAGTAATATGTACCTCCCAAATATCTTGACTGCATTGACCCACATAAATCTGTGTGGACTAAATCAAGTATATCTCTCTGTTTTCTATTAACATTAACAGGAAACTCATCTTTGTGCATCTTCCCAAGAGTACACGCTGCACAAGAAACATGACTATGCTTTAAGTCAAGAAGACCAGTAACCAAACCTTTCTTCTGAATTAACTGAAAATCTTTGAAATTTATATGACCAAATATTTGGTGCCATAGTTCTTCCGCAGACATACCTGATGATGTCAAGTCTTGATGTGGCGCACTTCTCACATTCAGCTTGTAAAGGCTGCCCACAAAAATCCTTGTTGAAATGGTCTTCATAGAATCCATCAAATATTTAACAACACAATATGATTTATAAAAATATACCTTAAGGCTATGATCTGTTATCATATAAAAATAAATCAGATTCTTATTAATGTAGGGTACATGCATCATGTTCTAAATGTGCCTATTATTACCATCAGGAAGAATTACAAGAACATTACCATATCCTTTGATTAGGTACTCCCTATCGTCTCCAAGGTATATTTTCACTCCAATGCTAGTTTCATTGAAGTCCTCAATCCATTTTCTGTTTCCTGTCATGTGGATGGACACTCCTGAATCCACATACCATGTATCTCATTCATCCTTCTCATTAGCACCAGACATAAACAATCTCAGATCCCGGTTATGGTCATCATCTGCAAAATCAGCAAAATTCCCTGCATGTCTCTTGTATCTCTGCTGACCTTCATCATATTTCTTCTTACGATAGTTCTTAGCCATATGGCCCATTTTTCCACAATAAAAACATTTTAATGGTTGATCATTCCTGTTTGGTGACATACTTGAGATGGATTCGGCCTTTTCTGTGTTGTGCCTCCAACTCTTTGTCCTGCATTCGCTTTTCCTCTGAATGGATTCTTATTCACCATTACAACTATATATGAATACTCGAGTTTCAATGTCATCCGCCTTTCCTCCTCTTGCATAAGAAATATACCTATCAATTCTTCGTATTTGGGGGCTTTTTATCTAGCATTCAAGCCTATTATAAACATCTAGTAATCATAATTCATACCTTTCATAGTAATAGTTACTAGATCAGTATTACTTACAACCTCTCCAATGTCACCAAGCTTGTCTTTTAGGTCCTTGATGCATGAGACGAACATTGCTACTGTCTCATTGTCCTCTATTTTTTTGGGGAGAATCTTGCTTTTCAGGAACAATAGGAAGTTTTTATTTCTAATTTCGTACAGTTCTTTGAGATTTGTCCAGATCTCATTTGCAGACTTGCAATCTCTGATGTGAGGGATGATGCAGTCTTTGACTACCATCTTCAACATCAATCTCGTCTTGTTCTCCTTCTTCTCCCACTCCTGTACTGTCGCAACTGTTGTTCCTGCTGCAATTGTAGGTTTCACCTCATCTCCAATTGTGATCCCCCATGCACTATGCCCTTACAACATATTCTGTAACTTGAATTTCCAATTTGAATAGTTGGAAACATGGAGCTTTTTCTCTCATTCAAGTATAATTCCATCAAATTAATCATCTTGAAATTTAAAAAAATAACCTTCAGCAATTGACAGAAAACCGGATCCACAACTGGATCTACCCCAAATCCACCAAAAAAAACAATATTAAGAAACATATCTACCTGTTCTTCGACCACTCTGGCATGCTGTTGTCACACTACTCCACGGGCACACTCTGTCACGGATCACACTTACAGTTATCCTCCCACTTCACCAACAATATTCTACTACTTTTGTTGCTGCATCTCTCTGACTCCTTTGACAAGATCTCACTAGATCTGCAGGCATGAGCGCTCTGGTTCCTCTGACATGATCTCACTAGATCTGTAGGCATGAGCTCTCTGGCTTCAATCAACGATCCACATCACGAGCCCTCTGGCTCCACGATGCTCCACAACACGAGCTCTCTTGATCTTTCAACACGAGCTCTTTGGCTCAACGACGCTCCAAAACACGAGCTCTCTGGCTCCTCCAACACGAGCTCTCTGGCTCCTCCAACACGAGCTCTCTGACTCCTTCAATCTGAGTACACTGGCTCCTTCAAAACGAGATTCAATAGCTTTTTCAATGCTCTAAAAAAATTCCAATCCCATGCTGGTCGCGCTGGGAAGAAACTACGTAAGTGAAAAAATTGATCAATTCATTTTCTCTGTGTGATTCCACATTGATTTCAGAAATCAACGCCTTTCTCGAGTAGGGATTCACACTGATCAACGTGTCTGTGTCTCAAATGAATGCGTTAATCGACTCATGTACTAGAGAAAATAAAATTTACATAGCTTGACTCACGACTATGCTCAGGTCATCAGGGGCTTCTCCTTTGCCGCCTGGATTACTCACAGGGATCAAAGCACTCTGGATTTGATTCAACCTTGCAACTCTGATACCATGATAAAATATGGCACAATCAAATTATTGAAATTTGTACTGGTTAGCTCTACTCTGAGAGACAACACCAGGAGGGATTGTGTGCGCAAGTCGCTGTACATTCTCATTAGAAATCAAGCAACATATAGGTTACATGAAAATAGGGAAGTTAGAACCAAAACCTAAGAAATAGGAACAAACTCCTAATATAAGGTTCAGGTGAACCGACTCTCTCTAATATAGTTTCTCCATTATCTTCAACACTACATCTTCAGTTTTTAGATTTTTTCTAAATGCAGACTATATTTTTACAATAGTATAGCTATTATGATGCTGCTCTTGCATTGATCGATTGTTGGTTTTGATGCAGGATCAAAATGTTGTTGTTGCATTGATAGAATGTTGGTTTTGACACAAGCCCATAATGCCCTATACATTGGGTGGGATGTCGAGACATATGAAATCTCTTGAGAAGGTCGTCGATACTGTTTAATAGATCCAAAAAATTCATTGTTAAGCACATGGATGGACTTATTCTTTGAGGCCAACATAATGAAGGAAGTTATACCCTATCCAACCAACATTTTGGAATTTGTATCTATAACAAAAACGAAATCTGCATCACTTGTTCCTAAGAATTATCAAAATCCATAAAGGTATTTTTTTAAGTTGTCAGTCTCAGCTTGAACGCTATTATGCTCATTTATTTTTTGAGGTCTTGGTGTTTCATTTGAGTTTTCATTAGAATTTTTTTTGACTAACAAAATAAAATTAAAGATAAAATATCCTCAATTTCAATCTCTGGCGATCTCTATTACCTTATATTACACCTCAGTATGTCTGTGCAGCAATATAAAATATTCTATGATTAATTAGGTCGATAGACCTTTATTTTGAATCAATTAACCTCTCATTTTATTCCACCTTTTTAACCTGCTCGTGACATCTATAAAAATATGACTAAACTCGTATTTTAAGATTTTTCATATTATGGAATTACTATTCCTCCAATTAGTTTCTGACAGGTTCGCGAAATCGTGTCGCTTCATTCCTACGATTAGTTTGCGGCTGGTTCGCGAAATCGTTTCGTTCATTCCCCATATCCTGACACCTCCTACTTGTTCTGGCAACGAAAATAATTCCACCGGCAACAGTTCGAAATCCCCTGAAGTCTTCTCCGCATGCATTTTCACCTCGACCTCCTTATCGTTGTTCTTTCCGATGTTTATTTTCTCTGCAATGCTGAGACGAGGTTACACCATTCAGAAGGGTTAAAACAATCGAAATTCATTCATTTATAAAGGCTGAAAATGCTGCAATATTGGTTTAGTTTCTACCTCTAGCGATCAGGTTAGGGTTTGCGTTGCTTTCATATGCATCTTAAACCAAAAAAAATATTCAAAGCCAAAAATATGTGTGTGTTTTTTTATAAAAAAATATGTTTTGGTTCTCATTTAATGGAGAAACTACAACACTCATGGAGATTGTCACATCATAGCCAAGAAATATAATTTGGTGTGTCTTGGACATCTATATCAACCTCCTGTGTAGCGGAAAAACACACACTGGAGCCAAAAATCCTGTTATTTGGTCTTAGTTAACATGATGCAACTATGAACAGAAAATTCCCTTGCAATAAGGTTTTTCTCAATGCAAAACCATTCCTATATGCTGGAAAACTATGTATCTAACATTTTTGTGGATAAACACTGGTCTAGGGTTTTAAACGGTCCGCCTGCTAGAAATTTTAATCTTACCGAATAATATGTAAAATTTGAACAAAGATGATGGAACTAGCAGTGAAAAAATCTTAAAGAAATTTAGTCCTTGAATTCCTTAAACACTATGCATGATCTTTTAAATTTTGGCAAAATCTAAACTACGGTTGTTGTATTGTACCAACTTGCAATCTGCTCTACACATAATCCATAAAAATTCACTTTTTTTATGTTTGCTCTTCTAACATGTAGAAATGATTTTCTTTTGTTATGATTATGGCAAGGTAAAGTGGATCGTTGCATGATTTTTCCCAGGTATAGGTTATATTCGAACCTTAGACATCTGTGTACAGTCTCTGCAATCCCCCAACCTGCTGTATCTCTCTTTTTGTGGTAGTCTATGCTGTCAAAACATTGAATTCCATTTGTTGTATCCCTATTTTCACTGCCTCGTTGTCTTGCAAGTCTGGCAGTAAAAATGAGTATACCTTGTTAAAATAAAACAATTTTTTCTCTTTATTAAGATTTCGCAAAGCATGTCATTCTGGCAGCAGAATATTGTGTGGAAGAAATATATCGATGTCTGAATATCCTTAAGCAGGAAGAAAGTTTCTGTTGCAAGAAACATCAGTAGGCTTGCAATTTGATGTTCAGTGGATAACTTTTTATTATTTTTAAATGTATTTGACAACACAAGTTTTTTTTCAAACGTATAATGTGATAGGTAAAAACAATCTCAAACCGTAAATTTGACGTTGAAGGATCAAAATCCTCTGTCATATATTTTACCGCGGGAACGAGGGAGTATAGACGCACTTCTTGCAATTCCTGCCTAACTCTTTCAAGAATGAGATACACTCAGCCATTTCCTTTTCCCGCAATGCATTGCAAGGTGCCCTTCCTTCTAGTTTGATATCTTGTTCCAGTTTGACAACATTGAATTTGTTTGTAACCCATCTATTTTGGCCTCTTCCTGTGTCAATTTGGTCATTGAAAAATCTAAGATCACTGGACTTGTCCCACAATTCCTTTGCAAGAGATATGCTAGACTTTACACAATTGATTTTAGCAGGAATGGCTTTACTAGAAGCATTCCTGGCGAGTTGTTACAATTGGGTTTGCAGAGCATATATTTGTCATGCAATCTTCTTATCGAGAGCATTCTACATGGTGGTTCTCCAAGATTATACCAATTTCTGGAAGAACAAGATCTGTCACACAATAGTTTGAGTGGGAAAATACCTCCATCAATCACTCATTGCTCCAATTTAAAGTTATTGAACTTGTTGTTAGCCCCCTAAATTTCTCTCTTTTCACCATTTTTTCCCTTCCTAAACCATAATCATTTACCTTTGTTTCACCCTTTTTATGCACCCTCATCCTGCACTAGTCCAAGCACGGTGACATATTTTGTACAAACCTTTATTCTTCATATTTTAATTCAATTTAGCATTTATTAAATATTTATTACATTATTTATTACTTTTAAATTATTCTTTGTAACTTATTGATATCTCCAATGTTTTTTGGTGGTTAGAATGCTTATCATGATTGCTGATCCTAGTGCAGGATCAGATCCTGTACCGTTTCCAGCACAACGGATTTTCACGGCGGATTCGAACCCTCTCGATCACCGCCTTGACTCAAGCAGCTTCTACCACAATAGCACGTAATCCAAAGACAGCCAAATATTAGATCCGCGAAGGGTGGAAGCTGAAGATTGGTTACGGCCAATTTTGCAAAACCATCTTATTTTGAAGACCGAACAATCTAAATTATGCATTTTGTTATGAAGTAGTTGAAATATATATTTCGGCCTTCGGCCAACAGATCTATATAATGTAATTTGTAAATATGACTTAGGGAGGAAAGTTTTAGAGAATAGAGAAGAACAGAGAGGCGATAGCAGGTTATTTTGTTATCGCCTGAATCTGGGTTGAACGTGTATTCACGCATCTATTTGCCTCAATGATATAATAAAAAGGAATTTCACCTCGGTTTCATGAATTGTATTTTTATGGTTTGGTTTATTAATTAAATTAAGTGCTGAGTAGCATTTTTGCTTAAGAGGGAAACACGCTGGTTGGCTAGGGCCCAGCCAACCTAACACGTTTACCCCATTCTCTTATTCTTGTAGTTTATGTTTTATTTTCAGAGTGTGATTTAACTTTTAGCGCATAAATTCATGTCTGTGTGAAAACGGATCCATTGCGTGAAGCAAATAGAATTTCTTTTCCTGCAATTTTACTTTCTTGCACTTGATTTTGGAATGGCTTTCTATGCCTGGTCTAAGTAGGAGAAATCATCCTGCACGAGTGCACATTGGTGTAACATTTCTTTTCTGCAATTTTGGTTGATTTGCTTTCCCCACCTGGTCCAAGCAAGAGAAATACACCTGCACCAGCGCACGTTGGTATGTTATAGCAAGTCTTCATTTACTTTTCGGAACTTTCTTTCATTGAATGATTATGACAGGATATATGTTTATGTTTCTTTATTTCTACACTTCGTTAAATTCAGAAACATTTACTTTTCATATATACAATCTAGTTTTACAACAAAGTAGCACTTGCGACAATTAAACAATCATTTCAAGAGTTAAAAGCTAAGTGCAGGAAGCTCTGATTTGGTGCAATAACTAGCTTCTTGTCACAGGATCTAAGTGCTTTGAACCTTGAACAGTTCGAGCCCTTGCATGTAGTAGAAAAAGCTTCAGTAAAGACACAGTTTATACCTTCTACATAAAACTCTGATCCTGCACTAGTGCGGGACAGATTAATGCAAGAAGGAAATCTCTATGGAAGCAGATTTAAGGGCCCATCTAATGAGACAGCTAAAATGCCTCTTCTAAAGAAAAACACAGTCTTAGTAGTTAAGCATAATGAGTTAGAGTGATTGCCTTTTTATCTCTGATCTCCTTTTCGCAAATGCATTCTTTCTCGTTTCAGTCTTAGATTATTTTGATGACTCAAGTTATATTTTTGTCATATTGATTTGATTCTACAATATTTCCTTCAAAGAAAGTAGGGATTTATATAAGAAAGATTCATACCATCTCTGGCATTCCCTATGCTTCGTCTCTAAGTTTATGAATCCCCCGGGTTGACAATTAAGTGTTGAGGTGTTTGCTTAAGTGTAATTCCTGCACCCAACATTTTGGCGCCGTTGCTGGGGAGGAAATTTGATTTGGTAAGAATTTTCTGTTGATGCAATAGGGGTAAGTTTGCCATTATCTTTTTGTATTTTTTATGCAAGTGTGGTGAGCTTTATTTCAGCCAATAACTTTTAAAATCAATTATTTTCGGATCCTAATATTTAACATTATATCATTTTTTGGGTGTTGTAAGAACCCCTGTTACTAATATGTGCGTGGAGATAGGGACTATCAATCAACCACATGGAATTGAAGATGATAAATATGAAGGACCTCTCACAAGCCCTAGCAGCTGCTGGGATCTTGACCTCTACCTCTCAGGAAGAGAAATTTTTGACAATATTCAAGAACTTGTCCATTTCTCCACCACCACAAGAGGATTTTGAAGTCTCTTTTGATTTCCCTGACCAGTCATCTAAGGAGGCAAATGAATCATGCAATATAATCGATGGAGAACATCCACTAGAACTTGAGATTGAGGAGTTCTTGACATGTCTATTAGCAGATCTAGAATGTAATCAAGAGACTACTCACCCTACGGAGAACAATCAACATGACATGGAAGAAGAGGATGAGCAGCATGGGCCAAATCAAGAGATGGACCAAGAATACCATGATCATATCGAACATTGGTTCTGAACAATGACTTGAGCAAGGGAGTATTCTTCTCTTTTAAAACTCTTGTTGTCATATCAAGTACATTGGTTGGTTCTTCATGCTCATGTACACTTTCAAGTTTATATGGTAAATTTGAGCATGAATATATATTTTCACCTGATCTGCACATGGCTTCGTTGGAGATACTCATTTACATAAAAGGAAGTCTTCCACGTCTTAGGTAAAGTAGGGTAGGTGAATAAAATGTTGTTAGGGTTTTTTATTTTTAAAGTGTAGTCACTAAAACTACTTTTGATTTGCATTGGTTGTTAACACACACATCTGTGACACATCTTGTTGAGTATGATTCACTCTAATACCTCATGATTCTTCAAAGTAACCATGACTAATCACTCTAAGAAGTTGTCATCTGATATATATAATTTCAGTTTCCCTTAGAAGGTACTCTTGGAAACCCCCTATGGGGGACCACTCTTGTTAAGATCATATTAAGCTATTAATGAGGACACTAGAATTATTAATTCAAGTAGTATTTTATTCATTATCTGGGATATATTTAATAAGTATTTGGGGTAGGGGAGCTAGTCAGTAATGACTAGTCATTAAAAACTTTTCACGCCATCCTGTACTCTTAAGGAGTAGATCTGTCTCCCCACTTATTAAGTAACCTTTTAGGTTGATCATAATCAGAGTATACAAAAGAATTAGGGTAGGATAGGAGGTCTCATGATGAGCCGACCTACCACGATCATGAGACCTAGCATGCATGACATTACTGCTTCTGGTCACCAAGCCAGAGTAATGGCTTTCAACCGAAAAGTTGGAAGATAGGAGGTCTCATCAAGAGCCGATCTGTTCATCCATGTTACTTCTTGTGAGTGGCACTGCCATTAGTTGGTTACCAAGCCAGAGCAATGGCCTTTATCTAAAATTAAAATAAGATAACTCTGAATCTATGCCTAGTAAGTGGGACACAGACATTTCGATGGATCAAAGGGCACCCCTGCCGAGGTTATGGAAACCTACAAGCAGTAGGGCTATGTTTGTGGTATTAAAGTTAATTTCATACTATGATTTGCTTGGCTATATTTCTCTTCCCCTAAAATTATCCTTTTCTTCTCTTGGACAATGGTATTTAAGACAATTTGAACATGATTCTCTGAGTTATATCTTTCAAAAATCAAGAATCTTTAAGGATGTGGTACCCTTAGTAAAGGTTATTCTTTGTGCTATATTAAGAGGAAATTTAGTTTGAATTTGGATGAAAACAAAATTTAGAGTGTTCAATAAAGAGGTTGCTAATCAATATCACAACTCATTTTGAATTTAATGGTATTTAGAGTGATGAATTACTCAATGATGACTGCCCACAAGATGTTGGTTGGCAGCAATGTGTATTGATAGTGGTTGCCTCTAAATATGCACTGCATAATCTATAAATAAAACAAGGAATTCATTCAGGACAAGGTACTCTTTTGTCTATAATTTCTACTTTTTATACCTAATCTTGTTGCATTCTTACAATTGATATTTTCATTGGAACTGTAACATGGTTAGCAGGAAGACCTTCCAGATTTTTTTTTTCCTTTCTTCATATCCCATTTAGTAATGATCCCTCAATTTTCTTCTTGAAATCCCAATATAATTTACCTTCCCATATTCTTCTAAATTTACCCTATCCACTTCGTAAAAATCCCACTTACCCCTGAATTTTTTTCCCTATCCCATTTTTGTTCCTTCCCTCTATGGTACTATACATGGAATCCTTGTAATGAAATTCCTTCCCATTCTAAAAATTCCCCTTTCCCACTTCTTTGTTCCCTCGTGAATCTATTGCAGAATCTTATACACAGAGCAAAAGAATATGCTCTGAAGCATCAAGAAAGGGAAAAGAAAAATTCCAGAATTGAGGAAACTGTCAGAAGTTCAGTCTATCTTTTATTTAAATTCTCTGTTTTTTTCAGATATTATTCTTGCACCAGTGCAAGCGTGTTGTCCTATATAATGATGCAAACAGATACCAACAGAACAACTTAGTCAAGCGGTGTAAGCATAACAGTGCAAGCATGCACCTCATCTGAAGCATAATATTTCTTCTTTTTAGAAGTGTACGCCATATGAAAGTGGTCATCATAGAAGTTATGAGAAATTATTTCATTTAGTGATAAGTAATTATGCTATCATATCAACTAGGAGAAATATTTTCAAAGCACAAAGTTTTTTAAAAGTTAAGAGTCATAATTATTTTTAATGAATGCTAAAGAATTTTTGAATTATGAAGGAATGTGTGAATATTTAACCGTTGCTTAGACATAATTACTCCTCATTCCGCCATAACCTTAATGTCCTTTCACTCATATCATTCCCTTACCTAGCCGTTAAAACCGCTGCCGCTAGTACCAATCCAACATGATTCAAAGATGTCGCGCATCTACTGCTATTTCGGTGGAAGGAATTAGTGATGAGATAGAAGGGACGGGAGATGGTTGGATCCCTATTTATAAAAAGCTCAATTTTCTGGTGTTGCATGCAGCTTTCATTGGACTGTTCATAACTGTTAGCAACAATTCCGCATGTTCGTTATGAACCATTGTCCCTCAGCAAGGTAGATCAGATCACCGAGTTTCACAATAGTCTTGCACTATTGCGAGACTCAGGCTTTCTTCCGTTCATGCATAAATTTAATGGGCACAACAGGGAGGTGGCCCTATAGTTTGAACAGAGTTTTAAAAACTGTCATGTAAAGATTGGGCCCCTGAGATTTAAAGTCATGGAAAAATCGATAGCAGCAGCGAGGGGCTTACAAAACATTGGTGTAGTACTTTAAAAATTAAAAGCTCGAGAGGAAGCGTTGGCAGTGTTTCGTTGTTGATAAAGACATGAACGTAAACTAGAAGGAAGGATTTTCACGCAGTGCCCTGCTGGGACAATGGTGGGACCTCCTTTTTATTCGCCAGAAATTCGTGACTTGTGAGGGGAGGTACTCCCTCACCTTTGTGTATCATTTCAGGATGCTGCAACACTTTGAACCTGGTTAGCACGTCCGATGGAGGATGGATTTCACTTAATTTTTGCTTAAGAGTTTAGAAAAGATGGCCAAGGGCGTAGAGGGAGCACAGATTGACCAGGCCGATTAGAAATTGTATCATCACGGCCTGATCAAGATCTTGGTCTAGAAATAGTTGAAGACTAAAAGAATGACCTAGGAGACGCTCTTAGAAAAACTAAAGGAAACAGAGGACCCCACCAGTACGAGCAAAGGACTGAGTAAGAGTGTAAAAAAAAGTCCTTCCTGCACCAGTGCAAGAAGGAAATGAACAAGGAAATTAGTAGAAGAAAAGAGCCCATATCCAAAGAAATAGAAGACAGTGGGTGCACCTGTCGAAGAAACTCCTCCGACGCCCCCAGTGCATGAATAAAACCTTGAGGAAGATGATTTTTTGTCAGTCCTTGCAGACACAACAAAATCTGTAGAGGTCGAAGATGATATACTGTTGGCTGAATTTATTAAGGGCTGGAAAAAGAATGAATAACCTAGTGCAGAACCGCAGTCTCCACAGAATGTTGAATCCCCACCTGCATCAGTGAAAGACGAATCAGAACCAGAAGAAATAGCACAGGAAAATGAATACTGGCACAAGAAGAAGAAGAACTGGAAGAGCAAGAAGAAAATGAAGAACCAGAAGAGTTAGAAGAAAAAAAAGAATCGGAAGAGGAAGAAGTGTTTACTAAAACTCCGAGGGATACTGAGGTCCTTGAAGAAAATACAACCCCTGTTGAGATATAAAAGGAAGAAGATTCGGTAGCTTCTGCTACCCGGATAATTGAGCTCGAGCTTCAAGTACAAAATTTAGAGAAGCTCATAGCCAAAACACAGGAGGAAAAAGAACAGAATAAGGAAGAGTTCACGACAGAGATCCAAAAGAAGAAAAGAGAAGTCAGGGTATGGAAGTACCGTGCTTCACAATGTTTTAGACGGCTTAAAAAGGTGACAAAGAAATTGAAGAGAAGTAAAAAGATGAAATATGAAACACTGCAGACTGATGATAGTATGCCAGAGCAGGATTGAGTTGGAATGCTCAAATTTTGAAGGTTTTTTGCAAAGGTAAAAAAGTTTTGTGAGGACACACAATAGCTTATGGATGGGAGGATTTTAGCCCCCTAAATTGTTCTCTTTTTGTCATTTTTTCCCTTCCTAAACCATAATCATTTACCTATGTTTTACCCTTTTTATGCACCCTCATCCTGCACTAGTCCAAGCATGGTGACATATTTTGTACAAACCTTTATTCTTCATATTTTAATTCAATTTAGAATTTATTAAATATCTATTACATTATTTCTTACTTTTAAATTATTCTTTGTAACTTATCGATATCGCCAATGTTTTTTGGTGGTTAGAATGCTTATCATGATTACTGATCCTAGTGCAGGATCAGATCCTGTACCGTTGCTAGCACAACAGATCTTCACGACAGATTTGAACCCTCTCGATCACCACCTTGACTCAAGCAGTTTCTGCCACGACAACACGTAATCCAAAGGCAACCAAAGATTAGATCTGCGAAGGGTGGAAGCTGAAGATTGCTTACGGCTAGTTTTGCAAAACCGTCTTATTTTGAAGACCGAACAATCTAAATTCTGCATTTTGTTACGAAGCAGTTGAATGATTTGTTTCGGCCTTCAGCCAATAGATCTATATAATGTAATTTTTAAATAGGACTTAGGGAGGAAAGTTTTAAAGAATAGAGAAGAACAGAGAGGCGATAGCAGTTTATTTTGTTATCGCCCGAATCTGGGCTAAACGTGTATTCATGAATGTATTTGCCTCAATGATCTAATAAAAAGGAATTTAGCCTCGGTTTCATGAATTGTGTTTTTATGGTTTGGTTGATTAATTAAATTAAGTGCTGAGTAGCGTTTTAGATTAAGAGGTAAAGATGTTGTTTGGCTAGGGCCCAGCCAACCCAGCACGTTTACTCCATTCGCTTCTTCTTGTAATTTATGTTTTATTGTTAGAGTGTGATTTAACTTTTAGCGCAAAAATTCCTCTCTGTGTGAAAACGGATCCGTTGCGTGAAGCAAATAGAATTTCTTTTCCTGTAATTTACTTTCCTGCACTTGATTTCAGATTGGCTTTCTTCGCCCGGTCCAAGCAGGAGAAATCATCCTGCACCAGTGCACCTTGGTGTGACATTTCTTTTCTGCAATTTTGTTTGACTGCTCGCCTGGTCCAAGTAGGAGAAATACACCTGCACCAGCAAACGTTGGTATGTTACAGCAAGTCTTCATTTACTTTCCGCAACTTTCTTTCATTTAATGATTATGACAGGATAGATGTTTATGTTTCTTTATTTCTGTACTTTGTTAAATTCAGAAACATTTACTTTTCATATATGCAATCTGGTTTTACAGCAAAGTAGCACTTGCGACAATTAAACAATCATTTCAATAATTAAAAGCTAAGTGCAGGAAGCTCTGATTTGGTGCAAGAACTAGCTTCTTGTCATAGGATCTGAGTGCTTTGAACCTTGAACAGTTCGAGCCCTTGCATGAAGTAGAAAAACGTTCAGTAAAGACACAATTTATACCTTCTACATAAAACTTTGATCTTGCACTAATGCAGGCACTAGTGCAGGACAAATTAATACAAGAAGGAAATCTCTCAGGAAGCAGATTTAAGGGCCCATCTAACGAGACTGCTAAAATGCCTCTGCTGAAGAAAAACACACTCTTAGTAGTTAAGCATAATCAACTAGAGTGATTGCCTTTTTATCTTTGATCTCCTTTTCAGAAATGCATTCTTCCTAGTTTCAGTCTTAGATTATTTTGATTATTCAAGTTATCTTTTTCTCGTCTTGATTTGATTCTGCAATATTTCCTTCAAAGAAAGTAGTGATTTATATTAGAAAGATTCATACCATCTCTAGCATTGCCTATGCTTCGTCTCTAAGTTTACAAATCCCCTTGGTTGACAATTAAGTGTTGAAGAGTTTGCTTAAGTGTAATTCCTGCACCCAACACTTGTTAGATAACCTTATCGCCTCTAAAATTCTGTGAGAGATTGGTAATATCAAGTCATTGGTGTCTTTGGATTTGAGTTATAACTTATAACCATAGATTCCGTGAGAGATTGGTAATTTAAAGTCGTTGGTGTCTTTGGATCTGAGTTATGACCATCTATTTGGAGCCATACCTGCGAGACTTGGCAAGGCCAATGCCCTTTTAGTGTTGCATCTGGATGGAAATTTCTTATCTGGATAAATTCCTGCACAGAATGGAGAAAGTTCATCTTTGGCTTTGTTGTAAGTGCTTATTGTCGTATCTCTATATTCACTTAATAATTCATTTCACATGTTACACTTTATCTATATCTTTTTATCTCCATTCATGCTTTTCACTATATTAGATGATGAACTTCTACTAAATGTTTGGAGTTGTGATGAAATAAATTCATCCCTCTAGCTACTTATTATTTTATATCCACCCTTCCACCTTTTGTATTTAACAAAGACCTTCATAATACACTTGAGAGTCTCCTAAATTTTCGATTGAATTTTATATATATATATATATATATATATATATATTAGATTTTGCAGACAGTTATAGTTTACAACACAAATCCTAAGCACCCCTTCAGATGATAGGTCGGTCGGATACTCTAGCAGGTCAGCTTTTCTTTCGCATTCTTGTATGGTATGTTTGAAATGTGTTCTATTCCAAAAGCAAATTGTTGAGACGGTTTAAATAGAGTGCCAATAGCATTTGTAATATGTGGATTAGGGTTTTTTTGAAATTTTAATTGCACGAGCTCTAGGAGCTTCTTACATTAGAGTTAATGAAACGATAACAAGGTTTGATTTTGCATGTATTTATTGAATAGATTATCTCGCTCAATTGCTACATGTAATCTAAAATCGTAGAGTAATCAACTTTCTTAAGATTTTCAGTTTCAAAACATTTAAAGCCACCGAAAATTTCTAAAATCGTCGAGTAATCAACTTTCGTAAGCTTTCGAGTTTCAAAAATATTCTCTACAATTTTTTTTGAGTTAAATCTAGAGCGAATTTACCTCATTCGAAAATGGATTTGTAATTACGCACAGAAGAGTTAATCAAGAGTTTTTAAATTCATTACTTTAATTTATGGACTCAGGATAAAACCGTAGCTGAATAGTGGCTTAAAAACCATATAAACTACGGTTGTTTTTGGTCGCATCATTAATAATTTGTAATTAAGCGCAGAAGGGTTAATCAAGAGTTTTTAAATTCATTACTTCAATTTCTGTACTCAGAATAAAACTGTAACTGAATAGTGGCTTAAAAACCAGATGAACTCTTCTTTTTTGCCGCATCATTAATAATTTTATGGGTCAACAGTTCTGTGGCGTTCCTATGTTAAGAGAAAATGGAATAAGTATACAAAGCATTCCAATATGTTACATTTACGAGAATTGTAATTTACCAAAATTGTACTGTCCCTTCATTTTTATTTTTAATTTTTTATTATAATGAAATATATAGAATCGTTGGTGTAAGGTTATGTTACGTTATTATAAATATTTATATTTACAATGTAAATAAATACAATATATAATAATAAATTGGGTAATAGAGTTTTAATATTTAATATGTTTCTATAATATAATATATTGTTTATATCAGAAAATTTATGTATTGATTACGTGGAGAGGAGAGATGGGTATTTTATAACCTAGTATAGGGGTAGATGCAACATTTATATGTTCGTTCAATTTAAAAATAATGATGGATTAAAAGTAATATAAGGCTAATGATGGTGGAGACTTTGTAGTGTAAACATTAAAATATTATGTCAAATAAGAATAAAAAGTTGAAAGTAATAAAAATAATTATATTCAATGTGCTATATTGCAATTTTGTTTGGAGAGAAGTTTAACCCCTCTAACTCAAGTTAGAAATTATGCTCTAAGAAAAATTGCATAAATATTTATAAGTTACATTGATTAATGCTAAATTAATAATAGTTGATAGGTAAATCATTCTATACTATTGACTTGGAAATAAGTAACAAATTGAGATGATAAGTAAATTGATTGCTAAAGTAGAAAAACTTACATAAATTTTGGTGGGTACTAACCAATAGTAAGTATATTTTTCACATCTTATTCCTATCCATTTTTTATGCTAAGTCTTGGTTAAATTATGTTGGGAAGTAGTTTATGGTAGATATTTTATTTACTTGAGTATAACTTATTTTCAAGTACTTTATTTTTGGATGGTTTTCCGTAAAATCTTAAGAATAAAAAATAACTACACAAATATCTAAAAAGTGTGCATAAATATTGCACCCATATCCATAAATTATTGCATTAAATATGTGATGGTAAGTGTTGTGGACCGACATTCAAAATTTATATTAAATTATTTTTTAAGTTTGATTGAAGAGAGTGCCAAACTCTATACGATAGGAGCTTTACAACCATAAAACCTTTGGCTATGATGCTACAACTCAGTGGTATATATATTTTTAGTCACTAAGAATTTACATCTCGCTTCATCCATAGAGATCTCATTAATATAAACAACCAATAATCAAAACGTCTTTGTGTTACCATAGAACTAATGGTGTTACACAACGTCTCTGTGTTACCATAGAACTAATCGTGTTGCATTAACATGGCCCACACCTCAAAAATATATGGTCATCCACTTTAACATGGGTCGTCACTTAGGGAAAGAGCTCCAAATTTACATTAGTTCAATAAGTAATTATTAGGTATAATTGTTTTACGCTACTAGCTTGGGTACACTACAAGGATGAACTTGGTCTCTGAGTATCAGAAATATCAGGATGCAACTGCAAATGAAGAGGGAGACTGAGATTTTGGTGATGAGGTGGAAGGGATTCATACATGTAGTTTAGTGTTTTTTCTGTCTCAAACCATGGGTAGTGCAACATCTAATTGTTGTGGTTGTTGTATTCTATTTTCCATGCTTTGTTTTGCTTGTATATTCGGGTAACTCATAGAACAATATAATAGATTTTAGACAAATTTCTCTAGATATTTAATCTAGTGACACATATTTTACTCTTAATGTTTCTATTTATTATATTTTATGATTTAACTCTTGAGTTATTCGCCTTGACTTTATTTTGCAAGAAGATAAGCATATATTAATTTTTATGAGCTTTCGTATAATTGCCAATAGTAACTGGGCATTTTGGAAAGCTATAAAAAAATATATTATTCAAAAGTTCAATTGAATTAAAAATTTGTGGTTGTGATTCACAACATAATGGAATGGCGAAGTATGATCCTTGAGTTATTGTGTTATGTTGGGAGTGATGTTTGTAATAATTCAACAAAAAATTGGGGCATAGAAATTACAAATATTTTGTATAACCTATATGCATGTTGGGTTTTCAATTAAGAAAAACATTCATTTACTCTGTGTTCATATAATTATAATGTTATCCAAATCCCGCACTTGATGTGTTGAATATCACCTACCTCAGGGAAATAGTGTCCAAATTCGCAAAATAATATTTTCACAACCGTATTCTTTGTGTAGAATGTCTCCTTAACTCCATCACCATGTTGAATACCAACATCAACATCCAAAACATAGTGATATATAGATGCTTTACACTTCATAGCATGATGAAGAATCCCAAGCAAGTTAATTTCAATGTCAAAAAATTTGTGATTGAGATCACAACAACTTTGAAATTTCCCATATTTTGTATACATATATATTAAAATAAACTCCAAAAACCATCTCATCAAATCCCAACAAAACAAAGCTTAGATCAGATGCATAACTTTTCATCTTCGAAGGTGGACCATGCTACATTCCAAGGCCAACTAACCTCACCCATAATAAACACCAAAAAAGGGACAAAAATCCAAATATTTCCCTAAGACGATACATACTAATCCCCAAATTCAAAATGAAAAACTTCTTCAAATCAACGGTTAAATTCTCACTTACACATTTCTATTTAAAACAAATTGAGTTGGTTCAATTTTAAATTTTAATAACAGAAAGGTTAGCTCTGACCAATGCTATCTCAAGTCAGCCCACCTATTGTTTCAAATGAAATCAAACATAAACCAACGTCATTCATGCAAGTAGGTTCAAAATTTTTCAAAATTTGTTGCATATGTATATATAAACCTAAATATTGCTCCAAAAAGTCATATATACATGTCTTTTGGTTGTACACACCTTTTAAAAAACAACAATAAGGACATTACAGATATAAAATACACTGACTCCTAAAATGCTGAAAGTTTGTTATAGGGCTTGTTTAAGGCACTTTAGTCCCATAATAATTAACAAATATGGTTGGTAGTACAAACTATTTTCATGGACATAACTCTATAGATCAAACCCTCAGATATTGAAATTCACTATATGAAAACATACGACATATATACCTAATTGAATTTTGCAATAAAAATACACTTAAAAAATGAAATTTAATATATTGAGTATTATTTTCTTGATTATAGAAATCCAAATAAAATTTTTCCAATTTAACAAACCTAGCGGTCTCTCTTTGCACCTTTTAGGGAAATTGCTAGTATGTACTATGAGATCAATATCATAAATCTACATATGATGATGATGGTAAACAGTTAATTTTCCACAAAATGCTGACTAATATTGCATGGTGCAAGTCCCTTTCAGTTATAAAAACTTGAAATTGAACCATATATGGGTCGGGTCAATAGATATTTTAACTTTAAATATCCAATTATGCATAGTTTTGCAGGTAGAAGCGGTTTACAGTGAATTAAACCAAATAAAATAAAACAAGGATGGCTGCAAGGCAGCTAGTCCCTACCTTGCAGCCAGGGACAGTTTGGAACTCAATGATACTGGTCAATGGTTGCATCTAAGATGGATACAACTAGGTGTAGCACTGTAACCCCTTAGGTATACGGCAACTGACCATGAGAAAGGCGTATATGAAGGCCATTAACAAAACATATATGAAACAACCGTATCGAAAATACATGGTTTCCTAGCTAGAAACGTAGGAATGAACAATGGAAATGTTATGTATTTGGTGGGAGAGAAGCTGAAATGAATTACTGAGAAATGCAGGTGAAAATTTTTAAATTTTATGATACAGTTCATATATGTGGTGGGAGAGAAACTCAAACAAATTACTGAGCAATGCAGGTGACAATTTTTAAATTTTATGATACAATTCATATCAAACCGGCCTACTTCAGGCTACTTAGAAAGTAAGTCAAATTTTTAAGAACAGTGAGTTTTTTGCAGCCTACTTCAAGCTAGGCAGAAACTAAGTCAACCTTTCTAGAATAACAAATAAGTTTTTTTTCTTGGTTCAGGATTGTTGTGCAAAAGTCCCTTAAAGTGTATTCATTGGAAGGCTTATAGATCTATTCTTATTACATACAAAGAAACTCAATCTCCACCTTTTAACTGCTTCATTGAACAGTTTGATGTCTTCAACAGATCCATGTGCATCATATAGGTCGTCTAAAATGACAATGCAGATGCTAGATTTCGTATAAACAGATCCACATGTAGCGAGTTCTGGTTCAAAAATAGTAGACGCGATTGAGAAAAATATTTCAGCCACACGGTCGCGTGTAAAATTGAGCTTTGGAAAACTTGATGATTTCGACCACCTCATTTGAACAATGCAATATACAATAGAACGTTAACATTGAAGGATATATTTTAATTTTAATAGAGTTTCATGAAAAACGAATTATGTCGACACATAAAAATGAATAAATAATAATAATAACTTTTTACGGACCTCTTTATTATAAGAACATTACCATTATATTGTGTTATGGCTCTTTGTAATTTTGTTGCTATAATAAATATGTACTAGAAACAAGTTGTGAAAGTAAAGGGCTCCAAGATAATATCTTTTGTGATGGAGTAATGTTTTGAATCATATAAAGAGCATGGAAAGTAAGGAGTATTATGGGTTTAGCAGATACAAAAACTTTTAGTAACATTATTAACCATCAAAACCCTGCCTACTCAGCATCAAAATGCAAACATTTACATTAAATTTGTTTTGTTTGAATTAAGCAATAGAGTTATAAGTATTTTTTTTACTATGCTAATGTATACATGATAAATTAAAATAGATTTTTACTTGGTTTAGCGTGCAAAATTTATGAACAATCGTATACATGTTTTATTTGACTAGTAGGCCATAAACAACAATAAATCGTATACATGTTTTGTTTGACCAGTAGGCCATAAACAACAATAAATTGTAAATGCCTCTTTCTACGTAACTAAAACACTCTAGTTTCATGCTACACTAAATCGAGTTAGGGAGGAAGGCCGAGAGTCAAAGCTAAAGCCATATTGGTTCAATATCTTAACAATTTACTCGCAACCACTAAAAATTATGTTAATCGAATGCCAAAACAAATGCCAAATCATCAATTCTATCTCTATTATTTTCCACGTTGATTTACATCTATTTGCAATGTTGCTTATGTCATTCTGCATCCATATCACATCATATAATGTGATGGAGATGAGAATGTAATTTCAACTAATTTTTTATCTTTCTTGCTTGTTTTTAAGGGATTGAAACATGTAAAACATGAGATTTAAAAAAACCTTTAACAAATACCAGTTTATATCACCATAAAATTGAAGGAAAAGTGATTATGTTATACGTGACTATTATCAATGATTTTTCTTGAAACTGCACAGTAAAAATTCTAAGAAGTCGAATCGAACAAAATTGAGATAAAATACAAATGAAATTAAAATTAAAATTATGTGCAATGCATTGCGTGTCAGAGTCTTCCACCCTTGGACGCTTGGCATCAACATTATTATTGGTCTGGAGAGCCATATTTTTGGCCAGTTGTCATTGTGGGCCCATGAAGGATGCTCGGGCAATGAGCAAGCAAGAGGGTATGTGTTATCAATTGATGAAAGGAAGGCTTGTTACCTATACATATGTCATCAGGTGCTTACCATGTGGCATCAAATATTCATTCCTTATCGTCGTTAAGACATTGCAAGAACAGGTGCTTACCATACCCAAAGTGAAAAGAATGGTCGTCGAACCCTCGAGCATATCTGTACTGTATAATAAATAAATGCAAATTCGAAATAGTGAAATATTCTTTGATATTTTATTATTTCTAGTTACTTTGTACTTGTATTGGCCTTATTTTTTTAGGACCTTCAGCTCATTTTTGGTGAGTTATTTTCTTTGTGGAATTCTTGTACGAAAGCTGTTTCATTTCTTCGCAGGTGAAAGTTGCTCACCGACGGCCCGAGTCATAACCCCTGGCTTCACATAGATATGTTCATATGCAAAAAGTAATTTATTGACTGAACTGACTGTGATCCTATTTCAGGAGAACAAATTCTTGAAGTTTCTGAGTTTTATGTGGAACCCGTTGTCATGGGTCATGGAAGCTGTAGCACTCACACAATCAGCTTCCTAGAAGAGAACAATGTAGGTAACGCTGCAGCTACTCTAATGGAGAAACAATGAAGATTGCAAGCTAGAAACGTAGCTTATACATTATCACGGCAACCGTAATCAGACATGGCTAGCAGACATTACAGTACTAGACACGCCATACTGCACTGCAGTTGTACCTCCTACCATACTACTGGAATACAAATTTTCCATTAGTGAGTTAATAACATTTTGCTGGGAGAACAAATTGGCCATTAAGATTTAATAAGTAGTTTAGTGGTTTAATGTAAAGTAGTTTAACTAGCTTGTATTTCATGCTAATTAAAGCACTAGTTCCTCTTTTCAGAGTGTGAAATATATCCATGAGCCCAGAGTTTGAGATGCCCAGATGCAAGAGAAAACCAGGAAACTGACATCCACAACTTAGCGGAGAGAGTAAGTTATTCTATTATATCATCTGTATTCCTTTTCCTTCATCAAACTATGTTAAATATGAAACATTTAGGAAATGAAAGGATTGCATTCTTATTTAAATAAACTTCTGCCATCTTTAACAGAACACCACCTTGACCAGAAACTAATCATCGATATTACGATATATCCATACTTCATAGAGGCTTTCAGATAAGTATTATTACCATTGAATTTTCTCTCAAATATGCCAAGCACGCACTATATAAAATTAGGTAGTAGTTCGTTGAATCCCTAATGTTAACCATTCTGGTTCCAGCATTAGGAGTGGGATACTACAGTTTCTATGATTTTACAGTATCTATATTGGGTAAACTGGCCACTAAAACTACATATTCAGTAAATTTTCTTTATATTGTTTCAAAATATTGTGTTCATTACTCATATGGTGTGTTATTTGAGTTGGAATGGCCATTTTCGCCAGCATTTCTGTGGAAATAACAGACATTTTTATAAATATTTTAACAATCCACATGAGCAAGAGAGATGCATGCTTCAAAATATCGACCATAAAGAACTCTGAGGGATTTTTCTAAGATTTTAATTTCCTTACCTGCAGGTTAGAAGAAATGAATGAGATTAGGGCCCTGGAAGAGTCTGGCGAACTCGATCAGAATTTCTCGTGGAGGTAGAGCGTGGAAATGGGCTGTTGGCAATCGAACTAGTGACATACCTTTCATCCCTGTAGAGCATATCAATTCATTAAATTAAATAAATTGGGCAGTATCAGCAAGAAATAGCCAGAGAATAACACTATTCACTGAATGTTTAATGTTTTATTACAGAGCTCAGATAAGTGGGATCAACTCCAACGTCACCCAAATGCTTAATTTTAGCCTATAAAATGAATAGAGAAACACGTTTTTTCGAGGAAATGAATGGCATAAGATGTGCAAGCTTAAGTGGAGACCTTACAAGATACTTAGCAGTTAAAGGGAATAAAATGTGTGCCGGAGAGATAGGCTCACCTCTTTGCAAAGCATGAATTCTAGATCTCCCATGTAGGTTTCCCAATACTCAACCATCAAAAATACCACAGCTTCGGAAACAAGCAGCGTAGTTTAGAAACAAATATGCGATTATTATGCTCTTCATGCATATGAAAATAGCCATGTGTAAACCTACAATACTGCCATGCAGAGAGCCATATGTATTGCAAAGAGCCATCTTTAGAAGCTATTCACTCTCACATATCTTTTCCTAGCACAACACATTCGGGCTAGCATTTTATACTCGAGATTAATGCTAGCATTAGTCTATGGCTCTTGGAAAAAACTGAAAAGCTTCGTATCAATTCACACTTAGCCTAAGTTTTCATAGTTCTAGCCTCGATATGAGGCCAAATAAGACCTCCAAATTGCTTATTGGCTAAAACAATCTAAAACAATAATTACATGAACATCACTAGAAGATAGAAAAGTGGTTTTTAAATATAAATACAAAAAATTATAATAAATTGAATAGTTCGATTTGGTTTTCGTGCACGAACTAATGCAAGGACCAAAAAATGATTACTATAGTCCCTTCCATGCCGCAGGCGGCAAGGAATAATAAATCTAGAAACAAATCTAGTACCAGTAAAACTGTGACTTTGAGAATAGCCTCCATATTGGTCAATTCCATTTATGGTAAAGAAAAAATAAGCTAGAAATAATTTCATGTATTTTAAAGAAGAATTAACATTGAAACGATCGTAACTTGTGTGTTGCTCATATACTTTCAGTCATATTAAATTCGATATTAACTTATCTCTTATAGTGAATAAAGAAGCATGACCTACATATTGTTTATAATATTAGAACTTGCAACTTGCAGTACTAAGATTGGATTAGTATGAGTCTCTTAACTCTTTAAACAATGTTTAAATTGTTTACTATGATCTTAATGTACTTATTATGTAATGTTTAAGTTATTTATTATGATTTGGTATTATACTATTAGATTTCCATAAAAGCACATAAGAAAAGTGTATTTATAAAAATCAATTTTTTTATTTTATATATTTTTTAGAAAATAAAAATTATTTTTTTCAATTTATATTATATTTAAATCAAGTGTCATAAAATTTTTAATTATATTTTTTTATCAATTTAATAATTTAATGTTTTTATTTTTATTTTTTTATCTTGAATCCGTGACTTCTTAGAAGGAAACACATACTCTTAACCATTAGGCCCACTCAAGCTGTATGGATCATAAATTACTATTAATAAAAATAAAATAAAATAATTAATAGTTATAATTATCAATAAAATAAAACATTTTTACAAGATCAAATTACATAAAAATTAAAATTAAAATAAAATATAAAATTAATAATTATAATTATAATTAATAATTAAACAAGTCTAGATTCATCATAGCTTCTAATCTACTAAGCATCCATAGGGATTTAAGATGGATTTAGGTTGGTTTAGAAATAAAGTTCCATAGTTATTACATTGTCATAAGAAATGATTCAAATTTATTGAGATGAAAATTGATAAATAGATTCATTATAATAAAAATCATTGAAATTAACAAGTTTAAGAAGCAGAATGAAATGAACACATTTAAGAAGTCTATCTATTAATTATAGAAAAAAAAAATTCAAAATAAATAAGATAAATGGAAAATCAATTATAGGAAAAACATTCAAAATAAATAAAATTAATAAAAAAAACATTTTAATATAAGAAAAATGATTTAACAAAATTTTGATTTTAAAATCAATTATAAAAATCCTAAATCATTTATAATTTTAGAAAAATGTTTAAAAGAAAAATGATAAAGAAAAGCATTTTAAAATTAAATATAAAAAATGTGAAATGATTTAATTATAATAAAGAAATAACTTGAAATAAGGTTAACATGAAAAACATTTTAAAATAATGAAAATTATTCAGTAAAAAATACAATTTGTTAAATGTAATAAGTTTTTAAAAAGGTAATAAGAAAAAGGATATGGAAAAATAGTTCAAATAAATTAAAGGAAAAATAACATTGAAAAAATTATTATGAGGAAGAAATAAACTTAAAATAAAAATAACATTAAGAATTATTTAATAAAGTCAAGTCCCACTAGCATAATAGGTTGAGGATGGGAGGATCAAACCTCACAGATGGGCAGGATCAGCCACCTAGTGCTAGGGGGAGGAGACATGTTAAACCCATTTAGCTTAGTACTGGTGTGGCCCAAGGCGGGTGCTATCGATGGCTGATTTTGACGACTTAGATCTCCGTGGGTCACTGTTTCTCAAGTGAAAATTTAATTATAAAGAAGAAATAAACTTAAAAGAAAAATAACATTGAAAATTATTTAATAAAGAAATAGAAACAAGATTTTAACTTTTTCATATATAAATTAAATTTATTTGCCAAAAAAAAAATAATAAATAGAAATACATTTTATTTTTTTTAAGGAAATTAGGTTTAATTGAAAATTTTAAGATAATCAATTAAATCAATCTCACAATTGTATGAAAATGTTTGGGTGTGAGGTCTTGTTTTGGTTTTAGCTTGAGTTTTTCTACGCCAGTCGCAACGAAAAAATCTTCGTTTGACAACTTATGATCAATCATTTAGGGTCTATAGAGATCTGGTGTTGTTGTTTCATCATATGAGCATTGTGGCAGGGAGGGAGGAGACCCCCTCCTACCAGAACATCATTAGAGGGAACCAACTTAAACTTGCAAATGCAAACGGAAGGAAAACATGGAACAATGAAAGTCTCATTCTAGGGGCCCAATGGTAGGCTCGTGTGTAGAGTCATTTCCTTCCCAAAGCCATTGGCAATTTTAAGTTCATTACACCAAACAATTGCTTCGGGGATTCTCATAGCTACATGAGGGACCATACCATCATTAGTTAGTTCATGGGAATTTGGCCAAAAGAACAAGAAATAACCCAATGTATTCAAGTGAAATGAAAACCAAAAGGAGTAATGAAATTGCGTCCCAGGGAAAAAGGATTATTTGTAGTGATTTTTGAAAGACCTAAAGGATTGAAAGTGTATTTTAGAAAATGGGGCTTACTTCATGAACAATTTTGGTTTGTTTATGAGGTTTTGGGAGGAGTGTTACAACAAATAAAAGGAGTTCTTGGCAGCCCCAATCTAGGTTTGAATCTTTTCGCTCTTGGGTGACTTCTAGGAAGTAGATATCCTTGAAGGGATTGGTAATGCTATAGGGATATTTGTCAAGGTTTTAGAGACAAACAAGCAGTGAAGGAATGCTTCCTATGCTAGAATCTACGTTTACATGAATATTTTGAAGCCCCTCACCAATTCGATCGATATAGAGTACCATGATGTTGTTTGGACCCAGTCTTTGGACTCCGGGCACATCCCCTTCAAATGTCATTACTGCCACAAAAATGGTCACATGATTTAGGATTTCTCTCTTACTATAGTAGAGAAACAAGAGTGAAGGGAGGAGGAAAGAAAAAAGGGTTTTGATGAGGTGTCGCACCACCACGAGAACCAAGAAATACCGAACTAGGGAACTAACATAAGCCAGATCTCGGGAGCAACCAATAAGTGACAAGAAAATCTAGGGCCATCCACCTTGAAAGTCCTGAAAGCAATTTATTCATAAAAATAGGATATCCAACCCTAAAGCAGTCATTGAAGAGAATCTCTTAACTATCCTTTCACAGGTAGAACCCCTAGACGATACTCCAATTCTTGAATAGGTCACTCCTCTAGAAAAAACAATGGAAATGGAGAAACTAGCACTGATGAAGTACATATCACTAGAGGAGCCAAGTAGAGACTCAATCCTAAACGAACTACTGGCAAAAACAACCTCAATTTTTTAGGTGAAGGACCAAAAAGACAATCTTGAAGCCAATGGGAAAACAATGTTAGAATTTCTAAGGACATGGGCCAGGGTAGAAGCGAAATCGATCCTAGCTGAACAACTCCACCATTTTCGACAATTATACGGACAATGGTAGTATCTAATATTTCCCCTAATGGGGGATCTTAAGGGGAGAGATGCAAAGGGGCATCACAGCGGCACAAATCCAAGGAGTAGGCTACAAACAATCGCGATCGCAAGGGCATAAAAAATCACATAAATCCCTCTAGGCCGCAAGTGAGTTTTGGTTAAACTCTGGGAAAATTAATAAGATAACGAAGTATTTACTCCCCACTAAATCAGATAATTTATGAAGATGGTTTCATGGAATATCTAGGGCATGAATATTTCAGGCAAGAAACATTATTTAAAATAAGATATCATGAAAGAGAAATTGGATATAGTATTTCTTCAAGAAACCGAGGTTTGGATTTCGGCATTGGGAGATTTTCTAGCTCGGTGTTGGACAATATGTGAAGTTATGGCCATAGATTTGAAAGGTAGTGCGAGAGGGTTAGCAGTGATCTCGGACCCTAGAGAAATTCTCTTGAATCACTAGATGGCTACCCCAAGCATAATGATAGATCGGTTTTATACCTCGGGTCAGGGGAAAATTTTGGGTCTTTGTGGCTTATGGGCCCACCTTGTTGGGTAGAAAGGAGGGATTTATCAAGGAACTCTAATCCCTGCACCAAATTGTCCAAGGTCTAGGGTGGATTATTAAGGGGGACTTTAATTTGATTCAAAATTTGGAAAAAAAAAAGGGAAGGAGACATAGGATGGATGCAACACCATCTAAATTCCAAGACCTAATACAAGATCTACACTTGGTTAATGTGGATCGAGATATAAAGTATTTACCTTGAACAATAGGGAAGGAGGTACCGATTAGATCACGAGCAGGTTGGATATGTTTCTTATGACTAAATACATCATCAGTAGGGAAGCTTACATCGAAGTAAAAATCCTTCCAAGACTCGAATCAAAACATTGGCCCATTAGGCTCAAAATCAACCTCAAATGATATCCTAAGAACCGAACTTTAAGGTTCGAATGGTTTTGGCTCCAATATCACGACTTACTCCCCAAAGTTGAGAATTGATGGAATGAAATTCAACTCCAAGGGAGTAATTAGATGCACATGCTATAAATCAAAATTCACATCAAATAATGTAACATGGAGGAATTTGGGGACATTTTTTAAGAAAAATAACGTTTAGATAAAGAATGGAGGAGATACAACCTGCTATGATTGGAAATGGGAGGAAAAAAATTATGGTGGATGAGGAAGGTCGTGTACTAATATATATTGAAGCTAGAAGGAAGAAGGAAGAGACGTACTAGAGACAGTAATCCATAGTCCAATGGTTATGCGAGGGTGAAAGGAACACTCACTTCTTTCAAAAGGCCCTAGTCAAACATCGACAACATAATCACATTTTCTCCCTAACCTAACAGAAGGGTGCTTAATTGATGGAGCATGAAGAGATAGAACAAGAATTGGTCACCTACCACTAGCAGATATCAACTAAGGATAATGTATACCATTCATAAGCTATAGATAGAATCACCTAGAACATCACTAAGTTGGTCTCGCAAGAGAAAAATGAAGCCCTCATGAGGGAAATAACGTTCCAAGATGTTGATGAAGTAGTCGTGGATATTTAGGGTGTAAGCTCTTGTGGGAGCTGGTACGCATTACCACTGCCAGACCATGGATCCAATCCAACACGAGCTAAGTTCCAAGATCTGTTTTTCTAGGTCAATCCATATCTAATGTATGGAAGAGAGTTGAGAACCACTTTCCAAATAGAGGAAATGTGCCTTCTGTTCCAAGTTGGGCTTCTGATCTAATCAATGAGTTGCATTGGCCTGATATATTTCTAAGTAACCACCTGAGTCCAAAGATTATGTGAGGCCATAACCTGCTAGCCCATCTTAGCTGTCAGTGCCTTTGCAAATATATCAATTTTCTTAATCCCCCATCCACCCCACTTCTTAGGAAAAGAAATGTGCTCCCATCGAGGAAAAAGTGTGTCCCTCACGCCTAGCTTTCTAGAGGAAATGATAGTAGAGCTGCTGAATCCTAGATAAAATATCGTTAGGAATCCATGCCAGAGACATCCAGTAC